>JAVKUW010000083.1:35000-51463 GCA_031885435.1 Passerculus sandwichensis | reverse complement strand
TTTCACTGATTTTACGCGGATTTTTCCTTAATTTCTCACTGATTTCTCACTTTTTGTGGATTTTTTGCACTTTTTTCATAGATTTTCTCCCAAATTTTGCTGTTTTTTTAACAAATTTTTTGCTGATTTTTCATTGATTTTTCATGGTTTTTTCGCGAATTTTCTCCCATATTTTTCACAGATTTTTTATTAAAATTTTCACAAAATTTTTGTGGACTTCTCCTGGATTTTTTCACAGATTTTCTCCTGAATTTCTTCTGGATTTTTCACGAATTCTTCACATATTTCTCCCGGATTTTCTCCCTGATTTTTCACTGATTTTTCACTGATTTTTTTCCCATTTTTTCCCCTGATTTCCCCCAGATTTCTCACCGAGTTTTCAGGGATTTGTCACAGATTTTCTCCCAGATTTCTCCTGGTTTTCCTCCTGATTATTCACAGATTTTTCATGACGCTTTCACAGATTTTTGAGGATCTATCACAGAGATTTTCTCCCGGATTTTCTCCCAGATTTTTCACTAATTTTTTTCACTGATCTTTTTCCCATTTTTTCCCCCCGTATTTCTCCCAGATTTTTCACTGAGTTTGTCACACATTTGTCACACATTTGTCACACATTTGTCACACATTTGTCACACATTTTCTTTCACAGATTTGTCACACATTTTCTCCCAGATTTCTCCCTGGTTACTCACGGATTTTTCATGACATTTTCACAGTTGTTTTGAAGATTTTTCACTTCTTTTCTCCCAGATTTTCTCCCGGGTATTTCCCGGATTTCTCACCTATTTTCCTGTATTTTCCCACACAGCTGGAGCTGGAGCGGGAGGAGCAGCAGCGCCTGCGGGCAGCCCTGGCCGCCAGCCAGAGGGCACTGAGGTCCTTCAAGAGAGGTCGGCAAGGTCCCCATGTCCCCTCCAGGGCCACCAGGGCCACCCCAAAACCAACGGCCCCAGTGCCCGTGGTGGCACAACCTTCATCTCCCCCTTTTCCCCTCCTTTTCTCCCCTTTTTCTCCTTTTTCCACCTTTTCCCCACCCTTCTTCCCTCCTTTCCCATCCCTTTCCACCCCTATTTCCCACCCCACTTCCCCACCCTTTTCCCCCATTTTCCCCTCCTTCCCGCTCTTTCCCTCCACCTCGTTTTCCTTTCACTTCTCGCCCTTTCCCCCCTCATTCTCAAACCTTTCCCACATTTTTTTACACTTTCCCCCCCCTTTTTCCTCCCCCATATCCACCTGTTTTCTGCCTTCCCCTCCCTTTTTTTCTCCACCCCAATTCCCACCCCCCATTCCCCCCTTTCCCACCCCTCATTTCCTCTCTTCCCCAATCTTCCTCCCCTATTTCCCACCCCACTTCCCACCTTTTCCCCCTTTTCCCCTCCTTTCCCACTCTTTCCCTCCACCTCGTTTTCCTTTCACTTCTCGCCCTTTCCCCCCTCATTTCTCAAACCTTTCCCACATTTTTTTTCCATTTCCCCCCCTTTTTTCCTCCCCCATTTCCACCTGTTTTCTGCCCTTCCCCTCCCTTTTTTCCCCACCCCCCCATTCCCCCCTTTCCCACCCCTCATTCCTCTCTTCCCCACTTTTTCCTTCACCTTTCCCTCCACCCTTTTACCCCCAAACTTTCCCCATCCTTTTCCCACCTTATCACGCCTCATTTCCCCCTTTTTCCACCCTTTTTTAACATTTTCCCCCTTCTTTCCTGCCTTTTCTTCCCCCACTTCCCACCCCTCATTTCCCCCCCTTTCCCACCTTTCCCTCCCCACTTTTCCTACACTTTTCTGACCTTTTCACCCCCATTTCCCACCCCTTTTTTACCCACCCCTTTCCCGCCCTTTTCCCTCCCATTTCCCAAATCTTTTCCCTTTTTTCCCACCCTTTTTAACCTTTTTCTTCTCCTTTCCTGCCTTTCTTCCTCCATTTCCCACCTGTTTTCCACTCCTTTTCCCCCCATTTCCCACCCTTTTTCCCATCCTTTTCCCCACCCTTTCCCTCCCATTTCCCAAATCTTTTCCCCTTTTTCCCACCCCTTTTTCCCACCCTTTTCCTTCCCGTTTCTCAAACCTTTCCCACACTTTTCCTCCACTTTCTCCCCTTTTCATTCCACATTTTCCACCTTTTTTCTGCCCTTCCCCCCTTTTTTCCCCCCTTTCCCTCCCCCTTTTTCCTACCCTTTTCTGACCCTTTTCCCCACCCATTTCCCACCTCCTTTTTCCATCCCTTTTTTCCCCCATTTCCCACCTTTTTTACCACCCCTTTTCCCTCCACTTCCCAAATCTTTTCCCACCCTTTTTTAACCTTTTCCCCTCTCCTTTCCTGCCTTTTCTTCCCCATTTCCCACCCTTTTTCCATCCCTTTTTCCCTGATTTCCCACCCCTCATTTCCCCCTTTCTCACCTTTCCCTCCCCGTTTTCCACCCCTTTTTTTCCCTCCATTTCCCACCCATTCCTATCCTTTTTCCCACCCTTTTCCCTCCAATTTCCCAAATCTTTTCCCTATTTCCCACCCCTTTTCCCCATCCTTTTTCCCACCCTTTTCCTTCCCGTTTCTCAACCTTTCCCACACTTTTCCTCCACTTTCTCCCCTTTTCCTTCCACATTTTCCACCTTTTTTCTGCCCTTCCCCCCCTTTTTTTCCCCCCTTTCCCTCCCCCTTTTCCCTACCCTTTTCTGACCCTTCCCCCCCCATTTCCCACCTCCTTTTTCCATCCCTTTTTTCCCCATTTCCACCTTTTTTACCCACCCTTTCCCCTCCCACTTCCCAAATCTTTTCCCACCCTTTTTTAACCTTTCCCCTCTCCTTTCCTGCCTTTTCCCCCCCCATTTCCCACACTTTTTCCATCCCTTTTTTCCCTGATTTCCCACTCCTCTTTTCCCCCCTTTCTCACCTTTCCCTCCCCGTTTTCCCACCCCTTTTTTTCCCTCCATTTCCCACAATTTCCTATCCTTTTTCCCCACCCTTTGCCCTCCCATTTCCCAAATCTTTTCCCCTTTTTCCCACCCCTTTTCCCCATCCTTTTTCCCACCCTTTTCCTTCCCGTTTCTCAAACCTTTCCCACACTTTTCTTCCACTTTCTCCCTTTTCCTTCCACATTTTCCACCTTTTTTCTGCCCTTCCCCCCCTTTTTTCTTCCCATTTCCCACCCCCATTTCCCAAATCTTTTCCCCTATTTCCCACCCCTTTTTCCCATCCTTTTTCCCACCCTTTTCCTTCCCGTTTCTCAAACCTTTCCCACACTTTTCTTCCACTTTCTCCCCTTTTCCTTCCACATTTTCCACCTTTTTTCTGCCCTTCCCCCCCTTTATTTCCCCATTTCCCACCCCTCGTTCTTCCCCCCTTTCTCTCCCCCTTTTCCCTACACTTTTCTGACCCTTTCCCCCCCATTTCCCACCTCCTTTTTCCATCCCTTTTTTCCCCCCATTTCCCACCTTTTTACCCACCCTTTTCCCTCCCACTTCCCAAATCTTTTCCCATCCTTTTTTAACCTTTCCCCCTCTCCTTTCCTGCCTTTTCTTCCCCCATTTCCCACCCCTTTTTCCATCCCTTTTTCCCTGATTTCCCACCCTCATTTCCCCCTTTCTCACCTTTCCCTCCCCGTTTTCTCACCCCTTTTTTTCCCCTCCATTTCCCACCCTTTCCCATCCTTTTTCCCCACCCTTTTCCCTCCCATTTCCCAAATCTTTTCCCCCATTTCCCACCCCTTTTTCCCATCCTTTTTCCCGCCCTTTTCCTTCTCGTTTCTCAAACCTTTCCCACACTTTTCTTCCACTTTCTCCCCTTTTCCTTCCACATTTTCCACCCTTTTTCTGCCCTTCCCCCCCTTTTTTTCCCCCCATTTCCCACCCCTCGTTTCCCCCCTTTTCCCTACCCTTTTCTGACCCTTCCCCCCCCATTTCCCACCCCTTTTTCCATCCCTTTTTCCCTGATTTCCCACTCCTCTTTTCCCCCCTTTCTCACCTTTCCCTCCCCGTTTTCCCACCCCTTTTTTTCCCTCCATTTCCCACCATTTCCTATCCTTTTTCCCACCCTTTTCCCTCCCATTCCCCAAATCTTTTCCCCTTTTCCCTACCCTTTTTAACCTTTTCCTTCTCCTTTCCTGCCTTTTCTTCCTCCATTTCCCACCCGTTTTCCGCTCCTTTTCCCCCCATTTCCCACCCCTTTTTCCCATCCTTTTTCCCACCCTTTTCCTTCCCGTTTCTCAAACCTTTCCCACACTTTTCCTCCACTTTCTCCCCTTTTCCTTCCACATTTTCCACCTTTTTTCTGTCCTTCTTCCCCTTTTTTTTTCCCCATTTCCCTCCCCCTTTTTCCTACCCTTTTCTGACCCTTCCCCCCCCCATTTCCCACCCCTTTTTCCATCCCTTTTTCCCTGATTTCCCACCCCTCATTTCCCCCTTTCTCACCTTTCCCTCCCCGTTTTCCCACCCCTTTTTTTCCCTTCATTTCCCACCCTTTCCCATCCTTTTTCCCCACCCTTTTCCCTCCCATTTCCCAAATCTTTTCCCCTATTTCCCACCCCTTTTTCCCATCCTTTTTCCCACCCTTTTCCTTCCCGTTTCTCAAACCTTTCCCACACTTTTCTCCCACTTTCTCCCCTTTTCCTTCCACATTTTCCACCTTTTTTCTGCCCTTCCCCCCCTTTATTTCCCCCATTTCCCACCCCTCGTTTCCCCCCTTTCTCTCCCCCTTTTCCCTACACTTTTCTGACCCTTTCCCCCCCCATTTCCCACCTCCTTTTTCCATCCCTTTTTTCCCCCATTTCCCACATTTTTTACCCACCCTTTCCCCTCCCACTTCCCAAATCTTTTCCCACCCTTTTTTAACCTTTCCCCTCTCCTTTCCTGCCTTTTCTTCCCCCATTTCCCCCCCTTTTTCCATCCCTTTTCCCCTGATTTCCCACCCCTCATTTCCCCCTTTCTCACCTTTCCCTCCCCGTTTTCTCACCCCTTTTTTTCCCTCCATTTCCCACCCTTTCCTATCCTTTTTCCCACCCTTTTCCCTCCCATTTCCCAAATCTTTTCCCCTTTTTCCCACCCCTTTTTCCCATCCTTTTTCCCACCCTTTTCCTTCCCGTTTCTCAAACCTTTCCCACACTTTTCTTCCACTTTCTCCCCTTTTCCTTCCACATTTTCCACCTTTTTTCTGCCCTTCCCCCCCTTTTTCCCCCATTTCCCTCCCCCTTTTTCCTACACTTTTCTGACCCTTTTCCCCCCCATTTCCCACTTCCTTTTTCCATCCCTTTTTTCCCCCCATTTCCCACCTTTTTTTACCCACCCTTTCCCCTCCCACTTCCCAAATCTTTTCCCACCCTTTTTTAACCTTTCCCCTCTCCTTTCCTGCCTTTTCTTCCCCCATTTCCCACACTTTTTCCATCCCTTTTTCCCTGATTTCCCACCCCTCATTTCCCCCTTTCTCACCTTTCCCTCCCCGTTTTCCCACCCCTTTTTTTCCCTCCATTTCCCACCCTTTCCTATCCTTTTTCCCGACCCTTTTCCCTCCCATTTCCCAAATCTTTTCCCCTATTTCCCAACCCTTTTTCCCATCCTTTTTCCCACCCTTTTCCTTCCCGTTTCTCAAACCTTTCCCACACTTTTCTTCCACTTTCTCCCCTTTTCCTTCCACATTTTCCACCTTTTTTCTGCCCTTCCCTCCCCTTTTTTCCCCCATTTCCCTCCCCCTTTTTCCATCCCTTTTTTCCCCCCATTTCCCACCTGTTTTACCCACCCCTTTCCCACCCTTTCCCCTCCCACTTCCCAAATCTTTCCCCACCCTTTTTTAACCTTTCCCCTCTCCTTTCCTGCCTTTTCTTCCCCCATTTCCCACCCTTTTTCCATCCTTTTTTCCCTCATTTCCCACCCCTCATTTCCCCCTTTCTCACCTTTCCCTCCCCGTTTTCCCACCCCTTTTTTTCCCCTCCATTTCCCACTCTTTCCCATCCTTTTTCCCACCCTTTTCCCTCCCATTTCCCAAATCTTTTCCCCTATTTCCCACCCCTTTTTCCCACCCTTTTCCCTCCTGTTTCCCAAATCTTTTCCCCTATTTCCCACCCCTTTTTCCCACCCTTTTCCCTCCCATTTCCCAAATCTTTTCCCCTATTTCCCACCCCTTTTTCCCACCCTTTTCCCTCCCCTTTCCCAAATCTTTTCCCCTTTTTCCCACCCCTTTTTCTCACCCTTTTCCCTCCCATTTCCCAAATCTTTTCCCCTATTTCCCACCCCTTTTCCCCACCCTTTTCCCTCCAATTTCCCAAATCTTTTCCCCTTTTCCCCACCCCTTTTTCCCATCCTTTTCTGCCCTTTCCCCGGTGCCACCCCGCTGTCCCCGCAGTGTCCCAGATTGTCACCCAGGATTACTGCCAGGCCCTGGAGCAGCTGGAGCTGGAGCAGGACCTGCGCTGCCACGCCGAGGCCTTCGCCCACCAGGTGCCACCAGGGCCTTGGGGACACCGCTGGGGGTGGCACGGAGGTGGCAGTGGGGTCACCCATCCCGAGGGAATGGGGTGATCCCGTTGGGATGGGACAATCCCTGGATTCTCCCACTTTGGTTTCCTGGGATGGAGCCACCAGCCCCTCCAGGAGGTGGCACTGAGGTGACACTGAGGGCTTGGGGACACCGCTGGGGGTGGCACAGAGGTGACAATGGGGTGTCCCAGCACATGCCTGGCACCCATCCCGATGGAATGGGGTGATCCCAAAGGAATGGGATGATCCCAGGATTCTCCCGCTGTGCTTTCTCCGGGTGGAGCCACCACCCTCTCCAGAAGGTGACACTGAGGGGTTGGGGACACCGCTGGGGGTGGCACAGAGGTGACAATGGGGTGTCCCACCATATCCCTGGCACCCATCCCGAGGGAATGGGGTGATGCCATTGGGATGGGACAATCCCAGGATTCTCCCACTTTGGTTTCCTGGGATGGAGCCACCAGCCCCTCCAGGAGGTGACACTGAGGTGACACTGAGGGGTTGGGGGACACCACTGGGGGTGGCACAGAGGTGACAATGGGGTGGCCCAGCACATCCCTGGCACCCATCCTGATGGAATGGGGTGATCCCAAAGGAATGGGACGATCCCAGGATTCTCCCACTGTGCTTTCTCCGGGTGGAGCCACCACCCTCTCCAGAAGGTGACACTGAGGGGTTGGGGACACCACTGGGGGTGGCACAGAGGTGACAATGGGGTGTCCCAGCACATCCCTGGCACCCATCCCGATGGAATGGGGCGATCCCAAAGGAATGGGATGATCCCAGGATTCTCCCGCTGTGGTTTTCCTGCATGGAGCCGGCTGGGATTCACTGCCAGCCCCTCCAGAGGGTGACACCAAGGTGGGTGACACACAAGGAGGTGACACCGAGGTGACACCTGTGCTCCCAGATGCTGGTCCAGCAGAAGGAGGCGAAGCGCCAGAGCTCCATCCTGCTGAGGAGCGTCGCGCCCGATTCCCAAATCCTGGAAGCGTTCCAGGAACTGGGAAAACTCAGCCGGGAGCTGGAGGAGACGCGGCAGGAACGGCGCCAGCGGGTGAGGGAATGTCCCCAAGCTTGGGGACATGGCAGGGAGGGGACAGCGGGGTCCAGATCCCACACCTCCATTCCCATTATTCCATGGAGCGCTGCTTTTCCATGGATTTCCCTCCATGGATTTCCACCACGGATTTCCCACCACAGATCTCCCTCCATGCATTTCCCACCATGGATCTCCCTTCTATGGATCTCCCTCCCTGCATTTCCCTCCCTGCATTTCCCACCACGGATCTCCCTTCTATGGATTTCCCTCCATGGATTTCCCACCATGGATTTCTATCCATGGATTCCTCACCATGGATCTCCCACCATGGATTTCCTTAAACAGATTTGCATCCTTGGATTTCCCTCCATGGATTTCCTTCCATGGATTTCCCACCATGGATATCCATCGCTGGATTTCCCTCCATGGATTTCTATCCATGTATTTCTATCCATGGATTCCTTTCCATGGATTTCCCACCATGGATCTCCCACCATGGATTTCCTTACACAGATTGCCATCCTTGGATTTCCCTCCATGGATTTCCTACTGTGCATTTCCCTTCATGGATTTCCCACCAGGGATTTCCTACCATGGATTTCCCTCCATGGATTTCTATCCATGGATTCCTTTCCATGGATTTCCCACCATGGATCTTCCACCATGGATTTCCTTACACAGATTTGCATCCTTGGATTTCCCTCCATGGATTTCCCTCCATGGATTTCCCTCCATGGATTTCCTACTGTGCATTTCCCTTCATGGATTTCCCACCATGGATCTCCTTCCATGGATTTCCCACCGTGGAATTCCATCCCTGGATTTCCTTCCATGGATTTCCATCCAGGGATTTCCCATCACAGATTTTCCTCTATGGATTTCTTTCCACAGATTTCCCACCATTAATTTCCTCACATGAATTTCCCACCATGGATTTCCCTCCATGAATTTTCCTCCCTGGATTTCCTTCCATGAATTTCCCACCATGGATTTCCCACCATGGATTTCCCTCCCTGGATTTCCTTCCATGGATTTCCATCCATGGATTTCCCTCTGTGGATTTCCCATCATGGATTTTCCTCCATGGATTTCCCTCTGTGGATTTCCCTCCATGGATTTCCCACCACAGATCTCCCTCCATGCATTTCCCACCATGGATTTCCCACCATGGATTTCCCACCATGGATTTCCATCCAGGGATTTCCCATCACAGATTTTCCTCTATGGATTTCTTTCCACAGATTTCCCACCATTAATTTCCTCACATGAATTTCCCACCATGGATTTCCCACCATGGATTTTCCTCCATGGATTTCCTTCCATGGATTTTCCTCCATGGATTTCCCTCCCTGGATTTCCCTCCATGGATTTCTTTCCATGGATCTCCCACCATGGATCTCCTTCCCTGGATTTCCCACCATGGATTTGCTTCCATGGATTTTCTTCCACAGATTTCCTTCCATGGACTTCCCACCATGGATTGCCTTCCACGGATTTCCATCCTTGGATTTCCCTCCATGGATTTCCCTCCATGAATCCATGGATGGAATCCCATGGATTTCCCTCTGTGGATTTCCCTCCATGGATTTTCTTCCATGGATATCCATCCCTGGATTTCCCTCCATGGATTTCCACCATGGATTTCCATCCAAGGATCTCCTTCCATGGATTTCCCACCTTGGATTTCTCCCCATGGGTTTCCCCTCTATGGATTTCCTTCCAGGAATTTCCCACCACCAATTTCCCTCCATGGATTTCCCTCCGTGGATTTCTTTCCATGGATTTCCACCATGGATCTCCCACCATGGATCTCCTTCCATGGATTCTCCTCTATGGATTTCCCTCCATGAATCCATGGATGGAATTCCATGAATTTCCATCCATGGATTTCCCTCTGTGGATTTCCCTCCCTGGATTTCCCTCCGTGGATTTCCCTCCATGGATTTCCCTCCATGGATCTCCCACCATGGATCTACTTCCATGGATTTCCTTCCACGGATTTTCATCCCTGGATCTCCCTCCATGGATTTCCTTCCATGGATTTCCCACCATGGATTTGCTTCCATGGATTGCCTTCCACGGATTTCCTTCCACGGATTTCCACCATGGATCTCCCACCATGGATCTCCTTCCATGGATTTCCCTCCATGGATTTCCCACCATGAACTTCCTTCCATGGATTTCTTTCCACGGAATTCCATCCCTGGATTTCCTCCCATGGATTTCTCACCATGAATTTCCTTCCATGAATTTTCCTCTATGAATTTCCCACCATGGATTTCCCTCCACGGATTTACTTTCACAGATTTCCCTCTGTGGATTTCCCTCCATGGATTTCCCTCCCTGGATTTCCCTCCGTGGATTTCCCTCCCTGGATTTCCCTCCCTGGATTTCCCTCCCTGGATTTCCCTCCGTGAATTTCCCTCCATGGATTTCCCTCCGTGGATTTCCCTCTGTGGATTTTCCTTCATGGATTTCCCTCCATGGATTTCCCTCCATGGATTTCCCTCCATGGATTTCTCTCCGTGGATTTCCCTCCATGGATTTCCCTCCGTGGATTTCTCTCCGTAGATTTCTCTCCGTGGATTTCCCTCCATGGATTTCCCTCCATGGATTTCCGTCCATGGATTTCCCTCCCTGGATTTCCCTCCCTGGATTTCCCTCCATGGATTTCCCTCCATGGATTTCCCTCCATGGATTTCCCTCTGTGGATTTCCCTCCATGGATTTCCTTCCATGGATTTCCCTCCGTGGATTTCCCTCTGTGGATTTCCCTCCCTGGATTTCCCTCCATGGATTTCCCTCCATGGATTTCCCTCTGTGGATTTCCCTCCATGGATTTCCCTCTGTGGATTTCCCTCTGTGGATTTCCCTCCATGGATTTCCATCCATGGATTTCCCTCCATGGATTTCCCTCCCTGGATTTCCTTCCATGGATTTCCCTCCATGGATTTCCTTCCATGGATTTCCCTCCGTGGATTTCCCTCTGTGGATTTCCATCCGTGGATTTCTCTCCATGGATTTCCCTCCATGGATTTCCCTCCATGGATTTCCCTCCCTGGATTTCCCAAGGTGTTGACGGAACCTCACCCCACAGCGAGCGCAGATTTGCCCTAAAACCCGCCGGGAATTTTTCCCCAAATTCCCAATTTTAGGGTTGGGGAAGGGTCGCCATCCTTGGGGTTTTCCCGGATTCTGGAATTCCCGTATTCCCACAGGAGGAGGAGCTGCAGCAGGAGCGGGAGGAGCTGCAGCGGGCGCGGGAAGCGCTGCAGGAGGAGCGGGAGCAGAAACGGGAGCTGAGCGAGAGGCTGGAAGGGCTGGAGAAGGAAGGTGGGAATTTCCACACGGAATTCCAGAGGGTTCCATGGGATTCCAGAGGGATTCCAGAGAATTCCAAAGAATTCCAGGGGGGATTTTAGAGGATTCCAGGGGGGATTAAAAAAATTCCAGGGGGGTTTTAGAGGATTCCAGGAAGAATCCAGAGGGATTCCAGAGAATTCCAAAGAATTCCAGGGGGGATTCCAGAGGGGATTAAAAAAATTCCAGGAGGGTTTTAGAGGATTCCAGGAAAAATCCAGAGGGATTCCAGATGGATTCCAGAGAATTCCAGGGGGGGATTCCAGAGGATTCCAGGGGGGGATTAAAAAAATTCCAGGAGGGTTTTAGAGGATTCCAGGAAAAATCCAGGGGGATTCCAGATGGATTCCAAAGAATTCCAGGGGGGGGTTCCAGAGGATTCCAGGGGGGATTAAAAAAAATTCCAGGGGGGTTTTAGAGGATTCCAGGAAGATTCCAGGGGGATTCCAGATGGATTCCAAAGAATTCCAGGGGGGGGATTCCAGAGGATTCCAGGGGAAATTAAAAAAATTCCAGGAGGGTTTTAGAGGATTCCAGGAAAAATCCAGGGGGATTCCAGAGGGATTCCAGAGAATTCCAGGGGGGATTCCAGGGGGGGATTAAAAAAATTCCAGGAGGGTTTTAGAGGATTCCAGGAAAAATCCAGAGGGATTCCAGATGGATTCCAAAGAATTCCAGGGGGGATTAAAAAAATTCCAGGAGGGTTTTAGAGGATTCCAGGAAAAATCCAGGGGGATTCCAGAGAATTCCAGAGAATTCCAGGGGGGATTCCAGAGGATTCCAGGGGGGATTAAAAAAATTCCAGGAGGGTTTTAGAGGATTCCAGGAAAAATCCAGGGGGATTCCAGAGAATTCCAAAGAATTCCAGGGGGGATTCCAGAGGATTCCAGGGGGGATTAAAAAAATTCCAGGAGGGTTTTAGAGGATTCCAGGAAAAATCCAGGGGGATTCCAGATGGATTCCAAAGAATTCTAGAGGGATTCCAGAGGATTCCAGGGGGGATTAAAAAAATTCCAGGGGGGTTTTAGAAGATTCCAGGAAAAATCCAGGGGGATTCCAGAGAATTCCAAAGAATTCCAGGGGGGTTGCAGAGGATTCCAGGGGGGATTAAAAAAATTCCAGGGGGGTTTTAGAGGATTCCAGGAAGAATCCAGGGGGATTCCAGATGGATTCCAAAGAATTCTAGAGGGATTTTAGAGGATTCCAGAAGGATTCCAGACAGTTCCAGGGGGATTTTAGAGGATTCCAGATTAATCCAGAGGGGATTCCAGGAGCATTCCAGAAGATTCCGAGGGGATTCTGGACTGATTCCAAAGAATCCCAGAGGTTTCCAGGAGATTCCAGAGGAATCTCAGGAGCGTTCCCAAGGGATTCCAGAAGATTCCAAGGGGGATTCCGGGAGGGATTTCAGGGGGATTCCAAAGCGATTCCAGAAGATTCCAAGGGGGATTCCGGGAGGGATTTCAGGGGGATTCCAAAGAATTCCAGAAGATTCCAGGGGGGGATTCCAGAAGATTCCAGGGGGAATTCCAGGGGGATTCCAGAAGATTCCAGGGGGGATTCCGGGAGGGATTTCAGGGGGATTCCAAAGAATTCCAGAAGATTCCAGGGGGAATTCCAGAGGGATTCCAAAGAATTCCAGAAGATTCCAGGGGGATTCCGGGAGGGATTTCAGGGGGATTCCAAAGAATTCCAGAAGATTCCAGGGGGGGATTCCAGAAGATTCCAGGGGAATTCCAAGGGGATTCCAAAGAATTCCAGAAGATTCCAGGGGGATTCCGGGAGGGATTTCAGGGGAATTCCAAAGGGATTCCAAAGAATTCCAGAAGATTCCAGGGGGGATTCTGGGAGGGATTCCAGATGGATTCCAAAGGGATTCCAGAAGATTCCAAGGGGGGGATTCCAGAAGATTCCAGGGGAATTCCAGGGGGATTCCAAAGAATTCCAGAAGATTCCAAGGGGGATTCCGGGAGGGATTTCAGGGGGATTCCAAAGGGATTCCAGAACATTCCAGGGGGGGATTCCAGAAGATTCCAGGGGGATTCCGGGAGGGATTTCAGAGGGATTCCAAAGGGATTCCAGAAGATTCCAGGGGGAATTCCAGGGGGATTCCGGGAGGGATTCCAGGGGGATTCCAAAGGGATTCCAGAAGATTCCAAGGGGGATTCCAGAGGATTCCAAGGGGGAATTCCAGGGGGATTCCAAAGAATTCCAGAAGATTCCAGGGAGGATTCCAGAAGATTCCAGGGGAATTCCAGGGGGATTCCAAAGAATTCCAGAAGATTCCAAGGGGGATTCCGGGAGGGATTTCAGGGGGATTCCAAAGGGATTCCAGAACATTCCAGGGGGGATTCCAGAAGATTCCAAGGGGAATTCCAAGGGGATTCCAAAGAATTCCAGAAGATTCCAGGGAGGATTCCAGAAAATTCCAGAGGAATTCCAGACAGACTCCAGGGGGATTTTAGAGGGTTCCGGGGGGGGTTCCAGACAATTCCAGAGGGATCCCCAATCCCGATCCCGCCTCGTTCCAGTGGGATCCCTGCGGGAGCAGCTGGCGCAGCAGCCGCCACCCCAGCGCCACCCCGAGGTGCCACCGCCGCCACCGCTGCCACCGCCCGCTGCCACCACCGTCCCCGCCGAGTAGGTGACACTTCCCGGCAGCTTTTCCGGCCGACATTCCGGAACATTCCCAGAAAACCGCTGTCCCCAAGAGGGGAGGGGATGGGGTGACAGATGTGTCACCTCCTGTTCCCTCCGGTGTCACCTCCTGTCCCCCCCCCCCACAGCCCCCTGGCCGCCCTCAGGCAGAGGAAGGTGCGGAGAAACCCGGAGCAAAGTGAGTCCTGAGGGGTGGCGACATCGGGAGTGTCCCCAGCGTGGGGACAGCAGGGTGGGAATGGGGACATCAGGAGTGTCACCAGGGTGGGGACAGCAGGAGTGTCACCAGGGTGTCACCAAGGCGGGGACACTGGGAATGTCCCCAAAGTGTCCCCAGGGTGCGGACATCGGGAATGTCCCCAGGGTGGGGACAGCAGGAGTGTCCCCAGAGTGTCACCAAGGTGGGGACATTGGGAATGTCCCCAAAGTGTCCCCAGGATGCGGACATCGGGAATGTCCCCAGGGTGGGGACAGCAGGAGTGTCCCCAGAGTGTCAGCAGGGTGGGAGTGGGGACATCAGGAGTGTCACCAGGGTGGGGACATCGGGAATGTCACCAGGGTGGGGACATCAGGAGTGTCCCCAGAGTGTCACCAAGGCGGGGACACCGGGAATGTCCCCACAGTGTCCCCAGGGTGCGGACATTGGGAATGTCACCAGGGGGGGATGGGGACATCAGGAGTGTCACCAGGGTGGGGACATCGGGAATGTCCCCAGGGTGGGGACAGCAGGAGTGTCCCCAAAGTGTCAGCAGGGGGAGAGTGGGGACATCAGGAGTGTCACCAGGGTGGGGACATTGGGAATGTCACCAGGGTGGGGACATCAGGAGTGTCCCCAAAGTGCCAGCAGGGTGGGAGTGGGGACATCAGGAGTGTCACCAAGGCGGGGACACTGGGAATGTCCCCAAAGTGTCCCCAGGGTGCGGACATTGGGAATGTCACCAGGGTGGGGACGGGGACATCAGGAATGTCACCAGGGTGGGGACATCGGGAGTGTCCCCAGAGTGTCACCAAGGCGGGGACACTGGGAATGTCCCCAAAGTGTCCCCAGGGTGCGGACATTGGGAATGTCACCAGGTGGGGATGGGGACATCAGGAATGTCACCAGCGTGGGGACATCGGGAATGTCCCCAGGGTGGGGACATCAGGAGTGTCCCCAGAGTGTCACCAGGGCAGGGGTGGGGACATTGGGAGGGTCCCCAAAGTGTCCCCAGGACAGGCGCTGCTCCAGGGGTCCCCGAGCTCCACTGCGAGTGATCCGGGGACAGGGTGGCACGGCCAGGGAGGTGACAGCGCCACCCTCAGTGTGACCCGAGTGGTGTCCCCAGCACGGGGAGGTGACAGCGCCACCCTCAATGTGACCCCAGCCCTGTCCCCAGCACGGGGAGGTGACACGGTGCCACCCTCAGTGTGACCTGAGTGGTGTCCCAGCACGGGGAGGTGACACGGTGCCACCCTCAGTGTGACCCGAGTGGTGTCCCCAGCACGGGGAGGTGACAGCTCCACCCTCAGTGTGACCCGAGTGGTGTCCCCAGCACGGGGAGGTGACACGGTGCCACCCTCAGTGTGACCCCAGCCCTGTCCCCAGCACGGGGAGGTGACACGGTGCCACCCTCAGTGTGACCCGAGTGGTGTCCCCAGCACGGGGAGGTGACACGGTGCCACCCTCAGTGTGACCCGAGTGGTGTCCCCAGCACGGGGAGGTGACACGGTGCCACCCCAGCAGGTGACGCGGGGACCGAGGACGTCCGTGCCCGGGCTGTGCAGGAGATGCTGGAGCGGATCCGCACCGGGATCGTCCTGCGGCCGGCCAGGGCCAGGCCACCCCCGTGCCAGGTGACAACAGGGACAGCGGGCTGGCAGGCCTGGCCTTCCCGGGTCAGGAATTCCCGGATTGAGCCATTCCCAGGTCAGGAATTCCCGGGGTCAGGAATTCCTGGGACTGAGCCATTCCCAGGTCAGGAATTCCCGGATTGAGCCATTCCCAGGTCAGGAATTCCTGGGATTGAGCCATTCCCAGGATTGAGCCATTCCCAGGTCAGGAATTCCCAGGATTGAGCCATTCCCGGGATTGAGCCATTCCCGGGGTCAGGAATTCCCGGGATTGAGCCATTCCCGGCTCAAGAATTCCCAGGATTGAACCATTCCCGGGATTGAGCCATTCCCAGGTCAGGAATTCCCGGGATTGAGCCATTCCCGGACTGAGCCATTCCCAGGACTGAACCATTCCTTGGATTGAGCCATTCCCAGGTCAGGAATTCCCGGACTGAGCCGTTCCCGGACTGAGCCATTCCCGGATTGAGCCATTCCCGGGGTCAGGAATTCCCGGACTGAGCCATTCCCGGGTCAGGAATTCCCAGGATTGAGCCGTTCCCGGACTGAGCCATTCCCGGACTGAGCCATTCCCGGGTCAGGAATTCCCGGACTGAGCCGTTCCCGGACTGAGCCGTTCCCGGTTTCCTGGCAGGACTCCGTTTCCAGCCAGAGGAGGAGCGCGGCGCTGGAGCTGCAGGGGATCCTGGTGGGCAGCGCTGTCCCCTCAGTGTCCCCATGGTGTCCCTTTGGTGTCTCCATGCTGTCCCCTCAGTGTCCCCTCAGTGTCCCCTCAGTGTCCCCTCAGTGTCCCCTCAGTGTCCCCATGGTGTCCCCATGATGTCCCCATGGTGTCCTTTTGACATCCCCAAGATGTCCCCTCAGAGTCCCCTCCATGCCCTGATGATGCCCCCTCGGTGTCCCTTGATGTCCCCACGGTGTTCCCTTGATGTCCCTTTGATGTCCCCACCCTGTCTCCTTGATGTCCCCCCAGTGTCCCCTCGATGTCCCTGTGGTGTGTCCTTGGTGTCCCCATGGTGTCCCCTTTGTGTCCCTTTGATGTCTCCTTGATATCCCTCCCCTCCATGTCCCCTCGATGTCCCCGTGGTGTCCCCACGGTGTTGACATGCGCTC
>JAVKUW010000083.1:0-30000 GCA_031885435.1 Passerculus sandwichensis | reverse complement strand
CCAGGATTTCCCACCCCCAAATCCCAAGATTTTTCCAGGATTTCCCACCCTCAATTCCCAGGATTTCCTGCCCACAATTCCCAGCATTTCCCACCCCTTTTTCCCAAGATTTTTCCAGGATTTCCCACCTTCATTTCCTGGGATTTCCCCCCTTCCATTCCTACGATTTTTCCAAGATTTTCCACCCTCAATTCCCAGAATTTTCCTGCCTCCATTCCCAGGATTTTCCACCCCTTTTTCCCAAGATTTTCCCAGGTTTTCCACCCTCATTTCCCGGGATTTTCCTGCCTCCATTCCCAGCATTTCCCACCCTCCTGGGATCCCCTGGAAAATCGGGATTCCCGGGAATTCCCCGCCGCTTTCCCTTAGGAACACCCCAAACCCCCAGAATTCCATCCCAGCCTCCAAATCCCCCCAAAATTCGGGAATTCCTTCCCCCAAATCCCAATAAAATCCTTTTATTTCCCTTGGATTTGCGAGCGCCTGGAATTCTTCCAAAGCTCCTTTCCCAAAAATCCTCAAATTCCTTGGGAATTCCCTTGGATTTGGGATTTTTTTTATTTTTCCCACATTTTTTTCCCAAATTTTCCAGCTGGAACTCAAAGGTTTAAGGCTGGGAGGGATTTTTTTCCCAAATTTCCCGGAATTCCCTCTCCTTTTCCTGGAGGAAAATTGGGAAGGAGATGCCCCAAAAAAAAAACCTGGAAAAGGAAATTCCTGATGGAAAAGAAGCAGGAAAATTTCCCGGATTTTTCCCAAATCCTGGGGTTTTCTTGGAGATTTTCCCCAAATTTTCCCAAATCCTGGAGTTTTTTTCCCAGATTTCTCCAATTCCTGGAATTTTCTGGAGCTTTTTCCTGGATCTTTCCAAATCCTGGAGATTTTTCCCAGAATTTCCCAAATCCTGGAATTTTCTGGAGTTTCCTCCCAGATTTTTCCCAAATCCTTCTGTTTTTTTCCTGTATTTTCTCAAATTCTGGAATTTTCCTGGAGTTTTTCCCCAGATTTTTCCCAAATCCTGGAACTTTCCTGATGTTTTTTCCAGATTTTCCCAAATACTGGAGTTTTTTCCAAGACTTCTCCCAATCCTGGAATTTTCCTGGAGTTTTTTCCTGGAGATTTTTCCCAGAATTTCCCAAATCCTGGAGCTTTTTCCAAGATTTCTCCAATTCCTGGAATTTTCTGGAGTTTTCCCCTCGATTTTTCCCAAATCCTGGAATTTTCTTGGAGCTTTTTCCTGGATCTTTCCAAACCCTGGAGATTTTTCCCAGAATTTCCCAAATCCTGGAGCTTTTTCCCACATTTCTCCAATTCCTGGAATTCTCCTGGAGTTTTTTCTTGGACTTCTCCCAATCCTGGAATTTTCTTGGAGATTGTTCCCAAATTTTCCCAAATCCTGGAGCTTTTTCCAAGACTTCTCCAAATCCTGGGATTTTCTGGAGCTTTTTCCTGGATCTTTCCAAACCCTGGAGATTTTTCCCAGAATTTCCCAAATCCTGGAATTTTCTGGAGATTTTCCCCAAATTTTTCCAAATCCTGGAGCTTTTTTCCCAGATTTCTCCAATTCCTGGAACTTTCCTGGAGTTTCCTCCCAAATTTTCCCAAATCCTTCTGGTTTTTTCCTGTATTTCCTCAAATCCTGGAACTTTCCTGGAGTTTCCTCCCAGATTTTTCCAAACCTTGGAGTTTTTCATGGATTTTTTCCCAAATCCTGGAGATTTCTCCCAGATTTCTTCAAATCCTGGAACTTCTTCCCTGATTTTTCCCAAATCCTGGAACTTTCCTGATGTTTTTTCTAGATTTTTCCAAATCCTGGAATTTTCTTGGAGATTTTTCCAAAATTTTTCCAAATCCTGGAACTTTTCTGGAGTTTTCCCCCAGATTTTTCCCAAATCCTGGAATTTTCTTGGAGTTTTTTCCTGGATCTTTCCAAATCCTGGAGTTTTTTCCCAAATTTTTACAATTCCTGGAATTCTCCTGAAGTTTTTTCCTGGATTTCCCCAAATCCTGGAGTTTTCATGGAGATTTTTCCCAAATTGTCCCAAATCCTTCTGGTTTTTTCCTGTATTTCCTCAAATCCTGGAACTTTCCTGGAGTTTTCCCCCAGATTTTTCCCAACCTTGGAGTTTTTCATGGATTTTTCCCAAATCCTGGACTTTTTCCCCCGATTTTCTCCCATTCCAGCGCTTGGGAATTTCCTTTTCCTGCTCCTTCCAGACCCAGGGAAATCCACAATCCCACAGGACGGGGATGGATCTGAATCCGGGAATTTCCCCCAAAATCCCGAAATTCCTGCGGCAAAATTCCATCCAAATTCCACAACCCGGAAAAATCCCAATAAAAACCCTCCAAACCCCACGGAAAATCCAAGATTTTTCCATTTTATTCATCGATTTCTCTCATTTTTGGTGTTTCCGGGAATGATTTTCCCAAATTTCCAGAGGTTTCATCCCAAATTTCCTTTTGCTGGTTAAATATTTATGGATTTCTACAATTTCTCTAAAATCTGATTCAGCTCCTGGAAATCCAGGCTGGAAAAATATGGAAAAAAAACCAAAAAAAATCCCAGGAAAATCGGGATTCAAAGGGATCAGGAATTGCTGATTTTCCTCATTCCCATCCTGGAATTTTCCAGCCAATCCAGAGGGGAAAAAAATGAAAAAAAATCAACAAAAAAATCAACAAAAAAAATCCCAATCCAAGAGGTCTCAGAGCAAAATTCCAACTTTTCCAAAGGAATTTTTATTTTTTTGGGAATTACCTGAAAAATCTTCTGGATGGGGAATTCCCAAGCCTGGCTGGGGTGGGAATGGAAAATTCCAGAAAAAAAAAAAAATGGGAATTTTTTTGGATGGGAAAGAAGAAAATTGCAGCTCCCTCGGAGGAGGAAAAGGAGGAAGGAAAAAAAATCTGGGAATTCTCAACATTCCCCCCTCGTCCGCAGGGCAGAAAAATCCGGAATTCTGGGAATTCCTTGGAAAAAATGAGATTTCCATGGAAAATCCCTTCCCGTCAACTCCTTCCCAAGGCTTTGCTGGAGGGAAAAATGGGAATTTTCAGCATTTCAACCGCCCAAATCCTGATTTTTTTTTATTAATTTTTTATTTTTTGGGATCATTCCTTCTGGAAAAATGCGGAATCCTCTGGATTTCTCCCCATTTTTCCCATATTTTTTTCCTTTTCCTTCACGGCTCTGGTGGAACCCTCAGGAAAATCCAGGAGCAGCTTCCTCAGCCAACTGAGAAATTCCCAAAATTCCCAAAATTCCCAAAATTCCCAAAATTCCCCAAATTTTCCACGAAAACATCCCCGAGGAATCAGCAGGAAAAAACCCCCAAGCGCGGTCGGCACCTCCAGGAGTGTCCAAGTCTTTGAATTCCCCCAAAAAATCCCAAAAAAAATCGGCAAAATTTGGGATATTCCGGCTGGGAATCTTCTGGATATTCCCAAAAATTCCCAAAAATTCCCAAAAATTCCCAAAATTCCCGAATCTTCCGGAATTTCAGTAGATTTTCTGCCTGCTGGGCAGGACGGCTTCCTTGATGAAGGAGAAGATCAGGAGGATCCCGGAGCGTTTCCCTCTCTTCCCCTTGGTGAAATAATTGGAGACGACGTCGTCTGCGGGAAAACGAGGAAAAGGTCAGAATTCCTGAGGGGATTTGGGATTTTTGGGGGATTTTTGGAAATTTTGGGAGCCCAAATTTCTGGGATATTCTGAGCCCTAAAAACCCAAATTTTTGGGACATTCAGAGAATTTGGGGACACAAAAATTCACAAATTTTTGAGGTTCTTTGAGCTTTTGTGACCCCCAGTTTCTGGGATATTCTGAGCCTTTGGGGACCCTAAAAATCCCAAATTTCTGGGATTCTCCGGGATTTCAGGGACCTCCAGGGATCCCAAATTTTTGGGACATTCAGAGAATTTCGGGACTCAAAAGTTCCCAAATTTCTGGGATTCTTGGAGCCTTTGGGATCCCAAATTTCTGGGATATTCGGAGAATTTGGGGACCCCAAAATTCCCAAATTTCTGAGGTTCTTTGAGCTTTTGAGATCCCAAATTTCTGGGATATTCTGAGCCTTTGGGGACCCCAAACATCTCAAAATTTTGAGAAATTCTGAGCCTTTAGGAAGCCCCAGGAATCCCAAATTTCTCGGATTCTCTGAGATTCCAGGGATCCCAAATTTTTGGGACATTCAGAGAATTTGGGGACCCAAAAATTCCCAAATTTCAGAGATTCTTTGAGCTTTTGGGGTCCCCAATTTCTGGGATATTCTGACCCCTAAAAATCCCAAAATTTTGGGATATTCTGAGCCTTTAGGAAGCCTCAGGAATCCCAAATTTCTGGGATTCTCCGGGATTCCAAGGACCCCCAGGGATCCCAAATTTTTGGGACATTCAGAGAATTTGGGGACCCAAAAGTTCCCAAATTTCTGGGATTCTTTGAGCCTTTGGGGTCCCCAAATTTCTGGGATATTCTGACGGCTAAAAATCCCAAAATTTTGGGATATTCTGAGCCCACAGGAAGCCCCAGGAATCCCAAATTTCTGGGACATTCAGAGAATTTGGGGACACAAAAATTCACAAATTTCTGGGATTCTTTGAGCCTTTGGGGTCCCCAATTTCCGGGACATTCTGACCCCTAAAAATCCCAAATTTTTGGGACATTCGGAGAATTTGAGGACCCAAAAATTCCCAGATTTCTGAGAATCTTTGAGCTTTTGGGATCCCAAATTTCTGGGATATTGTGACCATTGGTGACCCCTAAAATCCCAAATTTCTGGGATTCTCCAGGATTTCAGGGACCTCCAGGGACCCCAAATTTCTGGGACATTCAGAGAATTTGGGGACACAAAAATTCACAAATTTCTGGGATTCTTTGAGCTTTTGGGGTCCCCAATTTCTGGGACATTCTGACCCCTAAAAATCCCAAAAATTTGGGAAATTCTAAGCCCACAGGAAGCCCCAGGAATCCCAAATTTCTCGGATTCTCTGAGATTTCAGGGACCCCTAAAAATCCCAAAATTTTGGGACATTCAGAGAATTCAGGGACCCAAAAATTCCCAAATTTCTGAGGTTCTTTGAGCCTTTGGGACCCCAAATTTCCGGGATATTCTGAGCCCTAAAAATCCCAAAATTTTGGGACATTCTGAGCCTTTAGGAAGCCTCAGAAATCCCAAATTTCTGGGATTCTCCAAGATTTCAGGGACCCCCAGGGATCCCAAATTTCTGGGACATTCAGAGAATTTGGGGACCCCAAAATTCCCAAATTTCTGGGATTCTTTGAGCTTTTGGGGTCCCCAATTTCCGGGACATTCTGACCCCTAAAAATCCCAAAATTTTGGGACATTCTGAGCCTTTAGGAAGCCTCAGGAATCCCAAATTTCTGGGACATTCAGAGAATTCAGGGATCCAAAAATTCCCAAATTTCTGAGGTTCTTTGAGCTTTTGGGATCCCAAATTTCTGGGACATTCTGACCACTGGTGACCCCTAAAAATCCCAAAATTTTGGGAAATTCTGAGCCCACAGGAAGCCCCAGGAATCCCAAATTTCTGGGACATTCAGAGAATCTGGGGACACAAAAATTCCCAAATTTCTGAGGTTCTTTGAGCCTTTGGGACCCCCAATTTCTGGGACATTCTGACGCCTAAAAATCCCAAATTTTTGGGAAATTCTGAGTCTTTAGGAAGCCTCAGGAATCCCAAATTTCTGGGATTCTCCAATATTTCCGGGACCCCCAGGGATCCCAAATTTCTGGGACATTCAGAGAATTCAGGGATCCAAAAATTCCCAAATTTCTGAGGTTCTTTGAGCTTTTGGGATCCCAAATTTCTGGGACATTTTGACCATTGGTGACCCCTAAAATCCCGAATTTTTGGGATATTCTGAGCCCTCAGGAATCCCAAATTTCTGGGATTCTCCAATGGCTCAAGAACCCCAAAAATCCCAAATTTCCACAGCATTCTCACACTTTATGCCCCCAAAAATCCCAAATTTCTGGGCCATTCTGAGCCTTTAGGAAGTCTCAGGGAATCCCCAATTTCTGGGCCTTTGGGACTCCCAATCCCTGCGATTCCCTGAGCCTTTGGGGACCCCAAAAATCCCAAACTTTTGGGGACATTCTGACTCCTTGATCACCCCCCAAAATCCCAAATTTCTGGGATTCTCCAAGGGCTCAGGAACCCCAAAATCCCAAATTTCCACGGCATTGTCACCCTTGACACCCCCAAAAATCCCAAATTTCTGGGACGTTCTGAGCGGGATCAAAACTGGATGAACTCAAAATCCTTTCCCAACCCCAATCCCAATCCCAACCCCATTCCTGACCCCATTCCCAATCCCATTCCCAATCCCATTCCCAATCCCATTCCCATTCCCAACCCCGTTCCCACCTCGGGGCTGCACCGTGGAGTTCAATCCTTGCCATTCTCCAAGGGCTCAGGAACCCCAAATTTTTGGGACATTCTGACTCCTCGATCACCCCACAAAATCCCAAATTTCTGGGATTCTCCAAGGGCTCAAGGAACCCCAAAATCCCAAATTTCCACGGCATTGTCACCCTTGATACCCCCAAAAATCCCAAATTTATGGGACGTTCTGAGCGGGATCGAAACTGGATGAGCTCAAAATCCTTTCCCACCCATTCCCATTCCCAACCCCATTCCTGACCCCGTTCCCAACCCCAATCCCAACCCCAATCCTGTTCCCAATCCTGTTCCCACCTCGGGGCTGCACTGTGGAGTTCAATCCTTGGGATTCTCCAAGGGCTCAGGAACCCCAAATTTTTGGGACATTCTGACTCCTTGATCACCCTCAAAATCCCAAATTTCTGCGATTCTCCAATGGCTCGAGGAAACCCAAAAATCCCAAATTTCTGCGATTCTCCAAGGGCTCAAGGACAATCCCAAATTTCAGGGATGTTCTGAGTGGGATCGAAACTGGATGAGCTCAAAATCTTTTCCCAACCCCAATTCCCAATCCCAATCCCATTCCCATTCCCACCTCGGGGCTGCACCATGGAGTTCAATCCTTGGGATTCTCCAAGGGCTCAGGAACCCCAAATTTTTGGGGCATTCTGAGCCTTTGGGGAACCCCAGGAATCCCGAATTTCTGGGATTCTCCAATGGCTCAAGGACCCCCAAAAATCCCAAATTTCTGGGACCTTCTGACCCTTGATGGCCCAAAAAAAATCCCAAATTTCCAGGACGTTCTGAGAGGATCGAAACTGGACGAGCTTGAAATCCTTTCCCACACATTCCCATTCCCAACCCCGTTCCCGACCCCATTCCTGACCCCATTCCCATTCCCAATCCCAATCCCAATCCCATTCCCAATCCCAACCCCGTTCCCACCTCGGGGCTGCACCGTGGAGTTCAATCCTTGGGATTCTCCAAGGGCTCAGGGATCTCCCCAAAATCCCAAATTTCTGGGACATTCCGGACCCTTGGGAAGCCCCAGCAATCCCAAATTTCTGGGACTCTCTGAAGGCTCAGGAACCCCAAATTTCTGGGATTCTTCAAGGACCCCCCAAAAATCCCAAATTTCCACGGCATTGTCACCCTTGATGGCCCCAAAAATCCCAAATTTCTGGGACGTTCTGAGCAGGATCAAAACTGGATGAGCTCAAAATCCTTTCCACCCAACCCCATTCCCAACCCCATTCCTGACCCCAATCCCATCCCAACCCCGTTCCCACCTCGGGGCTGCACCGTGGAGTTCAATCCTTGGCATTCTCCAAGGGCTCAGGGATCCCCCCAAAATCCCAAATTTCTGGGACATTCCGGACCCTTGGGAAGCCCCAGCAATCCCAAATTTCTGGGATTCTCCAAGGGCTCAAGGAACCCCCAAAAATCCCAAATTTCCACGGCATTGTCACCCTTGACAGCCCCAAAAATCCCAAATTTCCAGGATGTTCTGAGCGGGATCGAAACGGGATGAGCTCAAAATCCTTTCCCACCCATTCCCATTCCCGACCCCATTCCTGACCCCAATCCTGACCCCAATCCCATTCCCATTCCCAACCCCGTTCCCACCTCGGGGCTGCACCGTGGAGTTCAATCCTTGGGATTCTCCAAGGACTCAGGGATCCCCCCAAAATCCCAAATTTTTGGGACATTCCGGACCCTTGGGAAGCCCCAGGAATCCCGAATTTCTGGCACTCTCTGAAGGCTCAGGAACCCCAAATTTCTGGGATTCTTCAAGGACCCCCAAAAATCCCAAATTTCCACGGCATTGTCACCCTTGACACCCACAAAAATCCCAAATATCTGGGACGTTCTGAGCGGGATCGAAACCAGACAAACTCAAAATCATTTCCCAATCCCATTTCCAATCCCAATCCAATCCCATTCCCGTTCCCACCTCGGGGCTGCACCGTGGAGTTCAATCCTTGGCATTCTCCAAGGGCTCAGGAACCCCAAATTTTCGGGACATTCTGAGCCCTTGGGGAACCCCAAAAATCCCAAATTTCCATGGCATTGTCACCCTTGACAACCCCCAAAAATCCCAAATTTCCAGGACGTTCTGAGCGGGATCGAAACTGGATGAACTCAGAATCCTTTCCCATCTATTCTCATTCCCGTCCCCATTCCCAACCCCAACCCCATTCCTGACCCCATTCCTGACCCCATTCCCATCCCCCATCCCCGTCCCCGTCCCGTCCCCGCCCCGTCCCCGTGCCCACCTCCGGGCTGCACGGTGGAGGGCAGGACGTTCTCCCCAGCCGACAGCGACACGAAGAAGGCGAAGGGAATCAGCCACAGGCAGAAGGTGAAATAAGCCAGGACCTGCACAATTCCCGAAAATTCCAAGCTGAATTCCCAAAATCCCAACCCCAAAAACATCAAAATCCCGACCCAAAAACCCCAAAATTCCGAGAAATCCTAAGGAGAAGCGTCCATCTCACCCCATTTTTTGGGGGGTGAAAATTTTCCTTGAGGTGTTCCCAAATCTTTTAATCTGCCTTGAATGAAACCAGAATTCCCAAAATTCCAACCCAGAATTCCCAAAATTCCAACCCAGAATTCCGAAATTTCCAGCTGGAAAATCCCAAAATTCCAAGCCCAAAAACCCCAAAATTCCAAGAATTCCTATGGAAAAGTCCAACCAGAATTCCCAAAATTCCAGCTGGAAATCTCAAAATTTGAACCCAAAAACCTCAAAATTCCAAAAAATTCCTATGGAAAATTTCCAGCCAGGAGCTGCAGAATTCCCCAAAATTCCAGCTTGGAAATCCCAAAATTCCATCTCAGAATTCCCAAAATTCCAACCCAGAATTCCCAAAATTCCAACGCAGAATTCCTAAATTTCCAGCTGGAAAATCCCAAAATTCCAACCCCAAAATTCCAAGAATTCCCATGGAAAATTTCCAATCTCACCCCTTTTTTTGTGGGATAAAAAAGTTCCCTCGAGGTGTTTCCAAATTTTTTGCTCTTCCTTGAAAGAAGCCAAAATTCCCAAAATTCCATCCCAGAATTCCGAAATTTCCAGCTGGAAAATCCCAAAATTCCAAGCCCAAAACCCCAAAATTCCAAAATTTCCTATGAAAAATTCCCAGCCAGGATCTGCAGAATTCCCCAAAATTCCAGCCCGGAAACCCCCAAAATTCCAAGAATTCCTAAGGAAAAATTCCAACCAGAATTCTCAAAATTCCAAAAATTCCTATGGAAAATTTTCAGCCAGGAGCTGCAGAATTCCCTAAAATTCCAGCTTGGAAATCCCAAAATTCCAACCCCAAAATTCCAAGAATTCCCATGGAAAAGTCCAACCAGAATTCCCAAAATTTCAGTTTGGAAAAATTGGATTTTCCTCGTTTTTTATGGAATTTTGGCCTCTCGGGATTTTTGTCAAGGAATTCCCAATGGGAAAAGATTTGGGGTTCAATGGTAAAAAAAAAATCCATTTTTATTTTGAAGAAATTCAGAGCTACCAACCCAAAAAATAAAAAAATTCCAAAAAAAAACCCCAATTTTTTTATTTTTAAGAAATTCAGAGCTACCAACCCCAAAAAAAAAAAAAACAAAAATTCCAAAAAAAATCCATTTTTATTTTGAAGAAATTAAAAAAAAATTCCATTTTTATTTTGAAGAAATTCAAAGCTACCAACCCAAAAAAACAAAAATTCAAAAAAAAAAATCCATTTTTATGTTGAAGAAATTCAGAGCTACCAACCCCAAAAAAAACCAAAAATTCCCAAAAAAAAAGTCCATTTTTATTTTGAAGAAATTCACAGCTGCCAACCCAAAAAAAATAATTTCCAAAAAAAAAAAAAATTCAATTTTTATTTTGAAGAAATTCAGAGCTACCAACCCAAAAAACCCCAAAAATTCCAAAAAAAAATCAATTTTTATTTTCAAAAAAAAAAATTCCAAAAAAAAAATCCATTTTTATTTTGAAGAAATTAAAAAAAAAATAAAAAAAAAATTCCATTTTTAGTTTGAAGAAATTAAAAAAAAATCCAAAAAAAAAATCCATTTTTAGTTTGAAGAAATTCACAGCCACCAACCCCAAAATTGGGATTTTTCCAATGGGGAAAATGAGAAAAATCCCAAATTTTTTGGGATCTTACCTCAGAGAAAAGATAAAATTCCTCAGCAAAATATTGGAATGCCAGGTAGTGATTGAGCACCACCAGAACTGTGGGAAAACGGGAAAAAACGGGATCAGAACATTCCAGAAGGAATTTGGGGGATTTTTTGGGGGGGTTCAAGGATCCCAAATTTGGGATCTCAAAGCTTAAAAAGTTCCATCAAAATTGTCCCAAAAATTTCCTCAAAATTGTTCCAAAATTACATCAAAATTCCCCCAAAAATTCCCAAAGAAGCCCCCCAAAAAATCCCAAAATATCCCCAAAAAAAATCCCAAAAAAATCCCAAAATATCCCTAAAAATTGCCCCCAAAAATCCCCAAAGAACCCCCAAAAAATCCCAAAATATCCCAAAAAAATCCCAAAATATCCCTAAAAATTCCCCCAAAAATTCCCAAAGAACGCCCAAAAAATCCCTAAAAATCCCTAAAAATTCCCCCCAAAAATCCTCAAAGAACCCCCAAAAAAATCCCAAAATATCAAAAAAAAAATCCCCAAAATATCCCTAAAAATTCCCCCAAAATATCCCTAAAAATTCCCCCCCAAAAAATTCCCAAAGAACGCCCAAAAAAATCCCCAAATAGCCCTAAAAATTCCCCCAAAAAATTCCCCCCAAAAATCCCAAAATATCCCTAAAAATTCCCCCCAAAAATTCCCAAAGAACCCCCAAAAAAATCCCAAAATATCAAAAAAAAAAATCCCCAAAAAATCCCAAAATATCCCTAAAAATTCCCCCAAAAAAATCCCAAAAAATCCCTGAAAATTCCCCTCAAAAATCCCCCAAAATCCCCAATAATTCTCCCCAAATTCCTCAAAAATCCCCCCAAAAATTTTCCCCAAAATTCCAAGAATTTCCCTAAATTTTCACCAAAATCCCCAAAGATCCTCCCAGAAATAATCCCCGAAAAATTCCTGAAAAATCCACAAAAAATCCCAAAAAAAATCCCAAAAAAATCCCAAAAATATCCCAAGAAAATCTCAAAAAAATCTCCAAAAATTCCTAAAAAATCCCCAAAAATCTCTCCAAAAATCCCACAAAAAATCACCGAAAAATCCCATTTAAATCCCCAAAAATCCCTAAAAAAACCCAAAAAATCCCCCCAAAAAATCCCCAAAAAATCCCTAAAAAATCCCCAAAAAATCCCCAAAATTCTTTCCAAAAATCCCTTTCAAAATCACTGAAAAATCCCATTTCAATCCCCAAAAATCCCTAAAAAAACCCAAAAAATCCCCCAAAAAAATCCCCAAAATTCCTAAAAAATCCCCAAAATTCTCTCCAAATATCCCTCCAAAAATCACCGAAAAATCCCATTTAAATCTCCCAAAATCCCTAAAATATCCCCAAAAAATCCCCCAAAAATCCAAAAAATTTCTAAAAAATCCGAAAAATTCCCAAAAATTCCTAAAAAATCCCCAAAATTCTCTCCAAATATCCCTCCAAAAATCACCGAAAAATCCCATTTCAATCCCCAAAAATCCCAAAAAAATCGCTAAAAAATCGCTAAAAAAATCCCAAAAAAAGCGCAAAAAAACCCAAAAAAGCCCAAAAAATCCCCAATAAAATCCCAAAGTTGTGTCTGACCGCAGGAGAGGAGGAAGTTGGAGGATCCCGGCCGCAGGCAGGGGAAGCTCTGCAGCAGCCCCACGTACACCAGGAACCACAAATTCTGAGCTTTCTGGGGCTCTTAAAAAATCCCAAAAATTCCCAAAAAAATCCTGTAAAATTTCCCCAATAATTCCCTCCAAAAAGACCCATAAAATCCCCAACAATTCTCTCTAAAAATCCCACCGAAAATTGCCGAAAAATCCCATTTAAATCCCTAAAAAACCCCAAAAAATCACTAAAAAATCACCGAAAAATCCCATTTAAATCCCCAAAAACCCCAAAAAACCCCCAAAAAAATCCCAAAAAAAGCCCCAAAAATCCCCTAAAAACCCCCAAAAAATCCCCAATAAAACCCCAAAGTTGTGTCTGACCGCAGGAGAGCAGGAAGTTGGAGGAGCCGGGCCGGACGCAGGGGAAGCTCTGCAGCAGCCCCACGTACACCAGGAACCACAAATTGTGGGGCATTCTGAGCCTTTTGGGGCTCTTAAAGAATCCCAAAAATCACCCAAAAAATCCCAAAAAAAATCCTGTATACATTCCCAAAAAATCTGCAATAATTCTCTCTAAAAATCCCTCCAAAAATCACCGAAAAATCCCATTTAAATCCCCAAAAATCGCCGAAAAATCCCATTTAAATCCCCAAAAATCCCCAAAAAATCCCTAAAAAATTGCTAAAAAATCCCAAAAATTTCCCCAAAAAATCCCATATAAAATTCCAAAGTTGTGTCTGACCGCAGGAGAGCAGGAAGTTGGAGGAGCCCGGCCGGACGCAGGGGAAGCTCTGCAGCAGCCCCACGAACACCAGGAACCACAAATTCCAGCACATTCTGAGCTTTGTGGGGCTCTTAAAAAATCCCAAAAATTCCCCAAAAATCCTGTATAAATTCCCCCAAAAATCCCCAAAAAATCCCCATAATTCCCTCCAAAAATCCCCAAAAAATCCTCAATAATTCTCTCTAAAAATCCCGCCAAAAATCACCGAAAAATCCCATTTAAATCCCATTTAAATCCCAAAAAAATCCCAAAAAAAGCCCAAAAATCCCCAAAAATCCCAAATAATTCCCCAAGACTCAAAGCCATGTGTCTGAGCGCAGGAGAGGAGGAAGTTGGAGGAGCTGGGCCGCAGCCCCACGAACACCAGGAACCTCAAATTGTGGGGCATTCTGAGCCTTTTGGGGCACTCAGAGAATCTCAAGAATCCTGTAAAATTTCCCCAAAAATCCCCAATAATTCCCTCCAAAAATCCCCAATAATTCCCTCCAAAAATCCCCAATAATTCCCTCCAAAAATCCCCAATAATTCCCTCCAAAAATCCCCAATAATTCCCTCCAAAAATCCCCAATAATTCCCTCCAAAAATCCCCAATAATTCTTTCTAAAAATCCCACCAAAAATTGCCGAAAAATCCCATTTAAATCCCTAAAAAATCCCCTAAAAACCCCCAAAAAATCCCAAAAAATCCCCTATAAAATTTGAAATTGCTGTCTGACCGCAGGAGAGGAGGAAGTTGGAGGAGCCGGGCCGCAGGCAGGGGAAGCTCTGCAGCAGCCCCACGTACACCAGGAACCACAAATTCCAGCACATCCTGAGCTTTGTGGGGCACTCAGAGAATCCCCAAAATTCCCCAAAAAATCCCAAAAAAATTCCCAATAATTCCCTCCAAAAAGACCCATAAAATCCCCAATAATTCTCTCTAAAAATCCCGCCAAAAATCACCGAAAAATCCCATTTAAATCCCCAAAAATCACCAAAAAATCCCATTTAAATCCCAAAAAAATCCCATTTAAATCCCAAAAAAATCCCATTTAAATCCCTAAAAAATCCCAAAAAAATCCCAAAAATCCCATATAAAATTCCAAAGTTTTTGTCTGACCGCAGGAGAGGAGGAAGTTGGAGGAGCCGGGCCGGACGCAGGGGAAGCTCTGCAGCAGCCCCACGTACACCAGGAACCACAAATTGTGGGGCATTCTGAGCCTTTTGGGGCTCTTAAAGAATCCCAAAAATCACCCAAAAAATCCCAAAAAAAATCCTGTATACATTCCCAAAAAATCTGCAATAATTCTCTCTAAAAATCCCTCCAAAAATCACCGAAAAATCCCATTTAAATCCCCAAAAATCGCCGAAAAATCCCATTTAAATCCCCAAAAATCCCCAAAAAATCCCTAAAAAATTGCTAAAAAATCCCAAAAATTTCCCCAAAAAATCCCATATAAAATTCCAAAGTTGTGTCTGACCGCAGGAGAGCAGGAAGTTGGAGGAGCCCGGCCGGACGCAGGGGAAGCTCTGCAGCAGCCCCACGAACACCAGGAACCACAAATTCCAGCACATTCTGAGCTTTGTGGGGCTCTTAAAAAATCCCAAAAATTCCCCAAAAATCCTGTATAAATTCCCCCAAAAATCCCCAAAAAATCCCCATAATTCCCTCCAAAAATCCCCAAAAAATCCTCAATAATTCTCTCTAAAAATCCCGCCAAAAATCACCGAAAAATCCCATTTAAATCCCATTTAAATCCCAAAAAAATCCCAAAAAAAGCCCAAAAATCCCCAAAAATCCCAAATAATTCCCCAAGACTCAAAGCCATGTGTCTGAGCGCAGGAGAGGAGGAAGTTGGAGGAGCCGGGCCGCAGCCCCACGAACACCAGGAACCTCAAATTGTGGGGCATTCTGAGCCTTTTGGGGCACTCAGAGAATCTCAAGAATCCTGTAAAATTTCCCCAAAAATCCCCAATAATTCCCTCCAAAAATCCCCAATAATTCCCTCCAAAAATCCCCAATAATTCCCTCCAAAAATCCCCAATAATTCCCTCCAAAAATCCCCAATAATTCCCTCCAAAAATCCCCAATAATTCCCTCCAAAAATCCCCAATAATTCTTTCTAAAAATCCCACCAAAAATTGCCGAAAAATCCCATTTAAATCCCTAAAAAATCCCCTAAAAACCCCCAAAAAATCCCAAAAAATCCCCTATAAAATTTGAAATTGCTGTCTGACCGCAGGAGAGGAGGAAGTTGGAGGAGCCGGGCCGCAGGCAGGGGAAGCTCTGCAGCAGCCCCACGTACACCAGGAACCACAAATTCCAGCACATCCTGAGCTTTGTGGGGCACTCAGAGAATCCCCAAAATTCCCCAAAAAATCCCAAAAAAATTCCCAATAATTCCCTCCAAAAAGACCCATAAAATCCCCAATAATTCTCTCTAAAAATCCCGCCAAAAATCACCGAAAAATCCCATTTAAATCCCCAAAAATCACCAAAAAATCCCATTTAAATCCCAAAAAAATCCCATTTAAATCCCAAAAAAATCCCATTTAAATCCCTAAAAAATCCCAAAAAAATCCCAAAAATCCCATATAAAATTCCAAAGTTTTTGTCTGACCGCAGGAGAGGAGGAAGTTGGAGGAGCCGGGCCGCACGCAGGGGAAGCTCTGCAGCAGCCCCACGTACACCAGGTTGCTGAAGAGCCCCGAGGCCACCAGGAGAGCCGGGAAGTGCTCGAACAGGAACAGCCCCACGTGCACGGCCGAGGAGAACTGGGGGATAAATGGGGATAAATGTGGGGATACATGTGGGGGAAAATGGGAAATAAATATGGGAAATAAATATGGGAAATGTGGGAATAAATGTGGGGAATGTGGGGAATAAATGTGGGAATTAATGTGGGGAATAAATGTGGGAATTAATGTGGGGAAAATGGGAAATAAATATGGGAAATAAATATGGCAAATGTGGGGAATAAATGTGGGAAATGAAATAAATGTGGGGATAAATGTGGGGAATAAATGTGGGAATAAATGTGGGGAATGTGGGGAAAAATGGGAAATAAATATGGGAAATAAATATGGGAAATGTGGGAATAAATGTGGGGAATGTGGGGAATAAATGTGGGAATAAATGTGGGAATAAATGGGAAATAAATATGGGAAATGTGGGGAATAAATGTGGGGAATAAATGTGGGGAATAAATGTGGGAAACGTGGGGAAAAATCAGAAATAAATATGGGAAATAAATATGGGAAATAAATATGGGAAATGTGGGGGAAAAATGGGGGAAAATGGGGAAAAATGGGGAAAAAAGGGGGGGGAAATTAGGGGAAAAATAGGGATAAAATGGGGAAAAAATAGGATAAAACAGGAATGGGGGAAATGGCATTAGTGGGGAAATGGGGAGAAATTAGGAAAAAATGGGGGAAATAGGAATAATGGGGAAATGGGATTAGTGGGGGAAATGGGATTAGTGAGGAAATGTGGGAAATGGGAATAATGGGGAAAAATTGGAATAATGGAGTTGTGGGGAATTGGGAATAGTGGGAAAAAATGGGGAAAAATCGGGGGGAAAATGGGATTAGTGGGGAATGGGGGGAAAATGGGGAAAAATAGGACGAAAATGGGAAAAATGGGGAAAAATTGGAATAATAGAGTTAGGGGGGAAAATGGGGAAAAATGAGAATAATGAGAAAAAAAGGGATTAGTGGGGAAATGGGGAAAAATTAGGAAAAAATGGGGGAAATAGGAAATATGGGGAAATGGGATTAGGGGGAAATGAGGGGCAAAATGGGGGAAAATAGGAGGAAAATGGGGGAAAATGGGGAAAAAAAGGGCAAAAATGGGGAAAAATTGGAATAATAGACTTAGGGGGGAAAATGGGAATAGTGGGGGAAAATTAGGAAAAAATGGGGGGAAATAGGAAATATGGGGAAATGGGATTAGTGGGGAAAATGGGAAATACGGGAAAAAATGGGAATAATGGGGAAAATATGGGGTTTGTGGGGTTTGGGATTTCTGGGGTTTGGGGTATCTGGGATTTGGGGTTTTGGGGTTCCCAGGGATTTGGGGTTTGGGATTTGGGGTTTGGGGTATTTGGGGTATTTGGGGGGTTTGGGGTATTTGGGGTATTTGGGGTTTGGGGTGTTTGGGGTATTTGGGGTTTGGGGTATTTGGGGTATTTGGGGTTTGGGGTGTTTGGGGTTTGGGGTCACAGCACTCACCCAGATCATGCCCTTGATGATCCTCCTGGTGGCCACCGTGTACTCCTCGATCAGCTCCGCCAGGTAATAGAGCCCGGCCGCTGGGGACAGGGACACATGGCACCGGGGACAGCACAGGGGACACCATGGGGACACACGTGGCACCGGGGACAGCGGGGACAGCACGGGGACACCACGGGGACACCCATGGCACCAGGGACAGCACAGGGGACACCATGGGGACACCATGGGGACAGGGGACACACATGGCACCGGGGACAGGGGACACACATGGGGACACCCATGGCACCAGGGACACCGTGGGGACACCACGGGGACACCAATGGCACCAGGGACACCACGGGACACCACAGGCTCACCGGGGACACCAGGGACACCGATGGCACCAGGGACACCAGGGACACACCGATGGCACCAGGGACTGATGGCACCGGGGAGACCAATGGCACCAATGGCACTGGGGACACCGATGGCACCAGGGACAGCACAGGGACACCGATGGCACTGGGGACACCGGGGACACCACAGGGACACCAATGGCATCAGGGACACCAATGGCACTGGGGACAGCACAGGGGACACCGATGGCACTGGGGACACCAATGGCACTGATGGCACCGGGGACACCGATGGCACTGATGGCACCGGGGACACCGATGGCACCAGTGACACCAATGGCACCAGGGACACCAATGGCACTGATGGCACCGGGGACACCAATGGCACCGATGGCACCGGGGACACCAATGGCAATGATGGCACTGGGGACACCAATGGCACCCATGGCACCAATGGCACTGGGGACACCTCGGGGGTGGCACCGTCCCACGGCGCCTTTGGGGACACCCAGGGAGTCCCCAACTCTGGGTGTGGGAGCCCAAAGGTCAGGGACAGCTGGGACCCCAAACCTTGGGGACACCGAGGGACTGCGGCCTTGGGGACATCCTGAGGAGTCAGGGACACCCGGGGACCCCAAACCTTGGGACACTCTGAGGGTTTGGGGACACCCAGGGACCCCAAATCTTGGGGACACTCTGAGGGCTTAGGGACACTCAGAGACGTCCAGGCTTGGGGACACTTTGAGCCCTTGGGGACACCCTGGGACCTCCAGTCTTGGGGACACTCTGAGGGTTTGGGGACACCCAGAGACCCCAAATCTCAGGGACATCCTGAAGACACCCAGGGACCCCAAATCTTGGGGACAATTTAAGGCCTTGGGGACACCAAAGGATCCCAAATCCTGGGGACACTCTGAGGCTTTGGGGACACTCAGGGAGCTCCAATCTTGGGGACATTCTGAGGGCCCGGGGACACCCAGAGACCCCAAATCTCAGGGACATCCTGAAGACTTGGGGACACCCAGGGACCCCAGATCTTGGGGACACTCTGAGGGCTTGGGGACACCTAAAGACCCCAAACCCCTGGGACAATTTAAGGGCTTGGGGACACCCAGGGACCTCAAATGTCGGGGACACTCTGAGGGTTTGGGGACACACAGACACCCCAGATCTTGGGGACACTCTGAGCCCTCATGGACACCCAAAGACCCCAAACCCTTGGGACAATTTAAGGCCTTGGGGACACCCAGGGACCCCAAACCCTTGGGACACTCTGAGGGCTTGGGGACACCCAGAGACCCCAAATCTTGGGGACACCCTGAGGGCTCGAGGACACCCAGACACCCCAAATCCCTGGGACACTCTGAGCGTTTGGGGACACCCAGGGACCTCCAATCTTGGGGACACACTGAGGGTTTGGGGACACCCAGGGATCTCAAATCTCAGGGACATCCTGAAGACTTGGGGACACCCAGGGACCCCAAACCTTGGGGACACTCAAGGATCCCAAATCTCGGAGACACTCTGAGGGCTCAGGGACACTCAGAGACGTCCAGGCTTGGGGACAATTTAAGGCCTTGGGGACACCAAGGGACCCCAAATCTTGGGGACATTCTGAGCGTTTGGGGGCACCCAGGGACCCCAGATCTTGGGGACACTCTGAGAGTTTGGGGACACTCAGGGACCTCCAATCTTGGGGACACTCTGAGGGCTCAGGGACACCCAGACACCCCAAATCTCAGGGACAATTTAAGGGCTTGGCGACACCCAGGGACCTCCAGTCTTGAGGACACTCTGAGGGCTTGGGGACACCCAGGGACCTCAAATCTCGGGGACACTCTGAGAGCTCGGGGACACTCAAGGATCCCAAACCTCGGGGACAATTTACGGGGTTGGGGACACCCAGGGACCTCAAATGTCGGGGACACTTTGAGGACTTAGGGACACTCAGAGACCCCAAATCTCGGGGACACTCTGAGGGCTCGGGGACACTCAGAGACGTCCAGGCTTGGGGACACTCTGATCCCTTGGGGACACAAAGGGACCCCAAATCTCGGGGACAATTTAAGGCCTTGGGGACACCCAGGGACCCCAAATCTTGGGGACACTCTGAGAGTTTGGGGACACTCACAGACCCCAAATCTCAGGGACATCCTGAAGACTTGGGGACACCCAGGGACCCCAGATCTTGGGGACACTCGGAGAGCTCGGGGACACCAGGGACCCCAAAACCCAGGGACAATTTAAGGGCTTGGGGACACCCAGGGACCCCAAATCTCGGGGACACTCTGAGGGTTTGGGGACACCCAGGGACCCCAAATCTCGGGGACACTCTGAGGGCTCGGGGACACCCAGAGACGTCCAGGCTTGGGGACACTTTGAGCCCTTGGGGACACCCAGGGACCCCAAATCTCGGGGACACTTTGAGGGCTTGGGGACACCCAGGGACCCCAAATCTCAGGGACAATTTAAGGGCTTAGGGACACCCAGGGACCTCCAGTCTTGGGGACACTCTGAGGGTTTGGGGACACCAAAGGATCCCAAATCCCTGGGACACTCTGAGGCTTAGGGACACCCAGGGAACTCCAGGGAACTCCAGTCCCTGTGGTGATTTAAGGCCTTGGGGACACCCAGGGACCCCAAATCTTGGGGACAGCCCGAGGGCTCGAGGACACCCAGACACCCCAAGGCTTTGGGGAGGCTTTGGGGACACTCAGGTACCTCCAATCTTGGGGACACTCTGAGGGCTTAGGGACACCCAGAGACCCCAAATCTCAGGGACATCCTGAAGACTTGGGGACACCCAGGGACCCCAAATCTTCGGACACTCTGAGCCCTCGGGGACACCAGGGACCCCAAAACCCTGGGACAATTTAAGGCCTTGGGGACACCCAGGGACCCCAAATCTCAGGGACAATTTAAGGCCTTGGGGACACCAAAGGATCACAAATCCTGGGGACACTCTGAGGGCTTGGGGACACCCGGGGACCCCAAATCTTGGGGACACTCTGAGGCTTTGGGGACACTCAGGGACCTCCAATCTTGGGGGCACTCTGAGGGTTTGGGGACACCAAAGGATCCCAAATCTCGGGGACACTCTGAGAGCTCGGGGACACTCAAGGATCCCAAATCCCGGGGACAATTTAAGGGCTTGGGGACACCCAGGGACCTCAAATGTCGGGGACACTCTGAGGGTTTGGGGACACACAGACACCCCAGATCTTGGGGACACTCTGAGCCCTCATGGACACCCAAAGACCCCAAACCCTTGGGACAATTTAAGGGCTTGGGGACACCCAGGGACCTCCAGTCTTGGGGACACTCTGAGGGCTTGGGGACACCCAGGGACCTCCAGTCTTGGGGACACTCTGAGGGCCCGGGGACACCAGAGACCCCAAAACCTTGGGACAATTTAAGGGCTTGGGGACACACAGGGACCTCAAATGTCGGGGACACTCTGAGGGTTTGGGGACACTCAGAGACATCCAGGCTTGGGGACAATTTAAGGCCTTGGGGACACCAAGGGACCCCAAATCTTGGGGACATTCTGAGGGCTCAGGGACACCCAGACACCCCAAATCTCAGGGACAATTTAAGGGCTTGGGGACAAACAGGGACCTCCAGTCTTGGGGGCACTCTGAGGGTTTGGGGACACCCAGGGACCTCAAATGTCGGGGACACCCTGAGGGCTGGAGAACACATCGGGACCCCAAATCTTGGGACTTTCTGAGGCTTTGGGGACACTCAGGGACCTCCAATCTTGGGGACACTCTGAGGGCTCAGGGACACTCAGAGACGTCCAGGCTTGGGGACACTTTGAGCCCTTGGGGACACAAAGGGACCCCAAATCTCGGGGACAATTTCAGGCCTTGGGGACACCCAGGGACCTCCAGTCTTGGGGACACTCTGAGGGCTTGGGGACACCCAGGGACCCCAAAACTTGGGGACATTCTGACAGCTCAGGGACACTCACAGACCACAAATCTTGGGGACACTCTGAGGGCCCGGGGACACCAGGGACCCCAAAACCTTGGGACAGTTTAAGGCCTTGGGGACACCCAGGGACCTCAAATCTTGGGGACACTCTGAGAGTTTGGGGACACCCAGGGACCCCAAATCTTGGGGACACACTGAGGGTTTGGGGACACTCACAGACCCCAAATCTCAGGGACATCCTGAAGACTTGGGGACACCCAGGGACCCCAAATCTCGGCGACACTCTGAGGGCTCGGGGACACTCAAGGATCCCAAACCTCGGGGACAATTTACGGGGTTGGGGACACCCAGGGACCCCAAATCTCGGGGACACTCTGAGGGCTCAGGGACACTCAGAGACGTCCAGGCTTGGGGACACTCTGAGCCCTTGGGGACACCAAGGGACCCCAAATCTTGGGGACATTCTGAGCGTTTGGGGGCACCCAGGGACCCCAGATCTTGGGGACACTCTGAGAGTTTGGGGACACTCAGGGACCTCCAATCTTGGGGACACTCTGAGGGCTCAGGGACACCCAGACACCCCAAATCTCAGGGACAATTTAAGGGCTTGGGGACAAACAGGGACCTCCAGTCTTGGGGGCACTCTGAGGGCTTGGGGACACCCGGGGACCCCAAATCTCGGGGACACTCTGAGAGCTCGGGGACACTCAAGGATCCCAAACCTCGGGGACAATTTAAGGGCTTGGGGACACCCAGGGACCCCAAATCTCGGGGACACTCTGAGGGCTCGGGGACACCCAGAGACGTCCAGGCTTGGGGACACTCTGAGCCCTTGGGGACACCCAGGGACCCCAAATCTCGGGGACACTCTGAGAGTTTGGGGACACTCAGGGACCTCCAATGTTGGGGACATTCTGAGGGCTCAGGGACACCCAGACACCCCAAATCTCAGGGACAATTTAAGGGCTTGGGGACAAACAGGGACCTCCAGTCTTGGGGGCACTCTGAGGGCTTGGGGACACCCAGGGACCCCAAATCTTGGGGACAATTTAAGGCCTTGGCGACACCCAGGGACCCCAAGGTCGGGGACACTCCGATCCCTCGCTGTCCCCGCCTCCCCCTCCCCTCCCCCGCCACATCGCGACACTGCCGGAGCGGCCCCAATCCCTCCGCGCAGCCCCCGGGGCGCTCTCACCGATGGCCAGGGTGACAAAGGCCACCTGCACGAGCAGGGACAGCCAGCTGAGCACGTACATGAACCACATGGCGGGGCCGGGCCGCTGCTCCCGGGGCCGCTGCTCCCGGGGCCGCTGCCGGGGCCGCTCCCGCTCCGCGCCCGCCGCCGGAACCAGCGAGAGGCGGCACCGGAACCAACGAGACGCGAGGGGAGGGAGCGCCCGGAGCGCCCCCTGGCGGCTCGGAGGACTCGCGCGGCCTAATGGGAATGGGGGATCCCAAAGGAGAAAAGGGGGGACCCCAAAACGGGCGGGGGGACCCCAAAACGTGCGGGGGGACCCCAAAATGTTCGGGGGGATCTGAAGTCGGAGAAAAGGCTTCTCAAAATATGCAGGAGGCGGGAAATTCCCGAAATTCCCCCCCCAAAACACAGGGAGGAACCCCCCAAAACACAGGGAGGGACCCTAAAACACAGGGAGGGACCCCACAAAATATGCAGGGACCCCTGAAGTGTGAAGGAAAACCTGAAAAGGCGGACCCCAAAACACAGGGAGGGACCCCAAAATGTGCAGGGACCCCAAAACACAGGGCAGGGACCCCAAAATACGGGGAGGGACCCCAAAATGTGCAGGGACCCCCAAAGTGTGAGGGAAAACCTGAAAAGGGGACCCCAAAATGTACAGGGACTCCAAAACACAGGGAGGGACCCCAAAATGTACAGAGACCCCAAAACACAGGGAGGGACCCCAAAATGTGCAGGGACCCCCAAAACAGAGGGAGGGACCCCAAAATGTGCAGGGACCCCCAAAGTGTGAAGGAAAACCTGAAAAGGGGACCCCAAAATGTACAGAGACCCCAAAACACGGCAGGGACCCCAAAACATGGGGAGGCACCCTCAAATACGCCAGGACCCCCAAAGTGTGAAGGAAAACCTGAAAAAGGAACCCCAAAATGAACAGAGACCCCAAAACACAGGGAGGGACCCCAAAACGTGCAGGACCCCCCAAAGTGTGAAGGAAACCCTAAAAAGGGGACCCTAAAATTGACAGGGACCCCAAAATGTGCAGGGACCCCAAAATGTGCAGGGACCCCCCAAAACAGAGGGAGGGACCCCAAAACACAGCGGGAACCCCTGATCTGTACAGGGACCCACCCCAAAACTGGGCAGGGGACCCCAAAAATCTACAGGGACCCCCCCCCAAATTATGAAGGGAACCCCAAAATACTCAAGGACCCCCCCCCAAATTACACGGACCCCAAAATGCACAGGGACCCCAAAACACAGGGAGGGACCCCAAAAGTAGGAAAGAAACCCTAAAAAAAAGGGGACCCTAAAATGTACAGGGACCCCAAAATTTTGAGGGACCCCCAAAAGGGTGCGGAGGGACACCCCAAAACACGAGGGCAGCCTCGAAAATGTGCGGGGACCCCAAAATACGGGGAGGGACCCCAAAATGTGCAGGGACCCCCAAAGTGTGAAGCGAACCCTAGAAAGGGGACCCCAAAATGAACAGAGACCCCAAAACACGGCAGGGACCCCAAAAGGGTTCGAGGGGACCCCAAAAGGGCTCGGGGGGACCTCAAAATATCGCAGGGACCCCAAAACACGAGGAGAGCCCCGAAAATGTGCAGGGACCCCAAAAGTAGGAAAGAAACCCTAAAAAAAGGGACCCTAAAATGTACAGGGACCCCAAAAATACAGGGACCCCCCCAAATCACGGGAGGGACCCCAAAACTCTGAACGGACCCCGAAAATGTGCGGGGACCCCAAAATACGGCAGGGACCCCAAAATGTGCAGGGACCCCCCCAAAGTGTGAAGGAAAACCTGAAAAAGGAACCCCAAAATGCACAGGGACCCCAAAACACAGGGAGGGACCCCAAAAGTAGGAAAGAAACCCTAAAAAAAGGGACCCTAAAATGTACAGGGACCCCAAAATTTTGAGGGACCCCCAAAAGGGTTCGGGGGGACCCCCAAAACACGAGGACAGCCCCGAAAATGTGCGGGGACCCCAAAATACGGGGAGGGACCCCAGAAGGGTTCGAGGGGACCCCCAAAAGGGTTCGGGGGGACCTCAAAATATCGCAAGGACCCCAAAACACGAGGAGAGCCCCGAAAATGTGCAGGGACCCCAAAAGTAGGAAGGAAACCCTGAAAAAGGGGGATCCTAAAATGTACAGGGACCCCAAAAATACAGGGACCCCCCAAATCACGGGAGGGACCCCAAAACTCTGAACGGACCCCGAAAATGTGCGGGGACCCCAAAACACGGCAGGGACCCCAAAATGGGCAGGGACCCCCAAAGTGTGAAGGAAAAGCTGAAAAGGGGACCCCAAAATGAACAGGGACCCCAAAACACGGCAGGGACCCCAAAACACAGGGAGGGACCCCAAAAGTAGGAAAGAAACCCTGAAAAAGGGGCGTCCTAAAATGTACCGGGACCCCAAAATTTTGAGGGACCCCCAAAAGGGTGCGGGGGGACCCCAAAAACACGAGGAGAGCCCCGAAAATGAGCGGGGACCCCAAAATACGGGGAGGGACCCCAATATGTGCAGGGACCCCCAAAGTGTGAAGGAAAACCTGAAAAGGGGACCCCAAAATGTACAGGGACCCCAAAACACGGCAGGGACCCCAAAACGTGCAGGGACCCCCAAAGTGTGAAGAAAACCCTGAAAAAGGAACCCCAAAATGCTCAGGGACCCCAAAACACGGGAGGGACCCCAAAACACGGGAGGGACCCCAAAAGTAGGAAAGAAACCCTAAAAAAAAGGGGACCCTAAAATGTACAGGGACCCCAAAATTTTTAGGGACCCCCAAAAGGGTGCGGAGGGACACCCCAAAACACGAGGACAGCCCCGAAAATGTGCGGGGACCCCAAAATACGGGGAGGGACCCCAAAACACAGCGGGACCCCCTGATCTGTACAGGGACCCACCCCAAAACTGGGCAGGGACCCCCAAAAATCTACAGGGACCCCCCCCAAATTATGGAGGGAACCCCAAAATACTCAAGGACCCCCCCCCCCAAAAATTACACGGACCCCAAAATGCGCAGGGACCCCAAAACCCCACAGAGACCCCAAAGCGCAGGGGGACACCCCAAAAGTGTGGAGGGAACCCCAAAAACCATTTCGGGACCCCAAAAAACCCCACTGGGCTGGACTGGGACGGGTTGGGGGTTTTGGGGTGCCGGGGGTTCCTTTTGGGGTGCTGTGGGTTCACTTTGGGGTCTCGATTTGGGGTTTTGTGGGGTTCGTTTTGGGGTTCTGGGGGCTCATTTTGGGATCCAGGGTGGTTTCATTTTGGGGTCTCTTTTTGGGGTTTTGGGGGGTTCATTTTGGGGTGCGGGGGGCTCATTTTGGGGTCTCGATTTGGGGTTTTGGGGTCTCTTTTTGGGGTTTTGGGGGGTTCATTTTGGGGTGCGGGGGGCTCATTTTGGGATCCAGGCCGGTTTCATTTTGGGGTCTCGATTTGGGATGCCGGGGGTTCCTTTTGGGGTGCTCTGGGGTCTCGATTTGGGGTCTCGATTTGGGGTTTTGGGGGGTTCATTTTGGGGTGCGGGGGGCTCATTTTGGGGTCCAGGCCGGTTTCATTTTGGGGTCTCTTTTTGGGGTTTTGGGGGGTTCATTTTGGGGTGCGGGGGGCTTATTTTGGGGTCTCGATTTGGGGTTTTGGGGTCATGATTTGGGGTTTTGGGGGGTTCTTTTTGGGGTGCGGGGGGCTCATTTTGGGGTCCAGGCCGGTTTCATTTTGGGGTCTCATTGTGGGGTTTTGGGGGGTTCCTTTTGGGGTGCTCTGGGGTCTCGTTTTGGGGTCTCGATTTGGGGTGCCGGGGGTTCATTTTGGGGCGCTGTGGGTTCACTTTGGGGTCTCGATTTGGGGTTTTGGAGGGTTCATTTTGGGGTCTCGTTGTGGGGTTTTGGGGTGTTCATTTTGGGGTGCGGGGGGCTCATTTTGGGGTCCAGGCCGGTTTCATTTTGGGGTGTCGTTTTGGGGTTTTGGGGGGTTCATTTTGGGGTGCGGGGGGCTCATTTTGGGGTCTCGATTTGGGGGCCATGGATGGCTCATTTTGGGGTCCAGGGATTCGTTTTTGGGGTGGTGCAGATTCATTTTGGGGTCCTGAGCTCATTTTGGGGTTCGTTTTTGGGGTGTTGGGGGGCTCATTTTAAGGTCTCGTTTTGGGGTCCGGGTGTTCATTTTAGGGTCTCGTTTTGGGGTCCGGGTGTTCATTTTAGGGTCTCGTTTCAGGGCTCCTGAAGGTTCATTTTGGGGTCTCATTTTGGGGTCTCTTTTTGGGGTGCCGGATGTTTCATTTTGGGGTCCCCCCGAGCTCATTTTAGGACTTTTGGGGGGTTCGTTTTGGGGTTCTGGGGGCTCATTTTGGGGTCCAGGGTAGTTTCATTTTGGGGTCTCTTTTTGGGGTCCTGCAGGGCTCATTTTGGGGTGCGGGGTTTGGTTTTGGGGTGGTGCAGATTCGTTTTGGGTCCTGAGCTCATTTTGGGGTGCGGGGGTTCGTTTTTGGGGTGTTGGGGTGCTCATTTTGGGGTCTCGTTTTGGGGTCCCAGGGGTTCATTTTGGGGTTTCGTTTCAGGGCTCCTGAAGGTTCATTTTGGGGTCTCATTTTGGGGTCTCATTTTGGGGCGCTGTGGGGTTCGTTTTGGGGTCTCGTTTTGGGGTCTCTTTTTGGGGTGCCGGATGTTTCATTTTTGGGGTCCCCCCGAGCTCATTTAGGACTTTTGGGGGGTTCGTTTTGGGGTTCTGGAGGGCTCATTTTGGGATCCAGGTTCGTTTCATTTTGGGGTCTCTTTTTGGGGTCCTGAGCTCATTTTGGGGTCCGGGGTTTGGTTTTGGGGTGCTGTGGGTTCATTATGGGGTCCTGAAGTTATTTTGAGGTCCAGGGGCTCGTTTTTGGGGTGTTGGGGGGACTCATTTTGGGGTCTCGTTTTGGGGTGCTGTGGGGTTGGTTTTGGGGTCCTGCAGGGCTCTTTTTGGGGTGCTGGATGTTTCATTTTGGGGTCCCCCCGGAGCTCATTTTAGGACTTTTGGGGGGTTCGTTTTGGGGTTCTGGGGCCTCATTTTGGGGTCCAGGGTGGTTTCATTTTGGGGTCTCATTTTGGGGTCTGATTTTGGGGTCCGAGGGGGCGTTTTGGGGTCGCATTTTAGGGGTCGGGTGGGTTCATTTTGGGTTCTGGGGCTCATTTTGGGATCCAGGGTCGTTTCATTTTGGGGTCTCTTTTTGGGGTCCCGCAGGGCTCATTTTGGGGTCCGCGGTTTCGTTTTAGGGTGGTGCAGATTCATTTTGGGGTCCTGCGCTCATTTTGGGGTGCGGGGGTTCGTTTTTGGGGTGTTGGGGGGGCGCTCATTTTAGGGTCTCGTTTTGGGGTCCGGGGGGCTCATTTTGGGGTTCCGTTTCAGGGGTCCCAGGGGGTTCATTTTGGGGTCTCATTTTGGGGTCTCATTTTGGGGTCTCGTTTTGGGTCTCTTTTTGGGGTGCCGGATGTTTCATTTTGGGGTCCCCCCCGTAGCTCATTTTAGGACTTTTGGGGGATTCGTTTTGGGGTTCTGGGGGCTCATTTTGGGGTCCAGGGTCGTTTCATTTTGGGGTCTCTTTTTGGGGTCCTGAGCTCATTTTGGGGTCCGGGGTTTGGTTTTGGGGTGCTGTGGGTTCATTATGGGGTCCCGAAGTTATTTTGGGGTACGGGGTTCGTTTTTGGGGTGTTGGGGTGCTCATTTTGGGGTCTCATTTTGGGGTCTCATTTTGGGGTCTCATTTTGGGGTGCCGGATGTTTCATTTTGGGGTCCCGAGCTCATTTTAGGACTTTTGGGGGATTCGTTTTGGGGTTCTGGGGCCTCATTTTGGGATCCAGGGTGGTTTCATTTTGGGGTCTCTTTTTGGGGTCCTGCAGGGCTCATTTTGGGGTGCGGGGTTTGGTTTTGGAGTGGTGCAGATTCATTTTGGGGTCCTGAGCTCATTTTGGGGTTCGTTTTTGGGGTGTTGGGGTGCTCATTTTGGGGTCTCGTTTTGGGGTCCAGGGAGGTCGTTTTGGGGTGCTCCGGGGTTCGTTTTGGGGTCTCATTTTGGGGTTCTGGGGGTCTCATTTTGGGGTCCGCGTTTTCGTTTTGGGGTGGTGCAGATTCATTTTGGGGTCCTGAGCTCATTTTGGGGTGCGGGGGTTCGTTTTTGGGGTGTTGGGGGGGCTCATTTTAGGGTCTTGTTTTGGGGTCCCAGGGGGTTCATTTTGGGGTTTCGTTTCAGGGCTCCTGAAGGTTCATTTTGGGGTCTCATTTTGGGATCCGAGGGGTCGTTTTGGGGTCGCATTTTAGGGGTCGGGTGGGTTCATTTTGGGCTTCTGGGGGCTCATTTTGGGGTTCTGGGGTTAATTTTGGGGTGCTGTGTGTTCATTTTAGGGTTCTGTGTGTTCATTTTAGGGTTCTGGGGGTTCATTTTAGGGTGCTGTGGGTTCATTTTGGGGTCCCGAGCTCATTTTAGGACTTTTGGGTCTCTTTTTGGGGTCCTGAGCTCATTTTGGGGTCCGGGGTTTGGTTTTGGGGTGGTGCAGATTGATTTTGGGGTCCTGAGCTCATTTTGGGGTGTGGGGGTTCGTTTTTGGGGTGTTGGGGGCTCATTTTAGGGTCTCGTTTTGGGGTCCGGGGTGCTCATTTTGGGGTTTCGTTTCAGGGCTCCTGAAGTTTCATTTTGGGGTCTCATTTTAGGGGTCGGGTGGGTTCATTTTGGGGTTCTGGGGCCTCATTTTGGGATCCAGGGTGGTTTCATTTTGGGGTCTCTTTTTGGGGTCCTGCAGGGCTCATTTTGGGGTCCGGGATTTCGTTTTGGGGGGGTGTACCCCGAGCACCCCAAACACCCCAATAGGGCGCCCCTCACCCCCACCCCTCCCCGTCACCCCAAAATCCCCCATTAGGGCATTTAGGACCCTCAGAGCTGCGTGTGGGTCATTTTAAGGGTCATTTTTAGGGTCATTTTTAGGATTATTTTTAGGATCATTTTAGGATCATTTTTAGGGTCATTTTCAGGATCATTTTTAGGATCATTTTCAGGATCATTTTAGGGTCATTTTTAGGATCATTTTTAGGGTCAATTTTAGGGTCATTTTTAGGATCATTTTTAGGATCATTTTTAGGGTCGTTTTTAGGGTGATTTTTAGGATTATTTTTAGGGCAATTTTTAGGGTTATTTTTAGGGTCAAGTTTAGGATTATTTTTAGGATCATTTTTAGGACATTTTCAGGAATATTTTTAGGGCAGTTTTTAGGATTATTTTCAGGGCGCTTTTAGCTTACTTTTAGGGCTATTTTTAGAGCCATTTTTACGGCTATTTTTTCCCTTTTTTTTTTTTGCAGGATTTTTTTTCTCTCCTTTCCCA
>JAVKUW010000102.1:0-53982 GCA_031885435.1 Passerculus sandwichensis | reverse complement strand
TACAGCATGGGGACAGCATGGGGACAACATGGGGACAACATGGGGACAATGGGGGGACAATATGGGGACAACACGGGGACAACATGGGGACAACGGGGGGACATCGAGGGGACACCGGGGTGACATTGAGGGTGGCATTGAGGTGACACCAAGGGTGACACCGGGGGGGCACCGGGGGGGCATTGAGGTGACACCGAGGTGACACCAGGGTGACACTGAGGGTGGCATTAAGGGGACACCGGGGTTGGCATTGAGGTGACACCAGGGTGACATCGAAGGTGGCATTGAGGTGACACCAGGGTGGCATTGAGGTGACACTGGGGATAACACCAAAGGTGACACCAAGGTGCCATCGAGGGGACACCGAGGGTGACATTGAGGGGACACCAGGGTGACAAAATGGTGACACGGAGAGTGACACCAGGGTGACACCAAGGGTGACACTGAGGGTGACACTGAAGTGACATCGAGGGTGACACCAAGGGTGACACCAGGGTAACATCAACCGTGACACCAGGGTGAGACCAACGTGACACCAGGGTGACATTGAGGTGACACCGAGGTGACACCGGGGATAACACCAAGGGTGACACCAAGGTGACATCGAGGTGACACCAAAGTGACACTGAGGTGACACCAAGGTTGACACTGGGTGACACCGAGGGTGACACCAGGGTGAGACCAAGGGTGACACCAAGGTGACACCAAGAGGTCACAAAATGGTGACATCGAGGGTGGCACTGAGGTGACACCAGGGGTCCACCCCCCGCAAACTGTGGCCACACACCCTGGTGACACCAGGGTGACACTGAGGTGACACTGAGGTGACACCAAGGGTGACAAACGGTGGCACGGAGGTGACAGGACGGTGACACCAGGGTGACACCAAGGGTGGCACTGAGGTGACGGGACGGTGACACCAATGGTGGCACCGAGGTGGCACGGAGGTGACGGGACGGTGACGGGACGGTGACACCAAGGGTGGCACGGAGGTGACAGAACAGTGACACCAAGGGTGACACAATGGTGGCACTGAGGTGACGGGACGGTGACACCAAGGGTGACAAAGTGGTGGCACGGAGGTGACGGGACGGTGACAGGACGGTGACACCAAGGGTGACAAAATGGTGGCACCGGGGTGACGGGATGGTGACACCAAGGGTGACACAACGGTGGCACGGAGGTGACAGGCCGGTGACAGAACGGTGACACCCAGGGTGACAAAATGGTGGCACCGAGGTGGCACCGGGGTGACAGGACGGTGACAGGACGGTGACACCAAGGGTGACACAATGGTGGCACGGAGGTGACGGGACGGTGACACCAAGGGTGACACCAAGGGTGGCACGGAGGTGACAGGACGGTGACACCAAGGGTGACAGAATGGTGGCACCGAGGTGGCATGGAGGTGACGGGACGGTGACAGGACGGTGACACCAAGGGTGAGGTGACACGATGGTGGCACCGAGGTGATGGGACGGTGACACCAAGGGTGACAAAGTGGTGGCACCAGGGTGACACTGAGGTGACACCAAGGGTGACACAATGGTGGCACTGAGGTGACGGGACAGTGACACCAAGGGTGAGGGTGACAAAACGGTGGCACCGAGGTGGCACGGAGGTGACGGGACGGTGACGGGACGGTGACACCAAGGGTGACACCAAGGGTGACACAATGGTGGCACGGAGGTGACAGGACGGTGACACCAAGGGTGACAGAATGGTGGCACCGAGGTGACGGGACGGTGACACCAACGGTGGCACCAGGGTGACAGGATGGTGACACCAAGGGTGGCACGGAGGTGACAGGACGGTGACACCAAGGGTGGCACAGAGGTGGCACCGAGGTGGCACGGAGGTGACACCAAGGGTGACACAATGGTGGCACCGAGGTGGCACGGAGGTGACACCAAGGGTGACACAATGGTGGCACCGAGGTGGCACCGAGGTGACGGGATGGTGACACCAAGGGTGACAGAATGGTGACACAATGGTGGCACGGAGGTGACGGGACGGTGACACCAAGGGTGAGGTGACACAATGGTGGCACCGGGGTGATAGGATGGTGACACAGAGGTGGCACGGAGGTGACGGGACGGTGACACCAGGGTGACACCGAGGTGGCAGGACGGTGACGGGACGGTGACACCAAGGGTGACACAATGGTGGCACCGGGGTGACACCAAGGGTGACACCAAGGGTGACAAAATGGTGGCATGGAGGTGACAGGATGGTGACGGGATGGTGACACCAAGGGTGACACAACGGTGGCATGGAGGGGACGGGATGGTGACACCAAGCGTGACAAAATGGTGGCACCGAGGGGACAGGACGGTGACACCAAGGGTGACACAATGGTGGCACCGAGGGGACGGGACGGTGACGGGACGGTGACACCAAGGGTGACACAAGGGTGGCACGGAGGTGACAGGATGGTGACACCAAGGGTGACACAGAGGTGGCACGGAGGTGACGGGACGGTGACACCAAGGGTGACACCAGGGTGACACCGAGGTGACACCAAGGGTGACAAAACGGTGGCACCGAGGTGACAGGACGGTGACAGGACGGTGACACCAAGGGTGACACAATGGTGACACCAAGGGTGACACCGGGGTGACAGGACGGTGACACCAAGGGTGACACGGAGGTGACGGGACGGTGACAGGACGGTGACACCAAGGGTGAGGTGACACAAGGGTGGCACCGGGTGACGGGACGGTGACACCAAGGGTGACACAATGGTGGCACCGAGGTGGCACGGAGGTGACAGGACGGTGACACCAAGGTGACACAGTGGTGGCACGGAGGTGACAGGACGGTGACAGGACGGTGACACCAAGGGTGAGGTGACACAATGGTGGCACCGAGGTGACAGCACGGTGACACCAAGGGTGACAGAATGGTGGCACCGGGGTGGCACCAAGGGTGACACCAAGGGTGGCACGGAGGTGACAGGATGGTGACAGCAAGGGTGGCACGGAGGTGACGGGACGGTGACACCAAAGGTGACACGGAGGTGACAGGACGGTGACACCAAGGGTGACACAATGGTGGCACGGAGGTGATGGGACGGTGACACCAAGGGTGACAAAAAGGTGGCACCAGGGTGGCACCGAGGGGAACGGGACGGTGACGCCAAGGGTGACAAAACGGTGACACCAAGGGTGACACGGAGGTGACGGGACGGTGACACCAAGGGTGAGGTGACACAATGGTGGCACCGGGTGACAGGACGGTGACAGGACGGTGACACTGACCTGGCGCCGCGGCGGTGGCCGCCAGCAGAGCGGTGACAACGGCGAGCGCCGGGAGCCTGCGGGGACACGGGGCCTTGGGGACACCGGTGGCACTGTCACATTGTCACCTCCCGCCCCAGAGCCGCCACGGTGACACCGCGGGGACTGTCACCCCTGTGCCACCCCCTGTCCCCAAATGCCACCCCCTGTCCCCAAATGCCACCCCCCTGTGCCACCCCCGTCCCCAAATGCCACCCCCTGTCCCCAAGTGCCATTCATTACCATTGTCACCCCCCAAATGCCACCCTCTGTGCCACCCCCTGTCCCCAAATGCCATTGACTGCCACTGTCACCCCCTGTGCCACCCCCTGTCCCCAAATGCCATCCCTGTCCCCAAGTGCCACCCCCTGTCCCCAAATGCCATTCACCACCATTGTCACCCCCTGTGCCACCCCCTGTCCCAAAATGCCACCCCCTGTCCCCAAGTGCCACCCCCTGTCCCCAAATGCCATTCACTGCCATTGTCACCCCCCAAATGCCACCCCCTGTCCCCAAGTGCCACCCCCTGTCCCCAGGTGCCATTCACTGCCATTGTCACCCCCTGTGCCACCCCCTGTCCCCAAATGCCACCCCCCTGTGCCACCCCCTGTGCCACCCCCTGTCCCCAAGTGCCATTGACTGCCATTGTCACCCCCTGTGCCACCCCCTGTCCCCAAATGCCACCCCCCTGTGCCACCCCCTGTGCCACCCCCTGTCCCCAGGTGCCATTCACTGCCATTGTCACCCCCTGTGCCACCCCCTGTCCCCAAGTGCCACCCCCTGTCCCCAAGTGCCATTCACTGCCATTGTCACCCCCTGTGCCACCCCCTGTCCCCAAATGTCACCCCCTGTCCCCAAGTGCCATTGACTGCCATTGTCACCCCCCAAGTGCCACCCCCTGTCCCCAAATGCCACTCGCTGCCATTGTCACCCCCTGTGCCACCCCCGTCCCCAAGTGCCACCCCCTGTCCCCAAATGCCACCCCCCTGTCCCCAAGTGCCACTCGCTGCCATTGTCACCCCCTGTGCCACCCCCGTCCCCAGGTGCCACCCCCTGTCCCCAAATGCCATTCGCTGCCATTGTCACCCCCTGTGCCACCCCCTGTGCCACCCCTTGTCCCCAAATGCCACTCACTGCCATTGTCACCCCCTGTGCCACCCCCTGTCCCCAAATGCCACCCCCTGTCCCCAAGTGCCACTCACTGCCATTGTCACCCCCTGTGCCCAAGTGCCACCCCTTGTCCCCAAATGCCATTGACTACCATTGTCACCCCCTTGTGCCACCCCTTGTCCCCAAATGCCATTCACTGCCATTGTCACCCCCTGTGCCATCCCCTGTCCCCAAGTGCCACCCCCTGTCCCCAAATGCCACCCCCTGTCCCCAGGTGCCATTGACTGCCATTGTCACCCCCTGTGCCACCCCCTGTCCCCCTGTGCCACCCCCTGTCCCCAAATGCCACCCCCTGTCCCCAAATGCCATTCGCTGCCATTGTCACCCCCTGTGCCACCCCCTGTCCCCAAGTGCCACCCCCTGTCCCCAAGTGCCACCCCCTGTCCCCAAATGCCACTCGCTGCCATTGTCACCCCCTGTGCCACCCCCGTCCCCAAGTGCCACCCCCTGTCCCCAAATGCCACCCCCCTGTCCCCAAGTGCCACTCGCTGCCATTGTCACCCCCTGTGCCACCCCCGTCCCCAGGTGCCACCCCCTGTCCCCAAATGCCATTCGCTGCCATTGTCACCCCCTGTGCCACCCCCTGTGCCACCCCTTGTCCCCAAATGCCACTCACTGCCATTGTCACCCCCTGTGCCACCCCCTGTCCCCAAATGCCACCCCCTGTCCCCAAGTGCCACTCACTGCCATTGTCACCCCCTGTGCCCAAGTGCCACCCCTTGTCCCCAAATGCCATTGACTACCATTGTCACCCCCTTGTGCCACCCCTTGTCCCCAAATGCCATTCACTGCCATTGTCACCCCCTGTGCCATCCCCTGTCCCCAAGTGCCACCCCCTGTCCCCAAATGCCACCCCCTGTCCCCAGGTGCCATTGACTGCCATTGTCACCCCCTGTGCCACCCCCTGTCCCCCTGTGCCACCCCCTGTCCCCAAATGCCACCCCCTGTCCCCAAATGCCATTCGCTGCCATTGTCACCCCCTGTGCCACCCCCTGTCCCCAAGTGCCACCCCCTGTCCCCAAGTGCCACCCCCTGTCCCCAAATGCCATTCGCTGCCATTGTCACCCCCTGTGCCACCCCCTGTCCCCAAGTGCCACCCCCTGTGCCACCCCCTGTCCCCAGGTGCCACCCCCTGTCCCCAAGTGCCACCCCCTGTCCCCAAGTGCCATTCGCTGCCATTGTCACCCCCTGTGCCACCCCCTGTCCCCAAGTGCCACCCCTTGTCCCCAAATGCCATTCACTGCCATTGTCACCCCCTGTGCCACCCCCTGTGCCACCCCTTGTCCCCAAATGCCACTCACTGCCATTGTCACCCCCTGTGCCACCCCCTGTCCCCAAATGCCACCCCCTGTCCCCAAGTGCCACTCACTGCCATTGTCACCCCCTGTGCCACCCCCTGTCCCCAGGTGCCACTCGCGGGACACCCAGAGACCCCCCCCGGACCCCGTGCTGGGACCCCGGGTGTCCCCTCTGTGCCCTCCGTGTCCCCTCTGTCCCAACTGTCCCCAACTGTCCCCCTCTGTCCCCTCCATCGCCCCCATTCCCAGTGTCCCCCCGTGTCCCCTCTGCTGTCCCCCCCCACCCACTGTCCCCTCTGTCCCCTGGTGTCCCCTCCGGTGTCCCCTCTGTCCCCTCCGTCCCTGTCCCGTCACTGTCCCCTGTCCCCCGCTGCTGTCCCCGCTGTCCCCTCCGGTGTCCCCCCTGCTGTCCCGTGTCCCCCCGCTGTCCCCTCCGTTCCCGCTGTCCCCCCACTGTCCCTGCTGTCCCCACTGTCCCCTCCATCCCCTGTGTCCCCGCTGTCCCCTCGTTGTCCCCTCTCCTGTCCCCCCCGGTGCTGTCCGCGCTGTCCCCTCTGCTGTCCCCTCCAGTGTCCCCTCTGTCCCGGGTGTCCCCGCGCTGTCCCCTCTGTCCCCCGCCATCCCTTGTGTCCCCTCCGCTGTCCCCGGTGCTGTCCCCTCCATCCCCTCTGTCCCACTCTGTCCCCTCTGTCCCCCCGCTGTCCCTCCACTGTCCCCCCGCTGTCCCCTCCATTCCCTCTGTCCCCCCTGTGTCCCCTCTGTGTCCCCCCTGTGTCCCCTCCATCCCCCCTGTGTCCCCTCTGTGTCCCCCCCCGTGTCCCCTCTGTGTCCCCTCTGTCCCCTCTGTGTCCCCCCTGTGTCCCCTCAGTGCCCCCCGTCCCCCTTGTTGTCCCCGGTGCTGTCCCCTCTGTCCCCCCCACTGTCCCCTGTCCCCCTCCATGCCATCCCCTCTGTCCCCCCCACTGTCCCCCGCGCTGTCCCCCCTGTCCCCTCCTCTGTCCCCTCTGTCCCCCCTCTGTCCCCTCTGTCCCCCCGCTGTCCCCTGTGTCCCCCCCGCTGTCCCTCCACTGTCCCCCCGCTGTCCCCTCCATTCCCTGTGTCCCCTCTGTGTCCCCCCCATGTCCCCCCTGTGTCCCCCCTGTGTCCCCCGTGTCCCCTCTGTCCCCCCTGTGTCCCCTCTGTGTTCCCTCTGTGCCCCCCGTCCCCCCTGTGTCCCCCCTGTGTCCCCGGTGCTGTCCCCTCTGTCCCCCCTCTGTCCCCTGTCCCCCTCCATGCCATCTCCTCTGTGCCCCCCCTGTCCCCTCCATCCCCTGTGTCCCCCCCGTGTCCCCGGTGCTGTCCCCCCTGCTGTCCCCTCCCTGTCCCCGGTGCTGTCCCCCGTGCTGTCCCCTCTCTGTCCCCTGTGTCCCCTCCGTGTCCCGCCCACTGTCCCCCCCCTGTCCCCTCCATTCCCTCTGTCCCCTCTGTGTCCCCTCTGTGTCCCCCCTGTGTCCCCCCTGTGTCCCCTCAGTGCCCCCCGTCCCCCTTGTTGTCCCCGGTGCTGTCCCCTCTGTCCCCCCCACTGTCCCCTGTCCCCCTCCATGCCATCCCCTCTGTGCCCCCCACTGTCCCCTCTCTGTCCCCTGTGTCCCCCCCGTGTCCCCTCCACTGTCCCCGCTCTGTCCCCTCCATTCCCTGTGTCCCCCCTGTGTCCCCTCTGCTGTCCCCCGTCCCCCTTGTTGTCCCCTCTGCTGTCCCCTATGTCCCCCGCGCTGTCCCCCCCCTGTGTCCCCCCTGTGTCCCCCCCGTGTCCCCGGTGCTGTCCCCTCTGTGTCCCCACTCTGTCCCCTGTGTCCCCCCGGTGTCCCGCCCCCTGTCCCCTCTCTGTCCCCTGTGTCCCCCCCCCGTGTCCCCGGTGCTGTCCCCCCCACTGTCCCCTCTCTGTCCCTGCTGTCCCCCTCGCTGTCCCCCCTGTCCCTTTTCCCCCCTGTCCCCTCCATCCCCGGTGTCCCCCCTGCTGTCCTCTCTGTCCCCTCCGTCCCCCCCCTGTCCCCCGTGCTGTCCCCCCTGTCCCCTGTGTCCCCCGTGTCCCCGGTGCTGTCCCCGCTGTCCCCTCTCTGTCCCTGCTGTCCCCCCCGTGTCCCCCCTGTGTCCCCCCTGTGTCTCCCCCTTTTCCCCCCTGTCCCCTCCATCACCGCTGTCCCCCCTGTCCCCTCTGTCCCCCCCCACTGTCCCCAGTGCTGTCCCCCCTGTCCCCCGTGTCCCCTCCGTGTCCCGCCCACTGTCCCCCCTCTGTCCCCTGTGTCCCCCCGGTGTCCCGCCCACTGTCCCCACTCTGTCCCCTGTGTCCCCTCCGTGTCCCCGCAGTCCCCCTCTATCCCCGCTGTCCCCTCCATATCCCCGGTGTCCCCGCACTGTCCCCTCTGTCCCGGCTGTCCCCTCCATCCCCGGTGTCCCCTCCGCTGTCCCCGCTGTCCCCGCTGTCCCCTGTCCCCTCCATATCCCCGGTGTCCCCGCCGCTGTCCCCTGGTGTCCCCTCACTGTCCCCTCCATCCCCTCTGTCCCGCTGTCCCCCCCCGTGTCCCCTCTGTCCCCACTGTCCCCGGTGTCGCCTCCATCCCCGGTGTCCCCTCACTGTCCCCTCCATCCCCGGTGTCCCGGTTCTGTCCCCGGTGTCTCACGGCGCTGTCGGTCCCATGGCTGTCGCCGCTGTCCCTCTGTCGCTCTGTCCCCGCTGTCGCTCTGTCGCTGTCCCTCTGTCGCTGTCCCCGCTGTCCCCGCTGTCCCCGCTGTCCCCGCTGTCGGTCTGTCGCTGTCCCCTCAGTCCCCTCCTGTCCGTCTGTCGCTGTCGCCGCTGTCGCTGTCGGGGCCGGGCCCGCCCGGGGCCGTTTTAGCGGCGGGGACGGGGAGGGGCCGGTGGCGCGGGGCCAGCCAATCCCGGCCCGGAACCGCCCCGAACCGGCACCGGAACCGGCACCGGAACCGCACCGGGACCGGCACCAGAACAGGGATGGAACCGGGACCGCAGCGGGACCGCACTGGAACCGCACCGGGACCGGGACCGCACCGGGACTGCATTAAACCCGCACCGGAACCGCACCGGAACCGGGACCACACCGGGACTGCATTAAACCCGCACCGGAACTGCACCGGAACCGCCCCGGACCGGGATGGAACCGGGACCCCAGCGGGACTGCATTAAACCCCCACCGGAACCGCACCGGAACCGGGATGGAACCGGGACTGCATTAAACCCGCACCGGAACTGCACCGGAACCGCACCGGACCGGGATGGAACCGGGACCGCACCGGGACCGCAATCAAGCCGCACCGGGACTGCATTAAACTGCACCAGAACCGCACCGGAACCGGGACCACACCGGGACTGCATTAAACCCGCACCGGAACTGCACCGGAACCGGGATGGAACCGGGACCGCAGCGGGACTGCATTAAACTGCACTAGAACCGCACCGGAACCGGGACCACACCGGGACTGCATTAAACCCGCACCGGGACTGCATTAAACTGCACCAGAACAGCACCGGAACCACACCGGGACCGCACCGGAACCGGGACCGGACCAGGATGGAAGCGGGATAGAAGCGGGGCCGCAGCGGGGCTGCATTAAACCCGCACCGGAACCGGAACCGGACCGGGATAGAACCGGGACAGGCCCGGGATGGAGCCGGGACCGCACCGCGCCTGCATTAAACCCGCACCGGAACCGGCACCGGACCGGGATAGAACCGGGACAGGCCCGGGATGGAGCCGGGGCTGCATTAAACCCGCCCCGGAACCGGCACCGGACCGGGATAGGACCGGGACAGGCCCGGGATGGAGCCGGTACCGCAGCGGGGCTGTATTGAAGCCGCACCGAGACTGCACCGGAACCGGGCCGGGTCCGCACCGGAACCGCATCGGACCGGGACGGAACCGGGACAGGACCGGGGCAGAACCGGGACCGCACCGGGACCGCATTAAACCCGCACCGGGACCGCATTAAACCCGCACCGGACCGGGACCGTACCGGGACCGCTTTAAAACCGCACCGGACCGGAGCCGGACCGGGACCGCAGTGAAACTGCACCGGGACCGCACCGGAACCGCAGCGGGACTGCGGGTACCGGAGCTGGCACCGGGCCGGGACCGACTGCGGCACCGGGACCGACTGCGGGGTCACTGCGGCACCGGGAGCGGCGCCAACCCCGGCACCGGCACCGGGACCGCGCCGGGACTGCGGGAACCCGAACCGGACCGGGACCGCAATGGGGCTGCACCGGGACAGAACCGGGACAGAACCGGGACTGCGGGAGCCCGAACCGGACCGGGACCGCAATGGGGCTGCACCGGGACGGAACCGGGACAGAACCGGGACCGCACCGGGACTGCGGGAACCCGAACCGGACTGGAACGGCACTGAAACCGCACCGGGACCGGACCGGGACCGACTGCGGCACCGGGACCGCAGTGGGACAGAACCGGCACCGGGAGCCGGCACCGGGCACCGGGCCAAGCACCGGGACTGCGGCACCGGCACCGGGACCGAGACCGGCACCGGGACCGCCCCCCCACAAACCGGGACCCTCAAACCGGGACCCCCCGCAGCTGGCGGAGCCGGTTCTGTCCGGTTCTGTCCCGGTTCTGTCCCGGTTCTGTCCCGGTTCTGTCCCGGTTCTGTCCCGGGTTCTGTCCCGGTTCTGTCCGGTTCTGTCCCGGTTCTGTCCCGGTTCTGTCCCGGTTCTATCCCGGTTCTGTCCCGGGTCTGTCCCGGTTCTGTCCCGGTTCTGTCCCGGTTCTATCCCGGTTCTGTCCCGGTTCTGTCCCGGTTCTGTCCCGGTTCTGTCCCGGGTCTGTCCCGGTTCTGTCCCGGTTCTGTCCCGGTTCTATCCCGGTTCTGTCCCGGGTCTGTCCCGGTTCTTTCCCGGTTCTGTCCCGGTTTCTGTCCCGGTTCTGTCCCGGTTTCTGTCCCGGTTCTGTCCCGGTTCTGTCCCGGTTTCTGTCCCGGTTCTGTCCCGGTTCTGTCCCGGTTCTGTCCCGGTTCTGTCCCGGTTCTGTCCCGGTTCTATCCCGGTTCTGTCCCGGGTCTGTCCCGGTTCTTTCCCGGTTCTGTCCCGGTTCTGTCCCGGTTTCTGTCCCGGTTTCTGTCCCGGTTCTATCCCTGTTTCTGTCCCGGTTCTGTCCCGGTTTCTGTCCCGGGTCTGTCCCGGTTTCTGTCCCGGTTCTGTCCCGGTTCTGTCCCGGTTTCTGTCCCGGTTTCTGTCCCGGGTCTGTCCCGGTTCTATCCCTGTTTCTGTCCCGGTTTCTGTCCCGGTTCTGTCCCGGTTTCTGTCCCGGTTCTGTCCCGGTTCTGTCCCGGTTTCTGTCCCGGTTCTGTCCCGGTTCTATCCCTGTTTCTGTCCCGGTTCTGTCCCGGTTTCTGTCCCGGTTCTGTCCCGGTTCTGTCCCGGTTCTGTCCCGGTTCTGTCCCTGTTTCTGTCCCGGTTCTGTCCCGGTTCTGTCCCGGTTTCTGTCCCGGTTCTGTCCCGGTTCTATCCCTGTTTCTGTCCCGGTTCTGTCCCGGTTTCTGTCCCGGTTTCTGTCCCGGTTCTGTCCCGGTTCTGTCCCGGTTCTGTCCCGGTTTCTGTCCCGGTTCTGTCCCGGTTCTGTCCCGGTTTCTGTCCCGGGTCTGTCCCGGTTTCTGTCCCGGTTCTGTCCCGGTTCTGTCCCGGTTCTGTCCCGGTTTCTGTCCCGGTTCTGTCCCGGTTCTGTCCCGGTTTCTGTCCCGGTTTCTGTCCCGGTTTCTGTCCCGGGTCTGTCCCGGTTCTGTCCCGGTTCTGTCCCGGTTTCTGTCCCGGTTCTGTCCCGGTTTCTCTCCCGGTTCTGTCCCGGTTCTGTCCCGGTTCTGTCCCGGTTCTGTCCCGGTTTCTGTCCCGGTTTCTGTCCCGGTTTCTGTCCCGGTTCTGTCCCGGTTTCTGTCCCGGTTCTGTCCCGGTTCTGTCCCGGTTTCTGTCCCGGTTTCTGTCCCGGTTCTGTCCCGGTTCTGTCCCGGTTCTGTCCCGGTTTCTGTCCCGGTTCTGTCCCGGTTTCTGTCCCGGTTTCTGTCCCGGTTTCTGTCCCGGTTTCTCTCCCGGTTCTGTCCCGGTTCTGTCCCGGTTCTGTCCCGGTTCTGTCCCGGTTCTGTCCCGGTTTCTGTCCCGGTTTCTGTCCCGGTTTCTGTCCCGGTTCTGTCCCGGTTCTGTCCCGGTTCTCTCCCGGTTCTGTCCCGGTTTCTCTCCCGGTTCTGTCCCGGTTTCTGTCCCGGTGTCTGTCCCGGTTCTGTCCCGGTTCTGTCCCGGTTTCTGTCCCGGTTCTGTCCCGGTTTCTGTCCCAGTTTCTGTCCCGGTTTCTGTCCCGGTTCTGTCCCGGTTCTGTCCCAGTTCTGTCCTGGTTTCTGTCCCGGTTCTGTCCCGGTTCTGTCCCGGTTTCTGTCCCAGTTTCTGTCCCGGTTCTGTCCCGGTTTCTGTCCCAGTTTCTGTCCCGGTTTCTGTCCCGGGTCTGTCCCGGTTCTGTCCCGGTTTCTGTCCCAGTTTCTGTCCCGGTTTCTGTCTCGGGTCTGTCCCGGGTCTGTCCCGGGTCTGTCCCGGTTCTGTCCCGGTTCTATCCCTGTTTCTGTCCCGGTTCTGTCCCGGGTCTGTCCCGGGTCTGTCCCGGTGTGGAGACCCCTCAGTGACACCATCAGGGACGCGACCGGAGACCCCAGCCCCATTTTGGGGTCCCCCCAGGCCCCCAGCCCCATTTTGGGTCCCCCCCATTCCCAGCCCCATTCCCGGCACCCCCGGCCCCATTTTGGGGTCCCCCATTTCCAGTTCCATTCCTGGGACCCCCAGCCCCATTTTGGGGTTCCCCATTCCCAGCTCCATTTCGGGGACCCCCAGCCCCATTTTGGGTTCCCCATTCCCAGCCCCATTTCGGGGGACCCCAGCCCCATTTTGGGGAGACCCCAGCCCCATTTCGGGGTTCCCCATTCCCAGCCCCATTTTGGGGTCCCCCCAGGCCCCCAGACCCATTTTGGGGTCCCCCCCATTCCCAGCCCCATTCCCGGGACCCCCCAACTCCACTCTGGGCACCCCAAAACCAAACCCAGCCCCATTTTGGGGGGACCCCCAGCCCCATTTTGGGGACCCCCCAGGCCCCCAGCCCCATTTTGGGGTTCCCCATTCCCAGCCCCATCTCGGGGACCCCAGCCCCATTTTGGGGTCCCCATTCCCAGCCCCATTTTGGGGTCCCCCATTCCCAGCTCCATTCCCGGCACCCCCAGACCCATTTTGGGGACCCCAGACCCAAAATTCTGTCCGGGACCCCCCAGCCCCATTTTGGGGACCCCAGCCCCATTTTGGGGTCCCCCCCATTCCCAGCCCCATTTCAGGGACCCCCGGCCCCATTTTGGGGGGACCCCAGACCCAGAAACCCCAACAGCACTTTGGGGACCCCAAAGCCCTGACCGGGACCCCCCGGCCCCATTTTGGGGTCCCCCATTTCCAGTTCCATTCCTGGGACCCCCAGCCCCATTTTGGGGTTCCCCATTCCCAGCTCCATTTCGGGGACCCCCAGCCCCATTTTGGGTTCCCCATTCCCAGCCCCATTTCGGGGGACCCCAGCCCCATTTTGGGGAGACCCCAGCCCCATTTCGGGGTTCCCCATTCCCAGCCCCATTTTGGGGTCCCCCCAGGCCCCCAGACCCATTTTGGGGTCCCCCCCATTCCCAGCCCCATTCCCGGGACCCCCCAACTCCACTCTGGGCACCCCAAAACCAAACCCAGCCCCATTTTGGGGGGACCCCCAGCCCCATTTTGGGGACCCCCCAGGCCCCCAGCCCCATTTTGGGGTTCCCCATTCCCAGCCCCATCTCGGGGACCCCAGCCCCATTTTGGGGTCCCCATTCCCAGCCCCATTTTGGGGTCCCCCATTCCCAGCTCCATTCCCGGCACCCCCAGACCCATTTTGGGGACCCCAGACCCAAAATTCTGTCCGGGACCCCCCAGCCCCATTTTGGGGACCCCAGCCCCATTTTGGGGATCCCCATTCCCAGCCCCATTTGGGGTTCCCCATTTTGGGGTCCCCCATTTCCAGTTCCATTCCTGGGACCCCCAGCCCCATTTTGGGGACCCCAGCCCCATTTTGGGGTTCCCCATTCCCATCCCCATTTCGGGGGACCCCAGCCCCATTTTGGGGTTCCCCGTTCCCAGCCCCATTTTGGGGACCCCAGCCCCATTTTGGGGTCCCCCCATTCCCAGCCCCATTTTGGGGACCCCAGCCCCATTTTGGGGTTCCCCGTTCCCAGCCCCATTTTGGGGACCCCAGCCCCATTTTGGGGTCCCCCCATTCCCAGCCCCATTTTGGGGACCCCAGCCCCATTTTGGGGTCCCCCATTTCCAGTTCCATTCCTGGGGCCCCCAGCCCCATTTCGGGGTTCCCCATTCCCAGCCCCATTTCGGGGGACCCCAGCCCCATTTCGGGGTTCCCCATTCCCAGCCCCATTTCGGGGGACCCCAGCCCCATTTTGGGGACCCCCATTTCCAGTTCCATTCCTGGGACCCCCAGCCCCATTTTGGGGTCCCCCCAGGCCCCCAGACCCATTTTGGGGTCTCCCCCATTTCCAGCTCCATTCCCGGGACCCCCCAACTCCGCTCTGGGCACCCCAAAACCAAACCCAGCCCCATTTCGGGGACCCCAGCCCCATTTCGGGGGACCCCAGCCCCATTTTGGGGACCCCAGCCCCATTTTGGGGTTCTCCATTCCCAGCCCCATTTCGGGGACCCCAGCCCCATTTCGGGGTTCCCCATTCCCAGCTCCATTTTGGGGTTCCCCATTTTGGGGTCCCCCCAGGCCCCCAGACCCATTTTGGGGTTCCCCATTCCCAGCTCCATTCCCGGCACCCCCCGCCCCATTTTGGGGGACCCCAGACCCAAAATCATGTCCGGGACCCCCCAGCCCCATTTTATTTTGGGGTTCCCCATTTCCAGTTCCATTCCTGGGACCCCCAGCCCCATTTTGGGACCCCAGCCCCATTTTGGGGTCCCCATTCCCAGCCCCATTTCGGGGACCCCCAAACCCCCGGACCCCACTGGGACCCTGGGCTGGGATTTGGGGTTCCAGGTGCGGATTTGAGGTTCCCAGGTGTGAAATTGGGGGTTCGGGTACAAATTTGGGGTTTTGGGGCGCAGATTTAGGATTTCCAGGTGCGGATTTGGGGTTTTCAGGTGCAAATTTTCGATTTTTGGGTGCAGATTTGGGGGTTTTGGTTGCGGATTTTGGGTTCCAGGTGGGGATTTGGGGTTTCCAGGTGTGAAATTTGGGGGTTTTGGGTGCGGATTTGGGGTTTTGGATGCGGATTTTCCCTTTTTGGGTGCGGGTTTTTGGGTTTCCAAGTGTAAATTTGGGGGTTCAGGTGTAGATTTTGGGTTTTTCAGGTGCGGATTTGGGGTTCCCAGGTGTGAAATTTGGGGGTTTGGGTACAAATTTGGGGGTTTTGGGTGCGGATTTGGGGTTCCCAGGTGTGGATTTGGGGTTTCCAGGTGTGAAATTTGGGGTTTCAGGTGCGGATTTGGGGTTTCCAGGTGCAGATTTGGGGTTTCAGGTGTGGAATTTGGGGGTTTGGGTACAAATTTGGGGGTTTGGGGCTCAAATTTGGGGTTCCTGGGTGCAGATTTGGGATTTCCAGGTGCGGATTTTGGGATTTTCAGGTGCAAATTTTCGATTTTTGGGTGCAGATTTGGGATTTTTTGGGTGCGGATTTGGGGCTTTTGGGTGCACATTTGGGGTTTTGGGTGCGGATTTGGGGTTTTTGGGTGCAAATTTTCCCTTTTTGGGTGCGGGTTTTGGGTTCCAGATGTGGATTTGGGGTTTCTGGGTGCGGATTTGGGGCTTTTGGGCGCAGATTTTCCCTTTATGGGTGCGGGTTTTGGGGTTTCCAGGTGTAAATTTGGGGTTTTTGGGTGCACATTTGGGGTTTTGGGTGCGGATTTTCCCTTTTTGGGTGCGGGTTTTTGGGTGTCCAAGTGTAAATTTGGGGGTTTTGGGCGCAGATTTGGGGTTTCCAGGTGCGGATTTGGGGGTTCCAGGTGAGGATTTGGGGTTTCCAGGTGTGAAATTTGGGGGTTTGGGTACAAATTTGGGGGTTTGGGGCGCAAATTTGGGGTTTTTGGTTTCGGATTTGGGGTTCCCAGGTGCGGATTTGGGGTTTTCAGGTGGAAATTTTCGATTTTTGGGTGCAGATTTGGGGTTTTTGGGTGCGGATTTTCCCTTTTTGGGTGCGGGTTTTTGGGTTTCCAAGTGTAAATTTGGGGGTTCAGGTGTAGATTTTGGTTTTTTCCAGGTGCGGATTTGGGGTTTCCGGGTGCGGATTTGGGGTTTCCAGGTGTAAATTTGGGGGTTTGGGTACAAGATTGGGGTTTTGGGGCGCAAATTTGGGGGTCTGGGTGCGGATTTGGGGTTTCCAGGTGTAAATTTGGGGTTTCGGGTGTGGAATTTGGGGGGTTTGGGTACAAATTTGGGGGTTTTGGGTGCGGATTTGGGGTTTGGGTGCGGATTTGGGGTTTTTGGGTGCGGATTTGGGGTTTCCAGGTGCGGATTTGGGGGTTTGGGTACAAATTTGGGGTTTTGGGGCGCAAATTTGGGGTTCCTGGGTGCGGATTTGGGATTTCCGGGTGCGGATTTGGGGTTCCAGGTGTGGAATTTGGTGGTTTTGGGTGCGGATTTGGGGTTCCTGGGTGCGGATTTGGGGGTTCCAGGTGTGGAATTTGGGGTTTGGGTACAAATTTGGGGGTTTGGGGCTCAAATTTGGGGTTCCTGGGTGCAGATTTGGGATTTCCGGGTGAGGATTTTGGGATTTTCAGGTGCAAATTTTCCCTTTTTGGGTGCAGATTTAGGATTTCCAGGTGCGGATTTGGGGTTTTCAGGTGCAAATTTTCGATTTTTGGGTGCAGATTTGGGGTTTCCAGGTGCGGATTTGGGGTTTCAGGTGTGAAATTTGGGGGTTTGGGTGCGGATTTGGGGGTTTTGGGTGAGGATTTGGGGGTTTTGGGTGCGGATTTTCCCTTTTTGGGTGCGGGTTTTTGGGTTTCCAAGTGTAAATTTGGGGGTTCAGGTGTAGATTTTGGGTTTTTTCAGGTGCGGATTTGGGGTTCCCAGGTGTAAATTTTGGGGTTCAGGTGTGGAATTTGGGGGTTTGGGTACAAATTTGGGGGTTTTGGGTGCGGATTTGGGGTTCCCAGGTGCGGATTTGGGGTTTCCAGGTGTGAAATTTGGGGTTTTTGGGTGCGGATTTGGGGTTTTGGGTGCAGATTTGGGGTTTTTGGTTGCGGATTTTTGGGTTTCCAAGTGGAAATTTGGGGGTTCAGGTGTAGATTTTGGTTTTTTTCAGGTGCGGATTTGGGGTTCCCAGGTTTGAAATTTGGGGGTTTGGGTACAAGTTTGGGGGTTTGGGTACAATTTTGGGGTTTTTGGGCGCAGATTTAGGATTTCCAGGTGCGGATTTGGGGTTTCCAGGTGCTGATTTGGGGATTTTCAGGTGCAAATTTTCCCTTTTTGGGTGCAGATTTCGGATTTCCAGGTGCGGATTTGGGGTTTTCAGGTGCAAATTTTCGATTTTTGGGTGCAGATTTGGGGTTTTTGGGTGCAGATTTGGGGTTTTTGGGTGCGGATTTTCCCTTTTTGGGTGCGGGTTTTTGGGTTTCCAAGTGTAAATTTGGGGGTTCAGGTGTAGATTTTGGTTTTTTTCAGGTGCGGATTTGGGGTTCCCAGGTGCAGATTTGGGGTTCCAGGTGCGGATTTGGGAGTTCCAGGTGTGAAATTTGGGGGTTTTTGGGTACAAATTTGGGGTTTTTGGTTGCAAATTTTGGGTTCCAGGTGCGGATTTGGGGTTTCCATGTGCGGATCTGCTGGGTTTGGTTTCAGATTTGGGGTTTTCAGGTGCAAATTTTCGCTTTTTGGGTGCAGATTTGGCATTTTTAGGTGCAGATTTTCCCTTTTTGGTTGCAGATTTTCCCTTTTTGGGTGCAGATTTGGGATTTTTGGGTGCGGATTTTTGCTTTTTTTTGGGTGCGGATTTGGGGTTCCCGTGAACGAATTTGTGATTTTTGGGTGCAGATTTGGGGTGTCTGGGTACAAATTTTCGCTTTTTGGGTGCAGATTTTCCCTTTTTGGGTGCAGATTTGGCATTTTTGGGTGCAGATTTTCCCATTTTGGGGGCAGATTTTCCCTTTTTCGGTGCAGATTTGGCATTTTTGGGTACAAATTTTCACTTTCTGGGTGCAGATTTGGCATTTTTGGGTGCAGATTTGGCTTTTTAGGTGCAGATTTTCCCTTTTTGGGTGCAGATTTTCCCTTTTTGGTTGCAAATTTGGCATTTTTAGGTGCAGATTTTCCCTTTTTGGGTGCAGATTTTCCCTTTTTGGGTGCAAATTTGGCATTTTTAGGTGCAGATTTTCCCTTTTTGGGCGCAACTTTTCCCTTTTTGGGTGCAGATTTGGGGTTTTCAGGTGCAACTTTTCCCTTTTTGGGTGCAGATTTGGGGTTTTCAGGTGCAACTTTTCCCTTTTTGGGTGCAGATTTGGGGTTTTCAGGTGCAACTTTTCCCTTTTTGGGTGCAGATTTGGCATTTTTAGGTGCAGATTTTCCCTTTTTTGGGCGCAACTTTTCGCTTTTGGGGTGTAAATTTTCACTTTTGGTGTTCGACTTTTCCCTTTTCGGGTGCGGATTTTCCCTTTTTTGGGTGCAGATTTTCCCTTTTCGGGCTCCGTTTCTGATTCCCATCACGGTCCCATCCCCTCCCGGTGCCGGGTGGGGGAGGGGCGGGGGTGCCGGTGCCGGGTGGGGGAGGGGCGGGGGTGCCGGTGCCGGGTGGGGGAGGGGCGGGGGTGTCGGTGCCGGGTGGGGGAGGGGCTGGCACTGCCGGGGTGGGGGAGGGGCGGCGGTGTCGCACAAGGGTCCCTTTGATGCCATCAAAGCCGCTTTGTGCGGGTGGGGGAGGGGCGGGGCCGCTCGGGGGGAGGGGCGGGGTTGGGGTCGGGTCGGGATGGGATTGGGATCAGGTTGGGGTCGGTTTGGGGTCAGTTTGGGATCAGTTTGGGGTCGGGTTTGGGGTTGGGGTCGGTTTGGGGTCGGTTTGGGATCAGTTTGGGGTCGGGTTTGGGGTTGGGGTCGGTTTGGGGTCGGTTTGGGATCAGTTTGGGGTCGGGTTTGGGGTCGGGGTCAGTTTGGGGTTGGTTTGGGATCAGTTTGGGGTCGGTTTGGGGTTGGGGTCGGTTTGGGGTCGGTTTGGGATCAGTTTGGGGTCGGGTTTGGGGTCGGGTTTGGGGTCGGGTTGGGGTCGGGGTCAGTTTGAGGTCGGGGTTGGTTTGGGATCAGTTTGGGGTCAGTTTGGGGTCGGGGTCGGGTTGGGGTTGGGTTTGGGGTTTGGGATCAGGTTGGGGTCGGGTTTGGGGTTGGGGTCGGGTTGGGGTCGGGTTGGGGTTTGGGGTTGGGATCAGTTTGGGGTCAGGTTGGGGTTGGTTTGGGGTTGGGGTCAGTTTGGGGTCGAGTTTGGGGTCGGGTTTGGGGTTGGGGTTGGGTTTGGGATCAGTTTGGGATCAGTTTGGGGTCGGGTTGGGATCAGGTTGGGGTCGGTTTGGGGTTTGGGGTCGGTTTGGGATCGGTTTTGGGATCAGGTTGGTGTCGGGGTGGGGTCGGTTTGGGGTCAGTTTGGGGTCAATTTGGGGTCGGGGTCAGTTTGGGGTCGGTTTGGGGTCGGGGTCGGTTTGGGGTTGGGGTCGGTTTTGGGATGAGTTTGGGGTTGGTTTGGGGTTGGGGTCGGTTTTGGGATCAGTTCGGGGTTGGGGTCGGGGTCGGGGTTGGGGTTGGGGTCAGTTTGGGATCAGTTTGGGGTCGGGTTTGGGGTTGGGGTGGGGTCAGTTTGGGATCAGTTTGGGGTCACTTTGGGGTTGGGGTCAGTTTGGGATCAGTTTGGGGTCAGTTTGGGGTCAGTTTAGTATCAGGTTGGTGTCGGTTTGGGGTTTGGAGTTGGGGTTGGGGTCGGTTTGGGGTCGGTTTTGCAATCAATTTGGGATCAGTTTGGGGTCAGGTTGGGGTCAGTTTGGGGTTGGGATCGGGTTTGGGATCAGTTTGGGGTTGGGGTCAGTTTGGGGTCGGGGTTGGTTTGGGATCGGTTTGGGGTCGGGTTTGGGGTTTGGGGTTGGGGTCGGTTTGGGATCAGTTTGGGATCAGGTTGGTGTCGGGGTGGGGTTGGGGTCGGTTTGGGGTTGGGGTCAGTTTGGGGTCGGGTTTGGGGTCGGTTTGGGGTCGGTTTGGGGTCAGTTTGGGGTCGGGTTGGGGTCAGGTTGGGGTTGGGGTCGGTTTGGGGTTGGGGTCGGGTTTGGGGTCGGTTTGGGATCAGTTTGGGGTTGGTTTGGGGTTGGGGTCGGGTTTGGAGTCGGTTTGGGATCAGTTTGGGGTCGGTTTGGGGTTGGGGTCAGTTTGGGTTTGGGGTCGGTTTCGGGTTGGTTTGGGATCAGTTTGGGGTCGGGTTTGGGGTTGGGGTCGGGTTTGGAGTCGGGGTCGGTTTGGGGTCAGGGTCGGTTTGGGATCAGTTTGGGGTCGGTTTGGGGTTGGGGTCAGTTTGGGGTCAATTTGGGATCAGTTTGGGATCAGTTTGGGGTCGGTTTGGGGTCGGGGTCGGTTTGGGATCAGGTTGGTGTCGGGGTGGGGTTGGGGTCAGTTTGGGGTCAGTTTGGGGTTTGGGGTCAGTTTGGGGTTGGGGTCGGTTTGGGATCAGTTTGGGATCAGTTTGGGGTCGGGTTTGGGGTTGGGGTCGGGTTTGGGGTCGGTTTGGGGTCGGGTAGGGGTTTGGGGTTGGGGTCAGTTTGGGGTTTGAGGTTGGGCTCAGTTTGGGGTCGGGGTCAGTTTGGGGTCAGTTTGGGGTCAGTTTGGGGTCGGGTTTGGGGTCGGGGTCGGTTTTGGGATGAGTTTGGGGTTGGTTTGGGGTTGGGGTCGGTTTGGGGTCAGTTTGGGGTTGGGGTCGGGGTCGGGGTCGGGGTTGGGGTTGGGGTCAGTTTTGGGATCAGTTTGGGATCAGTTTGGGGTCGGGTTGGGGTCGGGGTTGGGGTCGGTTTGGGGTCGGTTTGGGATCAGTTTGGGGTCGGTTTGGGGTTGGGGTCGGGTTGGGGTCACAGGGAGACCCCAAATCCCAGTGCCGGGGTCACTGGAGACCCCAAACCCCAGTCTGGGGTCAGGGGGAGACCCCAAATCTGAGCCCAGGATCACTGGGACACCCCAAATCGCAGCCAGGGTCACGGGGACACCCCAAACCTGAACTCGGAGGTCACTGGAGACCCCAAATCCCAGTGCTGGGGACACGGAGAGACCCCAAATCTGAGCCCAGGGTGAGGTGGGGACCCCAAATCCCAACGAGGCATCACATGGGGACCCCAAATCCCAGCCCAGGGTCAGTGGGGACCCCAAATCCCAACGAGCTATCACATGGGGACCCCAAATCCCGGTGCTGGGTCTGGGGGAGACCCCAAATCTGAGCCCAGGGTCACTGGAGACCCCAAATCTGAGCCCAGGGTCAGGGGGAGACCCCAAATCCCAACCCAGGCTCACCCGGACACCCCAAATCTCAACGCGGGGACCCCAAACCTGAGCCCAGGGTCAGGAGGAGACCCCAAATGCCAGCCTGGCATCACATGGGGACCCCAAATCTGAGCCCAGGGTCACTGGAGACCCCAAACCTGAGCCCAGGGTCACTGGAGACCCCAAATGCCAACCCAGGATTCCCGGGACACCCCAAATCCCAAGCAGGGTTAAGGGGAGACCCCAAATCTGAGGCCAGGGTCACTGGGACACCCCAAAAATCTCAGTTCTGGATCAGGGGGTGACCCCGAATCTGAGCTGAGGGGACAATGGGACCCCAAATCCCAGCCCAGGCCAGAGGGAGACCCCAAATCTGAGCCCAGGGTCAGGGGGACACCCCAAACCTGAACTCAGAGGTCACTGGAGACCCCAAATCCCAACTGGAGTCACCGGAGACCCCAAACCTGAGCCCAGAGTCAGTGGGGACCCCAAATCCAACCCTGGGTCACCCGGACACCCCAAATCCCAACCCGGGGACCCTAAATCTCAACCCAGGGTCACCCAGACACCCCAAATGTCAACACGGGGACCCCAAATCTGAGCCCGGGGTCAGGGGGAGACCCCAAATCCCAACCCAGGGTCACCCGGACACCCCAAATGTCAACCCGGGGACCCCAAACCTGAGCCCAAGGGACACTGGAGACCCCAAATCTGAGCCCGGGGTGAGGTGGGGACCCCAAATGCCAACCTGGCATCACATGGGGACCCCAAACCTGAGCCCAGGGTCAGGGGGAGACCCCAAATGCCCACCCAGGATTCCTGGGACACCCCAAATCCCAAGCAGGGTCAGAGACAGACCCCAAATCTGAGGCCAGGATCACTGGGACACCCCAAAAATCTCAGTTCTGGATCAGGGGGTGACCCCGAGTCTGAGCTGAGGGGACAATGGAGACCCCAAATCTGAGCCCAGGCCAGAGGGAGACCCCAAATCTGAGCCCAAGGGACACTGGGGACCCCCAAATGCCAGTGCTGGGGACACGGGGAGACCCCAAATCTGAGCTCAGGGTCAGTGGGGACCCCAAATCCCAGCCCAGGGTCACCTGGACACCCCAAATCTCAACGCGGGGACCCCAAATCTGAGCCCGGGGTCAGTGGGGACCCCAAATCTGAGCCCGGGGTCACTGGGATACCCCAAATCCCAGCCAGGGTCACTGGGACACCCCAAATCCCAGTCCAGGATCACCTGGACACCCCAATTGTCAACCCGGGTACCCCAAATCCCAGCCAGGGTCAGGGGGAGACCCCAAATGTGAGCCCAGGGTCAGTGGGGGACCCCAAATCCCAACCCAGGGTCACCAAGACACCCCAAATGTCAACCCGGGGACCCCAAATCTGAGCCCAGAGTTAAAGGCTGACCCCAAACTCCAGTCTGGGATCAGGGGGAGACCCCAAATCTGAGCCTGGGGTCAGTGGGGACCCCAAATCCCAACCCAGGATTAGTGGGACACCCCAAATCCCAGCCCAGGATCACTGGGACACCCCAAATCCCAGCCAGGGTCACGGGGACACCCCAAATCCCGCCCAGGGTCAGGGGGACACCCCAAATCCCAGCCAGGGTCAGGGGGACACCCCAAATCCCAGCCAGGATCACTGGGACACCCCAAACCTGAACTCAGAGGTCACTGGAGACCCCAAATCCCAACTGGAGTCACCGGAGACCCCAAACCTGAGCCCAGGGTGAGGTGGGGACCCCAAATCCCAACGAGGCATCACATGGGGACCCCAAATGCCGGTGCTGGGTCTGGGGGAGACCCCAAACCTGAGCCCAGGGTTGGGGGGGACCCCAAATGCCAGGGCTGGGGTCATGGGGAGACCCCAAATCCCAACCCAGGGTCAGTGGGGACCCCAAATGTCAACGCGGGGACCCCAAACCTGAGCCCAGGGTCAGGGGGAGACCCCAAATCCCAACCCGGGGTCACCCGGACACACCAAATCTCAACCCGGGGACCCCAAATCTGAGCCCAGGGTTAGGGGCAGACCCCAAATCCCAACCCAGGGTCAGAGGGACACCCCAAACCTGAGCCGAGGGGTCACTGGAGTCCCCAAATGCCAGAGCTGGGAACACGGGGAGACCCCAAAGCTGAGCCCAGGGTGAGGTGGGGACCCCAAATCCCAACCCAGGGTCACCCGGACACCCCAAATGTCAACCCGGGGACCCCAAATCTCAACCCAGGGTCAGGAGGAGACGCCAAACCTGAGCCCAGGGTTAAGGGGAGACCCCAAATGCCAACCCAGGATTCCTGGGACACCCCGAAAATCTCAGTTCTGGATCAGGGGGTGACCCCGAGTCTGAGCTGAGGGGACAATGGAGACCCCAAATCTGAGCCCAGGGTTAAGGGGAGACCCCAAATGCCGGTGCTGGGGACAAGGGGAGACCCCAAATCTGAGCCCAGGGTCAGAGGGAGACCCCAAATCCCAACCCTGGGTCACCCGGACACCCCAGATCTCAACGCGGGGACCCCAAATCTGAGCCCAGGGTCAGGTGGGGACCCCAAATCCCAGTGCTGGGTCTGGGGGAAACCCCAAATCTGAGCCCAGGGTCAGTGGGGACCCCAAATCCCAACCCGGGGTCACCTGGACACCCCAAATGTCAACCCGGGGACCCCAAATCTGAGCCCAGGGTCACCCGGACACCCCAAATGTCAACCCGGGGACCCCAAACCTGAGCCCAAGGGACACTGGAGACCCCAAATCTGAGCCCGGGGTCACCCAGACACCCCAAATCTGAGCCCGGGGTCAGGGAGAGACCCCAAATCCCAACCCAGGGTCACCCAGACACCCCAAATCTCAACCCGGGGACCCCAAATCTGAGCCCAGGGTTAAGGGCAGACCCCAAATCCCAACTCAGGGTCAGAGGGACACCCCAAACCTGAGCTGAGGGGTCACTGGAGTCCCCAAATCCCAGTGCTGGGGACACGGGGAGACCCCAAATCTGAGCTCCAGGGTCAGGGGGAGACCCCAAATCTGAGCCCAGGGTCACCCGGAGACCCCAAATGTCAACCCGGGGACCCCAAATCTGAGCCCAAGGGTCACTGTAGACCCCAAATCTGAGCCCAGAGTGAGGTGGGAACCCCAAATGCCAACCTGGCATCACATGGGGACCCCAAATCTGAGCCCAGGGTCAGGAGGAGACCCCAAATCCCAGTGCTGGGTCTGGGGGAGACCCCAAAATCCCGGCCCAAGATCAGGAGAAGACCCCAAAATCCCAGTCTGGGGTCAGGGAGAGACCCCAAACCCCAACCCAGGGTCAGGGGGAGACCCCAAATCTGAGCCCAGAGTTAAAGGGAGACCCCAAATCCCAGTGCTGGGGACACGGGGAGACCCCAAATCTGAGCCCAGGGTTAAGGGGAGACCCCAAATCCCAACCCAGGGTCACCCGGACACCCCAAATCTCAACACGGGGACCCCAAATCTGAGCCCAAGGGACACTGGAGACCCCAAATCTGAGCCCGGGGTGAGGTGGGGACCCCAAATGCCAACCTGGCACCACATGGGGACCCCAAATCTGAGCCCAGGGTTAAGGGGAGACCCCAAATCTGAGCCCAGGGTCAGTGGGGACCCCAAACCTGAGCCCAGGGTCACTGGAGACCCCAAATGCCAGCCCTGGATTCCTGGGACACCCCAAATCCTAACGAGGGACAGAGATAGACCCCAAATCTGAGCCCAGGGTTACTGGGACACCCCAAAAACCTCAGTTCTGGATCAGGGGGTGACCCCGAGTCTGAGCTGAGGGGACAATGGAGACCCCAAATCCCAGCTCAGGTCAGAGGGAGACCCCAAATCTGAGCCCAGGATCACTGGGACACCCCAAACCTGAACTCAGAGGTCACTGGAGACCCCAAACCTGAGCCCAGGGTCAGTGGGGACCCCCAATCCCAACCCGGGGTCACCCGGACACCCCAAATGTCAACGCGGGGACCCCAAATCTGAGCCCAGGGTTAAGGGCAGACCCCAAATCCCAGCTCAGGGTGAGGTGGGGACCCTAAATGCCAGTGCTGGGGTCAGGTGGGGACCCCAAATCCCAGCCTGGGGTCACCCGGACACCCCAAATGTCAACCCGGGGACCCCGAATCTGATCCCAAGGGACACTGGAGACCCCAAATGCCAGTTGGGTGTCACCTGTCCCCTCCCCCCCGGTGTCACGTGTCCCCCCTGTCCCCCTCTGTGCCCTCTGTCCGTCTGTCCGTCTCTCCCTCTGTCCCTCTGTCCCTCTGTCCCCCTCTGTCCGTCTGTCCGTCTGTCCCTCTGTGCCCTCTGTCCGTCTGTCCATCTGTCCCTCTGTCCCTCTGTCCCCTCTGTCCCTCTGTCCCTCTGTCCCTCTGTCCCTCTGTCCCTCTGTCCCTCTGTCCTTTGTCCCTCTGTGCCCCTGTCCCTCTGTCCCTCTGTCCCTCTGTGCCCTCTGTCCGTCTGTCCATCTGTCCCTCTGTCCCTCTGTGCCCTCTGTCCCTCTGTCCCTCTGTCCTTTGTCCCTCTGTGCCCCTGTCCCTCTGTCCCTCTGTCCCTCTGTGCCCTCTGTCCGTCTGTCCATCTGTCCCTCTGTCCCTCTGTGCCCTCTGTCCCTCTGTCCGTCTGTCCCTCTGTGCCCCTGTCCCTCTGTCCCTCTGTCCCTCTGTGCCCTCTGTCCGTCTGTCCATCTGTCCCTCTGTCCCTCTGTGCCCTCTGTCCCTCTGTCCGTCTGTCCCTCTGTGCCCCTGTCCCTCTGTCCCTCTGTCCCTCTGTGCCCTCTGTCCGTCTGTCCATCTGTCCCTCTGTCCCTCTGTGCCCTCTGTCCCTCTGTCCCTCTGTCCCTCTGTCCCTCTGTGCCCTCTGTCCCTCTGTCCCTCTGTGCCCTCTGTGCCCTCTGTCCCTCTGTCCCTCTGTCCCTCTGTCCCTCTGTCCCCTCTGTCCCTCTGTGCCCTCTGTCCCTCTGTCCGTCTGTCCCTCTGTGCCCTCTGTCCGTCTGTCCCTCTGTCCCTCTGTCCCTCTGTCCGTCTGTCCCTCTGTGCCCTCTGTCCGTCTGTCCCTCTGTCCCTCTGTCCCTCTGTCCGTCTGTCCCTCTGTGCCCTCTGTCCGTCTGTCCCTCTGTCCCTCTGTGCCCTCTGTCCCTCTGTCCGTCTGTCCCTCTGTGCCCTCTGTCCTTCTGTCCCTCTGTCCCTCTGTCCGTCTGTCCCTCTGTGCCCTCTGTCCCTCTGTCCGTCTGTCCCTCTGTCCCTCTGTGCCCTCTGTCCCTCTGTCCCTCTGTCCCTCTGTCCCTCTGTCCCTCTGTCCGTCTGTCCCTCTGTCCCTCTGTCCCTCTGTGCCCTCTGTCCCTCTGTCCCTCTGTCCCTTTGTCCGTCTGTCCTCTGTCCCTCTGTCCCTCTGTGCCCTCTGTCCCTCTGTCCCTCTGTGCCCTCTGTCCGTCTGTCCCTCTGTCCCTCTGTCCGTCTGTCCCTCTGTGCCCTCTGTCCCTCTGTCCGTCTGTCCCTCTGTCCTTCTGTCCCTCTGTCCCTCTGTCCCTCTGTCCCTCTGTGCCCTCTGTCCCTCTGTCCGTCTGTCCCTCTGTCCGTCTGTCCCTCTGTCCTTCTGTCCCTCTGTCCCTCTGTCCCTCTGTCCCTCTGTGCCCTCTGTCCCTCTGTCCGTCTGTCCCTCTGTGCCCTCTGTCCCTCTGTGCCCTCTGTCCCTCTGTGCCCTCTGTCCCTCTGTGCCCTCTGTCCCTCTGTCCTTTGTCCGTCTGTCCGTCTGCACCGACCCTGCAGAAACGAGCCCAGAAAATGAACGCCATAAAACCAAACCCTATAGAAACGAACACGTAAAATTAACCCTATAAAACCAAAACCTATAAAAATTAACCCTATAAAACCAAACCCATAAAAATTAACCCCATAAAACCAAACCCTATAAAACCAAACCCTATGAAAATTAACTCCATAATACTAAACCCATGAAAATTAACCCTATAAAACCAAAACCTATAAAAATTAACCCTATAAAACCAAAACCTACAAAAATTAACCCTACAAAAACAAACCCCATAGAAACAGCCGTGAAAAAACCCATAAAACCAAACCCTATAGAAATTAACCCCATAATACCGAACCCTACGGAAACGAACCTGTAAAATTAACCCTATAAAACCAAAACCTATAAAAATTAACCCTATAAAAACAAACCCTATAGAAACGAACCTGTAAAATTAACCCGATAAAACCAAAACCCATAAAAATTAACCCTATAAAACCAAAACCTATAAAAATTAACCCTACAAAAACAAACCCTACAGAAACAACCCTAAAAAAACCCATAAAAACAAACCCTATAGAAATAAACCCCATAATACCAAACCCTACAAAAATTAACCCTGTACGACCAAACCCGATAGGAATGAACCCAGAAAATTCACCCCATAAAACCAAACCCCATAGAAACAGACCTGTAAAATTAACCCTATAATACCAAATCCAATAAAAACAACCCTAAAAAAACCCATAAAACCAAACCCTATAGAAATTAACCCCATAATACCGAACCCATAAATATTAACCCTATAAAAACAAACCCTATAGAAACGAACCCGTAAAATTAACCCTATAAAACCAAAACCTACAAAAATAAACCCTACAAAACCAAACCCCATAGAAACAACCGTGAAAAAACCCATACAACCAAACCCTATAGAAATTAACCCCATAATACCAAACCCTACAAAAATTAACCCTGTACGACCAAACCCTATAGGAATGAACCCAGAAAATTTACCCCATAAAACCAAACCCCATAGAAACAAACCCGTAAAATTAACCCTATAATACCAAATCCAATAAAAACAACCCTAAAAAAACCCATAAAACCAAACCCTATAAAAATTAACCCCATAATACCAAACCCTACAAAAGTTAACCCTGTACGACCAAACCCGATAGAAATGAACCCATAAAATTCACCCCATAAAACCAAACCCCATAGAAACAGACCCGTAAAATTAACCCTGTAATACCAAACCCATAAAAATTAACCCCATAAAACCAAAACCTATAAAAATTAACTCCATAATACCAAACCCATAAAAATTAACCCTATAAAAACAAACCCTATAGAAACGAACCCGTAAAATTAACCCTATAATACCAAACCCAATAAAAACAACCCTAAAAAAACCCATAAAAACAAACCCTATAGAAATTAACCCTACAAAAACAAACCCTACAGAAACGAACCCGTAAAATTAACCCTATAATACCAAACCCTATAGAAATTAACTCCATAAAACCAAACCCATAAAAATTAACCCCATAAAACCAAACCCTATAGAAACGAACCCGTAAAATTAACCCTATAATACCAAACCCCATAGAAACAACCCTAAAAAAACCCATAAAAACAAACCCTATAGAAATTAACCCTATAATACTGAACCCATAAAAATTAACCCTGTACGACCAAACCCTATAGAAATGAACACGTAAAATTAACCCTTTAATACCAAAGCCCATAAAAATTAACCCCATAAAACCAAAACCTATAAAAATTAACTCCATAATAACAAACCCATGAAAATTAACCCTATAAAAACAAACCCTATAAAAATTAACCCTACAAAAACAAACCCCATAGAAACAACCGTAAAATTAACCCCATAAAACCAAACCCTATAAAAATTAACTCCATAATACCAAACCCATAAAAATTAACCCTATTAAAACAAACCCTATAGAAACAAACCTGTAAAATTAACCCTATAATACGAAACCCTATAGAAACAACCCTAAAAAAACCCATATAAACAAACCCCATAAAAATTAACCCCATAAAACCAAACCCTGTAGTAACGAACCCATAAAAATAACCCTATAATACCAAACCCTAGAGGAACAAACCCATAAAATTAACCCTATAATACCAAACCCTATAAAAATTAACCCCATAAAACCAAACCCTATAGAAACGAACCCATAAAAATAACCCTATAATACCAAACCCCAGAGAAACAACCCTAAAAAAACCCATAAAAACAAACCCTATAGAAATTAACCCTATAATACCGAACACATAAAAATTCACCCCATAAAACCAAACCCTATAGGAATATACCCAGAAAATTAACCCTATAACACCAAAGCCTATAAAAATTAACCCCATAAAAACAAACCCCTATAAATATTAACCCCATAAAACCAAACCCCATAGAAACAACCCCAAAAAAACCCATAAAAACAAACCCTATAGAAATTAACCCCATAATACCCAACCCATAAAAATTAACCCCATAAAAGCAAACCCTATAAAAACTAACCCCATGAAACCAAAACCCATAAAATTAACCCTATAATACCAAACCCTATAGAAACGAGCCCGCAAAATTAACCCTATAAAACCAGCCCTATAAAAATTAACCCCATAATACCAAACCCTACAGAAACGAACCCGCAAAATTAACCCTATAACACCAAACCCTATAGAAACGAACCCAGAAAATTAACCCCATAATACCAAACCCTTAAAAATTAACACTATAAGACCAAACCCTATAGAAACAACCCTACAAAAATGAACACTATAAAACAGCCCTATAAAATCAACCCTACAAAAATCAACCCTACAAAACCCCATAAAACCAAACCCCATAGAAATTAACCCTACAAAAACCAACCCTACAAAAATCAACTCCACAAAACAGCCCTACAAAACCCCATAAAACCAAACCCTGTAGAAACAGCCCTGAAAAACCAAACCCCATAAAACCAACCAGTGAAAACGAACCCCATAAAACAACCCTACAAAACCCCAGAGAAGCAAACCCTATAGAAAAAACCTTACAAAAACAACCCTACAAAAACCAACCCTGTGGAAATCAACGCTGTAAAAATCAACCCCATTAAAAATCAACCCCATAAAACAGCCCTACAAAAACGACACCGTAAAAACCAACCCTACAGAAACCAAGCCTACAAAAATCAGCCCTAATAAAAATCAGCCCCATGAAACAGCCCCACAAAACCCCATAGAAAAAACCCTATAAAAATCAACCCCATTAAAAATCAACCCCATAAAACAGCCCTACAGAAACGACACCGTAAAAACAAACCCTACAGAAATCAAGCCTACAAAAATCAGCCCTAATAAAAATCAGCCCCTTGAAACAGCCCCACAAAACCCCATAAAAACAAACCCTATAGAAAAAACCCTACAAAAATCAACCCTATAAAAACCAACCCTGTGGAAATCAACCCTGTAAAAATCAACCCCATAAAACAGCCCTACAAAAATGACACCGTAAAAACAAACCCTACAGAAACCAAGCCTACAAAAATCAGCCCTAATAAAAATCAGCCCCATAAAACAGCCCCACAAAACCCCATAAAAACAAACCCTATAAAAATCAACCCCATTAAAAATCAACCCCATAAAACAGCCCTACAAAAACGACACCATAGAAACAAACCCTACAGAAACCGAGCCTACAAAAATCAGCCCTACAAAAATCAGCCCCATAAAACAGCCCCACAAAACCCCGTAAAAACAAAACCCTGTAGAAACAACCCTACAAAAATGACCCCATAAAAACCAACCCTAGAGAAATCGAGCCTACAAAAATCAGCCCTAATAAAAATCAGCCCCATAAAACAGCCCCACAAAACCCCATAAAACCCAAACCCTACAAAAACAGCCCTACAAAAATGACCCCAAAAAATCAACCCTGTGTGTCGCAGACATTTTTTTCACGGAAATCCTTTCTTTGGGATTTGTGCATCTTCTGGGAAGCTGGGTTGGGGGGTGGTTTATCGGGGACAGGGGGGTGGTTTATCGGGGGTGGTTTATCGGGGACGGGGGGGGTGGTTTATCGGGGACAGGGGGGTGGTTTATCGGGGGTGGTTTATCGGGGACGGGGGGGGTGGTTTATCGGGGACAGGGGGGTGGTTTATCGGGGACAGGGGGGTGGTTTATCGGGGATGGGGGGGTGGTTTATCGGGGGTGGTTTATCAGGGGTGGTTTATCGGGGACGGGGGGGGTGGTTTATTGGGGGTGGTTTATCGGGGACGGGGGGGGTGGTTTATTGGGGGTGGTTTATCGGGGGCGGGGGGGTGGTTTATTGGGGACAGGGGGGTGGTTTGTTGGGGATGGTTTATCGGGGACGGGGGGGTGGTTTATCGGGGGTGGTTTATCGGGGATGGTTTATTGGGGACGGGGGGATGGTTTATCGGGGGTGGTTTATCGGGGACGGTGCCATCTCCGCCGCCTCTCCTGCGTCCTGGTGGCACGGCGGGGCAGGGGCATCCCGAGGGCGCTGCCTCTGCTGCCCAGCCCGGAGGGGGAGATGCCACGGGGCGGGTGGAAGATTCACCTGCTGCGTTTGCACCGGAGGGGAAGATGGCACGTGTGGCAGACGTTTCTTCACAAAAATCCTTTCTTTCGGATTTGTGCATCTTCTGGGAAGCTGGGTCGGGGGGTGGTTTATCGGGGACGGGGGGTGGTTTATCGGGGGTGATTTATTGGGGACGGTGCCATCTCCACTGCCTCTCCTGCGTCCTGGTGGCAAGGGGGGGCAGGGGCATCCCGAGGACGCTGCCTCTGCTGCCCAGCCCGGAGGGGGAGATGCCACGGGGCGGGTGGAAGATACACATGCTGCGTTTGCACCGGAGGGGAAGATGGCACGTGTCGCAGACGTTTCTCCACAGAAATCCTTTCTTTGGGATTTCTGCGTCTTCTGGAGGGCAGAGGCCTCCGAAGAGAAGGTAAACAATTATTATCAGCTGCTGTGGAATGTAACAGGGGTTTCTTGATTGGCTCATGCTTCTTGTTTATAATTAACAATTATTATCAGAAGGCTGCGCGTTCGAATCACGTTGGGGTCACCAGACGTTACAGCGCCTGAGGGGGTCGCTGGTGGCGAGAGAGAGACGGCGAATCTTGTTTCTTGATCAGAGGGCTGATTTGTTGAGATATCACATATAATACATTGAGACTGTGCTAAATAGAATAAAGAGAGAGGTTTGCAGAGCTGCTAGGCCAGGCTGGAATAGACAGAAAGAATCCACAACAAAGCTGTGCCCAAGGACTCGGTCCCCCGGCTGGCATTTTGTGATTGGCCCTTAATTACAAACAAAAAGCATGAGCCAATCAAGAAACCCCTGTTGCATTCCACAGCAGCGGATAATAATTGTTTACCTTCTCTTCGGAGGCCGCTGCCCTCCAAAAGACGCAGAAATCCGAAAGAAAGGATTTCTGTGAAGAAATGTTTGCGACGGGCGCAGCTGGAGGAGACCACGGCAGGTTTGCTGTGAGGAACAAACATCTCCAGAGCCCAGATGGGATTGCTGGGGAAGGCTTTTCCCTCACTGCTGGAATGGCATGGCTCAGTGGTGTTGGGGAAAGGCAGCGTGTCACCACCCGCGCTGCCATTGTGCTGGCAGCAGGGTGCAGCCTGTGGGAATGCACAGCCTGTGCCATGGGTGCTGCAGCAGGGTGCAGCCTGTGGGAATGCAGAGCCTGTGTCATGGGTGCTGCAGCAGGGTGCAGGGCTGGGAATGCACAGCCTGTGTCATGGGTGCTGCAGCAGGGTGCAGGGCTGGGAATGCAGAGCCTGTGCCATGGGTGCTGCAGCAGGGTGCAGGGCTGGGAATGCACAGCCTGTGTCATGGGTGCTGCAGCAGGGTGCAGGGCTGGGAATGCAGAGCCTGTGCCATGGGTGCTGCAGCAGGGTGCAGCCTGCAGGAATGCACAGCCTGTGCCATGGGTGCTGCAGCAGGGTGCAGCCTGCGGGAATGCAGAGCCTGTGCCATGGGTGCTGCAGCAGGGTGCAGGGCTGGGAATGCAGAGCCTGTGCCATGGGTGCTGCAGCAGGGTGCAGGGCTGGGAATGCAGAGCCTGTGCCATGGGTGCTGCAGCAGGGTGCAGGGCTGGGAATGCACAGCCTGTGCCATGGGTGCTGCAGCAGGGTGCAGGCACTGGGAATGCAGAGCTGTGCCATGGGTGCTGCAGCAGGGTGCAGGCAGTGGGAATGCAGAGCCTGTGCCATGGGTGCTGCAGCAGGGTGCAGCCTGTGGGAATGCAGAGCCTGTGCCATGGGTGCTGCAGCAGGGTGCAGCCTGCGGGAATGCAGAGCCTGTGCCATGGGTGCTGCAGCAGGGTGCAGGGCTGGGAATGCAGAGCCTGTGCCATGGGTGCTGCAGCAGGGTGCAGCCTGCGGGAATGCAGAGCCTGTGCCATGGGTGCTGCAGCAGGGTGCAGGGCTGGGAATGCAGAGCCTGTGCCATGGGTGCTGCAGCAGGGTGCAGCCTGCGGGAATGCAGAGCCTGTGCCATGGGTGCTGCAGCAGGGTGCAGGGCTGGGAATGCAGAGCCTGTGCCATGGGTGCTGCAGCAGGGTGCAGGCAGTGGGAATGCAGAGCCTGTGCCATGGGTGCTGCAGCAGGTGCAGCCTGCGGGAATGCAGAAATGCACAGCCTGCTTTGTGGGTTTGGCCTGGGCCGTTGGGCTCAGAAGTTCCTGGCCCAGCCCCACTGCGAGGCCTCCTGATGTTTTTGGCGATTCTGGTTTCTCCTACCGGTCCGGGTCCCCCTTTGTGGGCCAGCTTTGGGGTTCCTGGTCCATCACGGGCCAGGGCCCCCAGGGCCTTTCCTTCTCTGGCACTGCTCTGCTCTGCTGCTGCTCTTTTGCTTTTCGATCAAAAAAAAACCCCAAAAAACCAAAAAAAAAATTAAAATTAAATAGAAAAGATTGAAAATAGCGGGCAGCAGCTCTGAAGCATTGAAGGGCCAGAAAAGGACATTCCAAAATTGTTCAAATTGTTTGAAATTGTTTGAAGTTGTTGTCAGACTGTCAATGGTTTTTGATAACTATTGATGGGACTCTTTTGCAGAAGTCTGTTCCAGGACCAAAAAGGATTCTCAGATATTCCAAGGAAACAACTTCAGCTGATGCACTGTTCCTGAAACTCAGCTGCTTGGACTTGAATTCTCTTTGCGTTGTTTTTTGCATTTTCTTATATTGTAGGATTGTGTTAGTGACTTGTTAGTATTGTATATTTCACAGGTGAAGAAATTTCCTGTTCATTCCACATCAGCATTTTTCTTTTTAATTTATACAGTTTAGAAAGTCGAGATGTCGCGGACATTTTTCCACAGAAATCCTTTCTTTGGGGTTGTCCATTTTCTGGGAAGCCGAGGGCCCCAGAAGAAGAGAATGTAAACAATTGTTATCAGCTGCTGTGGGACGCAGTGGGGTGCACCTTGATTGGCTCATGCTCCCACGTTTATAATTAGGGGCCAATCACAGGAGCAGGCTGGGGACAGAGCCCCTGGACACAACTTCGTTATGGATTCTTTCTTTCTATTCTCAGCTTAGCAGCATCTGCAGCTTCTCACTTTATTCTATTTAGTGTAGTTATAATGTATTATATATCATATATAGTTGTATATCATATATAGTTATAATGTATTATATATCATATATAGTCATAATGTATTGTATATCATATATAGTCATAATGTATTATATATCATAGTTATAATGTATTGTATATCATATATAGTCATAATGTATTGTATATCATATACAGTTATAATGTATTATAGATCATATACAGTCACAATGTATTATAGGTCATATATAGTCGTAACATATTATAGATCATATATAGTCATAATGTATATGTCATATATAGTCATAATGTATTATAGATCATATATAGTAATGATGTATTACAGATCATATATAGTCATAATGTATTGTATATCATATACATTTACAATGTATTATAGATCATATATAGTTATAATGCATTGTATATCATATAGTTATAATGTATTATAGATTATATATAGTCGTAATGTATTATAGATCATATATAGTTATAGTGTATTATATACCATATATAGTCATAATGTATTATAGATCATATATAGTCGTAATGTATTATAGATCATATATAATTATAATGTATTGTATATCATATATAGTCATAATGTATTATATATCATATATAGTTATAGTGTATTATAGATCATATATAGTTCTAGTGTATTATATACCATATATAGTCAATGTATTATAGATCATATATAGTTACAGTGTATTATATACGATATATAGTTATAGTGTATTATATACCATATATAGTCAATGTATTATAGATCATATATAGTTATAATGTATTATATACCATACATAGCCATAATGTATTATAGCTGACAGATCAATAAATCCCGCCTTCTGATCAGGACACGAGGTTCTCGTCCTTCTCTCACCCTCAGCGACCCACTCAGGTCACTGCAATATCCCAGTTCATCCCAGTCCCTCCCAGTTTGGTCCTACTCTGTCCCAGTTCATCCCAGTCCCTCCCAGTTTGGTCCTACTCTGTCCCAGTTTATCCCAGTCCATCCCAGTTTGCTCCCAGTTCATCCCGGTCTGTCCCACTCCATCCCAGTTTGCTCCCAGTCCATCCCAGTTTGGTCCCAGTCTCTCCAATCCATTCCCAGTTTATCCCAGTTCATCCCAGTCCCTCCCAGTTTGGTCCTACTCTGTCCCAGTATATCCCAGTCCCTCCCAGTTTGCTCCCAGTCCATCTCAGTTTGTCCCAGTCCCTCCCAGTTTGGTCCCAGTCTCTCCAATCCATTCCCAGTTTATCCCAGTTTACCCCCAGTCCCTCCCAGTTTGTTCCAGTCCATCCCAGTTCCCTCCGTCTGTCCCAGTACATCCCAGTTCATTCCCAGTCTCTCCCAGTTCATTCCCAGTCCCTCCAATCCATTCCCAGTTTATCCCAGTTTATCCCAGTTTGCTCCCAGTTCCCTCCCAGTCCCAAACTGGTTTTCCCTCCCCTGGACTGGGGAAAAAAAAAAAAAAAAAAGCGACAAAAAAAATTGAGAAAAAATTGAGAAAAATCCGAAATTGGAGAATTTTAATCATTGGGGGGGGAGGGGGAGGGAGGGAGGGGGAGGGGCAGGTCCTGGCAGGGCCATGGAGAGCGGCCACAGGTCCTGGCAGGGCCATGGGAAGGTTCTGGAAGGTCCTGGCAGGGCCATAGAGAGGAACCCCAGGTCCTGGCAGGGTGGTGGAAATGTCCCGGAAGGTCCTGGCAGGGCCATAGGGCAGGGCCAGGTCCTGGCAGGGCCATGGGAAGGCTCTGGAAGGTCCTGGCAGGGCCATAGGGCAGGGCCAGGTCCTGGCAGGGCCATAGAGATTAGCACCCACAGGTCCCGGCAGGGCCATGGACATTCCCAGGTCCTGGCAGGGCCATAGGGCAGGGCCAGGTCCTGGCAGGGCCATGGGAATGTTCTGGAAGGTCCTGGCAGGGCCATAGAGATCAGCACCCACAGGTCCCGGCAGGGCCATGGACACTCCCAGGTCCTGGCAGGGGAACATGGCCAGGTCCTGGCAGGGCCATGGGAAGGTTCTGGAAGGTCCTGGCAGGGCCATGGACAGGGACGAGTCCCCACAGGTCCTGGCAGGTACATAAACATTCCCAGGTCCTGGCAGGTACATAAACATTCCCAGGTCCTGGCAGGGCCATAGAGAGGAACCACAGGTCCTGGCAGGGCCATGGACAGGGACAAGTCCCTGCAGGTCCTGGCAGGGCCATAAACATTCCCAGGTCCTGGCAGGGCCATAGAGAGCAGCCCCAGGTCCTGGCAGGTACATAAACAGGGACAAGTCCCCACAGGTCCTGGCAGGGCCATGGACGTTCCCAGGTCCTGGCAGGGACATGGAAATGTCCTGGAAGGTCCTGGCAGGGCCATGGACAGGGACGAGTCCCCACAGGTCCTGGCAGGTACATGGACATTCCCAGGTCCTGGCAGGGCCATAGAGCAGCAGCCCCAGGTCCTGGCAGGGCCATAAACAGGGACGAGTCCCAACAGGTCCTGGCAGGGCCATGGACGTTCCCAGGTCCTGGCAGGGCCATGGACAGGGACAAGTTCCTACAGGTCCTGGCAGGTACATAAACACTCCCAGGTCCTGGCAGGGCCATGGAAATGTCCTGGAAGGTCCTGGCAGGGCCATGGACAGGGACAAGTCCCTACAGGTCCTGGCAGGGCCATGGGAATGTTCTGGAAGGTCCTGGCAGGGCCATGGACAGGGACAAGTCCCTACAGGTCCTGGCAGGTACATAAACACTCCCAGGTCCTGGCAGGGCCATGGGAATGTTCTGGAAGGTCCTGGCAGGTTCAGGTTCAGGGTCAGGGGTCAGAGGTCAGGGGTCAGTCCATAAAGTGCCGACAGCGCCGAGCCCGGGGGGGACCCCAAAACCCCCCCAGAGCCCCCCGGAATTGCATTGATCCGACAGTCACCCACTGGGGGGTGGGGGTGGGGGTCCCAGAGAGATTTGGGGGGTCCTGGGGGGGATTTTGGGGGTCCCCAGGGAGATCTGGGGGGTCCTGGGGGAGATTTGGGGGTCCCCAAAGGAATCTGGGGGGTTCTGGGGGGCGATTTTGGGGGTTCCCAGAGAGATTTGGGAGGTCCTGGGGGGATTTTGGGGGTCCCAAAGGAGATCTGGGCGGTTCTGGGGGGGATTTTGGGGGTCCCCAAAGGAATCTGGGGGGTCCTGGGGGGGATTTTGGGGGTCCCCAGGGAGATCTGGGGGGTCCTGGGTGGACATGAGGGTCCCCAGGGGGGGTTTTAGGGGTCCCCAGAGGGATTTGGGGGTCCCCAGGAGGGGTTTGGGGGGTACCCAGGGGGGGTCCCAGAGAGATTTTCGGGGTCCCCAGAGGAATTTGAGGGGTCCTGGGGGGGATCTGCGGGGTCCCAGAGAGATTTGGGGGGTCCTGGGTGGGATCTGGGGGATCCTGGGGGGGATCTGGGGGGGTCCCAGAGAGATTTTGGGGGGTCCCTGGGGGGTTTGGAGGTTCCAGGGGGATTTTGGGGGGTTCCAGGGGTATTTTGGGGGGTCCCGGGAAGGATTTTTGGGGGGACTTGGGGGCCCTGGGACCCCTGGGATGTTTTGGGGTGCCCCGGGCGGGTTTGGGGGTGCCCTGGGGGGCTGTGCCAGTTTATCCCGGTTTATTCCAGGTCTGTCCCGGCTCTGTCCCGGGTGGGTTTTTGGGGGGATTTGGGGACCCCCGGGAGCCCCGGTTGGTTTTTGGGGTGCCCTGGGTGGGTTTGGGGCTGCTCCGAGGGGCTGTCCCAGGTTTGACCTGGTCTGTCCCGGGTTTGTCCCGGGTCTGTCCCGGGTTTGTCCCGGGGGGATCTGGGCACCCCAGAGCCCTGCAGAGCTTTTGGGGGGACCCCGGGATCTCTGGGGGTGCCCCTGGGAGTTATCCCGGGTTATCCCGGGTTTATCCCGGGTTATCCTGGGTTATCCTGGGTTATCCTGGGTCTGTCCTGGGTTATCCCGGGTTATCCCAGGTTATCCTGGGTTATCCTGGGTCATCCCGGGTTATCCTGGGTTATCCTGGGTCATCCCGGGTTATCCCGGTTTATCCTGGGTTTATCCTGGGTTATCCCGGGTTATCCTGGGTTATCCTGTGTCATCCCGGGTCTGTCCCGGGTTTGTCCCCAAACTGTCCTGGGTGGGTTTTTGGGGGTATTTGGGGACCCCCAGGAGCTCTGGTTGGTTTTTGGGGTGCCCTGGGTGGGTTTGGGGCTGCCCTGGGAGGTTATCCTGGGTTATCCCGGGTTTATCTCAGGTTTATCCCGGTTTATCCCGGGTTATCCCGGGTTTATCCCGGTTCATCCCTCGCAGTTGAGCACGTAGCAGTCGCGCACGTCCATGAGCACGGCCATGGGCTGGGGGCTCTGGGGGGCTTTGGGGTTTATCCCAGTTTATCCCAGGTCTATCCCGGGTTATCCAGGTTTATCCCAGGTTATCCTGGTTTATCCCAGGTCAGTTATCCCGGTTCATCCCTCGCAGTTGAGCACGTAGCAGTCGTGCACGTCCATGAGCACGGCCATGGGCTGGGGGCTCTGGGGGGCTCTGGGGTGTCTCAGGTCTGTCCCAGGTTTATCCCAGGTTATCCCAGGTTTATCCCAGGTTTATCCCGGGTTTATCCCAGGTTATCCCGGGTCAGTTATCCCGGTTCATCCCTCGCAGTTGAGCACGTAGCAGTCGCGCACGTCCATGAGCACGGCGATGGGCTGGGGGCTCTGGGGGGCTTTGGGGTTTATCCCGGTTTATCCCAGGTTATCCCAGGTTATCCCAGGTCTATCCTGGTTTATCCCAGGTTTATCCCGGGTTGTTTATCCCGGTTCATCCCTCGCAGTTGAGCACGTAGTAGTCGTGCACGTACATGAGCACGGCGATGGGCTGGCCCAGGATCAGCGACATCCACACGGCCGCGTTGCCGTAGTGCCCGCGCAGGAACCGCGACACCAGCCAGGCCAGGGGGATCTGGGGACAATGACAGGGACAGGAGTGTCACCCCAGTGTCACCTCACTGTCACCCCAGTGCCACCCCAGTGTCACCCTCTGTCACCCCCTGCCCTGTGACACCAGCCAGGCCAGCGGGATCTGGGGACAATGGGGACAGGAGTGTCACCTGGTGTCACTGTCACCTCAGTGTCACCTCAGTGTCACCTCAGTGTCACCTCAGTGCCACCCCCTGCCCTGCGACACCAGCCAGGCCAGCGGGATCTGGGGACAGCGATGGCACTGTCACCCCAGTGTCACCTCAGTGTCACCTCAGTGTCACCTCAGTGTCACCCTCTGTCACCCCCTGCCCTGTGACACCAGCCAGGCCAGCGGGATCTGGGGACAGGGACAGGGACAGTCAGTGTCACCTGGAGTCACCTCTCACCCCAGTGTCACCTCAGTGCCACCTGCTGCCATCCCCCTGCCCTGTGACAGCAGCCAGGCCAGCAGGGGCTGGGGACAGCGATGGGGACAGTGGGGACAGGACAGGGGGACACAGGGACAGGGGGACAGAGACAGGGACAGGGGGACAGGGACACAGGGACACAGGGACAAAGACAGGTGACAGGGGGACAGGGATGGGGACAAAGAGACAGGGATACAGGGACAGGGACAATGACAGGGGACAGGGGGACACTGGGACAGGGACACTGGGACAGAGGGACAGGGACACAGAGACAGGGACAGGGACAGGGGGACATTGGGACAGGGACACAAGGACAGGGGGACAAGGACAATGACACAGAGACACAGGGACAGGGGACAAGGACAGGGACATAACTGGGGACAGGGACAGGGACACAGGGACACAGGGACACAGGGACACAGGGACAGAGGGACAGGGACATGGGGACAGTGACAATGACAGGAGGACAGAGACAGGGACACAGGGACACAGATGGGACAGGAGGACAGGGGACAAGGACAGTGACAATGACAGGGACACAGGGACACGGACACAGGGACAGGACCCCATTTTTGGGGTTCAGGTTTTTGGGGTCCTCTGGTTTTTGGGGGTTCAGGTTTTTGGGTTCCCCTAATTTTGGGGTTCATATTTTTGGGGTTCCCCGATTTTGGGGTTCAGGTTTTTGGGGTTCAGTTTTGTGGGGTTCCCATTTTTGGGGTTCAGGTTTTAAGGTTCCCCGATTTTGGGGTTATCCTAATTTTGGGGTTCATGTTTTTGGGGTTCCCCGATTTTGGGGGTTCGGATTTTTGGGGTTTCCCGATTTTGGGGTTCAGGTTTTTGGGGTTCCCTAATTTTGGGGTTCCCATTTTTGGGGTTCAGGTTTTTAGGGTTTCCCGATTTTGGGGTTCCCCTAATTTTGGGGTTCCCATTTTTGGGGGTTCAGATTTTTGGGGTTCCCCATTTTTGGGGTTCAGGTTTTTGGGGTTCCCATTTTTGTGGTTCATATTTTTGGGGTTCCCCGAATTTGGGGTTCCCTGGGTTTTAGGGGTTCAGGTTTTTGGGGTCCCCTGATTTTGGGGTTCCCAGATTTTCTGGTTCCCCTTTTTGGGGTCCCGTTTTTTGGGTTCCCCTGGGTTTTGGGGTTCCCCGATTTTGGGGTTCCCATTTTTGGGGGTTAAGATTTTTTGGAGTTCAGGTTTTTGGGGTTCCCCGATTTTGGGGTTCCAATATTTGGGGTCCAGATTTTTTTGGGTCCCCTGATTTTGAGGTTCAGGTTTTTGGGGTTCCCATTTTTGGGGTTCCCCTAATTTTGGGGGTTCTCATTTTTGGGGGTTCCCATTTTTGGGGTTCCCCGATTTCGGGGTTCAGGTTTTTGGGGTTCCCTGATTTTGGGGTTCAGGTTTTTGGGGTTCCAGTTTTTGGGGTTCCCCGATTTTGGGGTTCAGGTTTTTGGGATTCCCCAATTTTGGGGTTCCAGTTTTTGGGGCTCCACTGATTTTAGGGTTCCCTCGTTTTTGGGGTTCAGGTTTTTGGGGTTCCCCGATTTTGGGGTTCAGTTTTTTGGGGGTTCCCCGATTTTGGGGTCCCCTAATTTTGGGGTTCATATTTTTGGGGTTCCCCGATTATGACGTTAATATTTTTGGGGTTCCCCGATTTTGAGGTTCAGGTTTTTGGAGTTCAGTTTTTTGGGGTTCCCCGAATTTGGGGTTCCCCTAATTTTGGGGTTCCCATTTTTTGGGGTTCAGATTTTTGGGGTTCCCCGATTTTGGGGTTCAGGTTTTTGGGCTTCCCTAATTTTAGGGTTCAGATTTTTGGGGTTTCCCTAATTTTGGGGTTCCCATTTTTGGGGTTCAGGTTTTTGGGGTCCCCCATTTTAGGGTTCAGGTTTTTGGGGTTCCCTAATTTAGGGGTTCCCATTTTTGGGGTTCCCATTTTTGGGGTTCCCCGAATTTGGGGTTCTCGTTTTTGGGGTTCCCTGGGTTTTAGGGGTTCAGGTTTTTGGGGTCCCCTGATTTTGGGGTTCCCAGATTTTCTGGTTCCCATTTTTGGGGTCCCCTGGTTTTTGGGGTTCCCTGATTTTGGGTTCCCCTGGGTTTTGGGGTTCCCCGATTTTGGGGTTCCCCTAATTTTGGGGTTCCCCGATTTTGGGGTTCCCCTAATTTTGGGGTTCCCCGATTTTGGGGTTCAGGTTTTTGGGGTTCAGTTTTTTTTGGGTTCAGTTTTTTGGGGTTCCCCTGATTTTGGGGTTCCCCTGATGTTGAGGTTCACGTTTTTGGGGTTCCCATTTTTTGGGTTCAGGTTTTTGGGGTCCCCTGGTTTTTGGGGGTTCAGGTTTTTGGGTTTCCCGATTTTAGGGTTCCCCGATTTTGGGGTTCAGATTTTTGGGGTTCCCATTTTAGGGGTTCCCATTTTGGGGTTCCCTGATTTTATGGTTCAGATTTTTGGGGTTCGCCGATTTTTGGGGTTCAGGTTTTTGGGGTTCCCATTTTTGTGGTTCCCCTAATTTTGGGGTTCCCATTTTTGGGGGTTCATATTTTTGGGGTTCCCAGATTTAGGGTTCAGGTTTTTGGGGTTCCCTGATTTTGGGGTTCAGGTTTTTGGGGTTCCAGTTTTTGGGTTCCCCTGGTTTTTGGGTTCCCCTGGTTTTTGGAGTTCCCCGATTTTGGGGTTCCCCTAATTTTGGGGTTCCCATTTTTGGGGTTCATATTTTTAAGGTTCCCCGATTTTGGGGTTTAGGTTTTTGGGGCTCCCATTTTTGGGGTTCCCCTAATTTTGGGGTTCCCATTTTTTGAGTGTTCATATTTTTGGGGTTTCCTGATTTTGGGGTTCCCATTTTTCGGGGTTCAGGTTTTTGGGGTTCCCCGATTTTGGGGTTCAGGTTTTTGGGGTTCAGTTTTTTTGGGGTTCAGTTTTTTGGGGTTCCCCTGATGTTGAGGTTCACGTTTTTGGGGTTCCCATTTTTTGGGTTCAGGTTTTTGGGGTTCCCATTTTTGGGGTTCCTGTTTTTGGGGTCCCCTGGTTTTTGGGGGTTCAGGTTTTTGGGGTTTCCCGATTTTGGGGTTCCCCAATTTTGGGGGTTCCCCGATTTTGGGGTTCCCCTAATTTTGGGGTTCAGGTTTTTGGGGTTTCCCGATTTTGGGGTTCCCCAATTTTGGGGGTTCCCCGGTTTTGGGGTTCCCCTAATTTTTGGGTTGTTTTTGGGTTTCCCCGATTTTCGGGGTTCATGTTTTTGGGGTTCCCCTAATTTTGGGGTTCCCATTTTTCGGGGTTTCCATTTTTGGGGTTCATATTTTTAAGGTTCCCCGATTTTGGGGTTCAGGTTTTTGGGGTTCCCATTTTTGTGGTTCCCCTAATTTTGGGGTTCAGGTTTTTTGGGGTTCCCCGATTTTGGGGTTCCCCGATTTTGGGGTTCATATTTTTTGGGTTCCCATTTTTGGGGGTTCATATTTTTGGGGTTCCCCGATTTTGGGGGTTCAGATTTTTGGGTTCCCCTAATTTTAGGGTTCAGGGTTTTGGGGTTTCCCGATTTTGGGGTTCAGGTTGTTTTTGGGGTTCCCATTTTTGGGGGTTCCCATTTTTGGGGTCCCCTGATTTCGGGGTTCAGGTTTTTGGGGTTCCCCAATTTTGGGGTTCCAGTTTTTGGGGCTCCACTGATTTTAGGGTTTCCTCGTTTTTGGGGTTCAGGTTTTTGGGGTTCCCCGATTTTGGGGTTCAGGTTTTTGGGGTTCCACGATTTTGGGGTTCAGGTTTTTGGGGTTCCGGTTTTTGGGTTCCCCTGGTTTTTGGAGTTCCCATTTTAGGGGTCCCCTGGTTTTGGGGGTTCCCCGATTTTGGGGTTCCCCAATTTTTGGGGTTCCCCGATTTTGGGGTTCAGGTTTTTGGGGTTCCCCGATTTCGGGGTTCAGATTTGTGGGGTTCCCCGATTTCGGGGTTCAGTTTTTTGGGGTTCAGGTGTTTTTGGGGTGTCTCACCTGCGCCGCCATGCCCATGAAGGCCCAGAGCCGGAACATCCTCAGGGGGACGCTCACCAGGTACTGCGGGGACAGCGACGGCGTTGGGGGCACCCCAAAACCGGGGGCACCCCCACATCCGGGGGGGGCCAGAGGGGATTTTGGGGGTCCCAGAGGGATTTTGGGGGTCCCAGAGGGGATTTTGGGGGTCCCAGAGGGGATTTTGGGGGTTCTGAGTGGGAATTTTGGGGGTTCCCGGCCGGAATTTGAGAGTCCTCAGTGGGATTTTGGGGTTCCCAGTGGGATTTTTGGGGTTCCCAGGTGGATTTTGGGGTTCCCAGAGGGAATTTTGGGGTTCCCAGAGGGAATTTTGGGGGTTCCCGGCCGGAATTTGAGAGTCCTCAGGGGGATTTTGGGGTTCCCAGGTGGAATTTGGGGGTTCCCAGTGGGGTTTGAGGGGAACCCTCGGGGATTTTGGGGTTCCCGGGTGGGATTTGGGTGCTCTAAGCGGGAATTTGGGGAGCCCCCCGAGATTTTGGGGGTCCCAGAGGGAATTTTGGGGGTTCTGAGTGGGATTTTGGGGTTCCTGGAGGGATTGGGGGGGCCCTGCTGGGAATTTGGGGGTTCCCGATGGAATTTTTGGGGTTCCCAGTTGGATTTTGGGGGTTCCGAGTGGGAATTTTGGGGTTCCCGGCCGGAATTTGGGGGTTCTCAGTGGGATATGTGGGGAGGGGGGGCACCCCGAGATTTTGGGGGTTCCCAGTTGGATTTTGGGGGGCACCCTGAAATTTTGGGGTTCCCAGAGGGAATTTTGGGGGTTCCGAGTGGGAATTTTGGGGGTTCCTGGCCGGAATTTGAGAGTCCTCAGGGGGAATTTTGGGGTTCCCGGGTGGATTTTGGGGGTTCCCAGTGGGGTTTGAGGGGAACCCTCGGGGATTTTGGGGTTCCCTGGTGGATTTTGGGTGCTCTAAGCGGGAATTTGGGGAACCCCCCGAGATTTTGGGGTCCCAGAGGGAATTTTGGGGGTTCTGGGTGGGAATTTTGGGGGTTCTGAGTCGGAATTTGAGAGTCCTCAGGGGGATTTTTGGGGTTCCCGGGTGGATTTTGGGTGCTCTAAGCGGGAATTTGGGGAGCCCCCCGAGATTTGGGGGGTTCAGAGTGGGAATTTTGAGGGTTCCCGGTTGAATTTTGGGGGATTTTTTTGGGATCATTTCAGGGTTCCCGATGGGAATTTTGGGGTTCTCAATGAGAATTTCGGGGTTCCCCCAGATTTTTTGGGGTTCCCGATGGGGATTTTGGGGTTCCTGGTTGAATTTAGGGGGATTTTCTTGGCAGTTTGAGGGGTTTTAGTGGGAATTTTGGGGTTCCCGGGTGGGATTTGGGTGCTCTAAGTGGGAATTTCGGGAACCCTCCGAGATTTTGGGGGTTCAGAGTGGGAATTTTGGGGGTCCCAGTGGGATTTTGGGGCTCCTGGAGGGATTGGGGGGGCCCTGCTGGGAATTTGGGGGTTCCCGGTTGAATTTTTGGGGTTCCCAGTTGGATTTTGGGGGTTCCGAGTGGGAATTTTGGGGTTCCCGGCCGGAATTTGGGGGTTCTCAGTGGGATATGTGGGGAGGGGGGGCACCCCGAGATTTTGGGGGTTCCCAGTTGGATTTTGGGGGGCACCCTGAAATTTTGGGGTTCCCAGTGGGAATTTTGGGGGTTCAGAGTGGGAATTTTGGGGGTTCCTGGCCGGAATTTGAGAGTCCTCAGGGGGATTTTGGGGTTCCCTGGTGGAATTTGGGGGTTCCCAGTGGGGTTTGAGGGGAACCCTCGGGGATTTTTGGGGTTCCCGGGTGGAATTTGGGTGCTCTAAGCGGGAATTTGGGGAGCCCCCCCGAGATTTTGGGGGTTCAGAGTGGGAATTTTGGGGGTTCTGAGTGGGATTTTGGGGTTCCTGGAGGGATTGGGGGGGCCCTGCTGGGAATTTGGGGGTTCCCGATGGAATTTTTGGGGTTCCCAGTTGGATTTGGGGGGTTCCGAGTGAGAATTTTGGGGTTCCCGGCCAGAATTTGGGGGTTCTCAGTGGGATATGTGGGGGGGGGCACCCCGAGATTTTGGGGGTTCCCAGTTGGATTTTGGGGGGCACCCTGAAATTTTGGGGTTCCCAGAGGGAATTTTGGGGGTTCTGGGTGTGAATTTTGGGGGTTCCTGGCCAGAATTTGAGAGTCCTCAGGGGGAATTTTGGGGTTCCCAGGTGGATTTTTGGGGTTCCCTGGTGGGATTTGGGTGCGCTAAGCAGGAATTTGGGGAGCCCCCCCGAGATTTTGGGGTTCCCAGAGGGAATTTTGGGGGTGTTCAGAGTGAGAATTTTGGGGTTCCTGGCCGGAATTTGAGAGTCCTCAGGGGGAATTTTGGGGTTCCCGGGTGGATTTTTGGGGTTCCCTGGTGGAATTTGAGGGGAACCCTCGGGGATTTTTGGGGTTCCAGGTGGGATTTGGGTGCTCTAAGCGGGAATTTGGGGAGCCCCCCCGAGATTCTGGGGGTTCAGAGTGGGAATTTTGGGGGTTCTGAGTGGGATTTTGGGGTTCCTGGTTGAATTTTGGGGGATTTTTTTGGGATCATTTCGGGGTTCCCGATGGGAATTTTGGGGTTCTCAATGAGAATTTCGGGGTCCCCCCCAGATTTTTGGGGTTCCCGATGGGATTTTTGGGGTTCCCGGTTGAATTTTGGGGGATTTTCTTGGCAGTTTGAGGGATTTTAGTGGGAATTTTGGGGTTCCCAATGGGAATTTTATCAGAATTTTGGGGGTCCCCCCAAATTTTGGGGTTCCCGATGAGAATTTTGGGGTTGTCAATGAGAATTTCGGGGTTCCCCCAGATTTTTTGGGGTTCCCGATGGGAATTTTGGGGTTCCCGGTTGAATTTAGGGGGATTTTCTTGGCAGTTTGAGGGTTTTTAGTGGGAATTTTGGGGTTCCCGGGTGGATTTTGGAGCCTCTCCGTGGGAATTTTGGGGATTTTGAGCGTTTTTAGTGGGAATTTTGGGGCTCCCCTCCCAATTTTGGGGTCCCCGATGGGAATTTTAGGGTTCCCACCCAGATTTTGGGGTTCCCGATAGGAATTTTGGGGGTTCTGGGTGGGAATTTTGGGGTTCCCGGTTGAATTTTGGGGGATTTTCTTGGGATTTTGAGGGTTTTTAGTGGGAATTTTGGGGTCTCCCCCACATTTCAGGGTTCCTGATGAGAATTTTGGGGTTCTCAATGAGAATTTTGGGGTTCCCGATGGGATTTTTGGGGTTCCCGGTTGAATTTAGGGGGATTTTCTTGGCAGTTTGAGGGATTTTAGTGGGAATTTTGGGGTTCCCGGGTGGATTTTGGGTGCTCTAAGCGGGAATTTGGGGAGCCCCCCCCGAGATTTTGGGGGTTCCGAGTGGCAATTTTGGGGTTCCCGGCAGGAATTTGAGAGTCCTCAGTGGGATATGTGGGGAGGGGGGCACCCCGAGATTTTGGGGGTTCCCAGTTGGATTTTGGGGGGCACCCCGAGATTTTGGGGGTTCCCAGTTTGATTTTGGGGACCCCCCTGAAATTTTGGGGGTCCCAGAGGGAATTTTGGGGGTCCCAGAGGGAATTTTGGGGGTTCCTGGCCGGAATTTGAGAGTCCTCAGGGGGAATTTTGGGGTTCCCTGGTGGATTTTGGGGGTTCCCAGTGGGGTTTGAGGGGAACCCTCGGGGATTTTTGGGGTTCCCGGGTGGATTTTGGGTGCTCTAAGCGGGAATTTGGGGAGCCCCCCCGAGATTTTGGGGGTTCTGGGTGGGAATTTTGGGGGTTCTGAGTGGGATTTTGGGGTTCCTGGTTGAATTTTGGGGGATTTTCTTGGGATCATTTCAGGGTTCCCGATGGGAATTTTGGGGTTCTCAATGAGAATTTCGGGGTTCCCCCAGATTTTTTGGGGTTCCCGATGGGATTTTTGGGGATTTTCTTGGCAGTCTGAGGGTTTTTAGTGGGAATTTTGGGGTTCCCAAAAGGAATTTTATCAGAATTTTGGGGGTCCCCCCAAATTTTGGGGTTCCCGATGGGAATTTTGGGGGTTCTGGGTGGGAATTTTGGGGTTCCCGGTTGAATTTTTGGGGATTTTCTCGGGAATTTGAGGGGTTTGAGTGGGAATTTGAGAGGTTTTGATGGGAATTTCAGGGTTCCTGATTGGGATTTTGGGGTTCCCGATGGGAATTTCGGGGTTCCCAATGGGGATTTTGGGGTTCCTGGTTGGGATTTTGGGGTCCCTGGTTGAATTTTCGTGCAATTTTGGGGGATTTTTTTGGGGAATTTGAGGGGTTTCAGTCAAAATTTGAGATTTTTTAGTGGGGATTTCGGGGTCCCCCACATATTTTGTGGTTCCCGGAGGGGAATTTTGGGGTTCCCGATGGGATTTTGGGGTTCCCGATGGGAATTTCGGGGTTCCCGGGGGGATTTTGGGGCCTTTTCTCGGGAATTTTGGGGGATTTTTTGGGGGGAATTTGAGGGGTTTCAGTCAGAATTTGAGATTTTTTAGTGGGGATTTCGGGGTCCCCCCCCACATTTCGGGGTCCCCGATGGGAATTTCGGGGTTCCCGGGTGGATTTTGGGGTTCCCGATGGAATTCTGGGGTCCCTGAGGGGAATTTTGGGGTTCCTGGCTGAATTTTGGGGCCATTTCTCAGGAATTTTGGGGGATTTTTTTTGGGGAATTTGAGGGTTTTCAGTCAAAATTTGAGATTTTTTAGTGGGGATTTCGGGGTCCCCCCCACATTTCGGGGTTCCCGATGGGATTTTGGGGTTCCCGGGGGGATTTTGGGGTTCCCTGAGGGGATTTTGGGGTTCCCACCTCGTGGAAGAAGGCGGACAGCAGGAACACGGCCGCCTGCGCCGTCCATTTGTTGACTCCTCTCCTCAGCATGGGCTTGTAGAAATGCCTGGGGGACCCCCAAAAATCACCCAGGAACCCCAAAAATCAACACGGGGCACCCCAAAAACGGGGCGACCCCCAAACAACCCAACCACGAAAAATCCTGTCCAAAAAACCCCCAAATGATCCCCAAAAATCGCCCCCAAAACCCCCCAAATTCCTCCCCAAAAAAAACCCAAATTCCCACAAAATCCCCCCAAAAATCTGCAATTCCCCCGAGATCTCCCCTCAAAGCCCCCAAAAGCCCCAAATTTGCCCTTGAATTCCACCCAAATTCCTCCCCGAACCCCAAAATCCCTGAAATCCCCCCCAAAAAAACCCCCCAAAATCCCCCCAAATCCCCCCAAAAATCCCCCCAAAACCCCAATTTCCCCCCCAAAATCCCTCCCTAAACTCCCCAAAATTTCCCTCCAAATCCTCCCAAAATCCCAAATTTCCTCCCAAAAATCCCCCCAAAATCCCAAATTTCCCCTCATAATCCCTCCCTAAAAGCCCCAAATTTCCCTCCAAATCCCCCCCAAAATCCCAAATTTCTCCCCAAAATCCCAAATTTCCCCCCAAATCCCAAATTTCCCCCCAAAATCCCAAATTTCCCCCCAAAATCCCGAATTTTCCCAATTCCCCCATCCCCACCTGAGGCACCACTTGTGCACGGGGATGTTCCAGTTCTGCCAGAAGTACGTCACCGACTCCGAGTTCCTGGGGAAAATGGTCAGGGACCCCAAAATCCTCACAAAATCACCCCAAAATAACCCAAAATAACCCCAAAAACACCCAAAAAATAACCCCAAAATCAACCCAAAAATAACCCCAAAAATAACCCAAAATCATCCCAAAATCACCCCCAAAATAACCCTAAAATCACCCCAAAAATAGCCCTAAAATCACCCCAAAATCACCCCAAAAATCACTCCAAAATCCTCCAAAAATCATCCCAAAAATATCTCCAAAAATAACCCAAAAATCACCCCCAAAATCTCCCCAAAAATAACCCAAAAAATCACCCCAAAAATAACCCCAAAACCAACCCCAAGATCACCCCAAAATCACACAAAAAATCACCCCAAAACCACCCCCAAAATCACCCAAAATAGCCCAAAAATCACCTCAAAATCACCCCAAAATAACCCCAAAATCATCCCAAAAATAACCCCAAAAATAAGCCCAAAACCAACCCAAGATGACCCCAAAATCACCCCAAAAATAACCCCAATAATACCCAAAAAATCACCCCAAAATCATCCCAAAATCACCTCAAAAATATCTCAAAAAAAAACCAAAATCACCAAAAATGGCTCCAAATTAACCCCAAAATCACCCCAACAATAGCCCCAAAATCACCCCAATATCCCCCCAAAAATAACCCAAAAATCACCCCAAAATAACCCAAAAATAAACCCAAAATCACCCGAAAAATAACCCCGAAACCCCCCAAAAGAACCCCAAAATAACTCTAAATTCACCCCAAAAATAATCCCCAAATCACCCCAAAATCACCCCAAAATCACCCCCAAAATAACCCCAAAAATACCCCAAAAATCACCCCAAAATCACCTCAAAAATATCTTCAAAAAAACCCCCAAATCACCCAAAAAATAGCCCCAAATTAACCCCAAAAATCACCCCAAAAATAACCCAAAAATAACCCCAAAATTCCCCCAGAATCCCCTCAAATCTCCCCAAAATCCTGAATTTTCTCCCCAAAATGCCCCCAAAATTTGGATTTTTTTCCCCCAAAATTCCATTTTCTCCCCCAAAATTCGGATTTTCCCCCCCAGATTCCCATTCCCCTCACCCCCAGTCTCTGTAGAACTCTCTGTCCCCGAGCTGCAAATCCCCCAAAATTCGGAATTTTCTCCCCAAAATTTGGATTTTTTCCCCCGAAATTCCGAATTTTCTCCCCCAAAATTCCATTTTTTCCCCAAAAATTCCAATTTTCCCCGGTTCCTCACCACCAGTCCCCTGTAGAACTCTCTGTCCCCGAGCTGCAAATCCCCCAAAATTCGGAATTTTCTCCCCAAAATTTGGATTTTCCCCCCGAAATTCCGAATTTTCTCCCCAAAATTCCATTTTTCCCCCAAAATTCCATTTTTTTCCACCAAAATTCAGATTTTTTTTCCCCAAAATTCCATTTTTCCCCCCCAAATTCAGATTTTTTCCCCCGAAAGTCAGATTTTTTCCCCAAAATTCAGATTTTTTCCCCAAAATTTGTATTTTTCCCCTCTCTCACCCCCAGTCCCGGTAGAACTCTCTGTCCCCGAACTGCAAATCCCCTCCCAAATCCCCCAAAAATCCCAAATTTTCTCCCCAAAATGCCCCAAAATTCCCATTTTCTCCCCCAAATTCAGATTTTTTTCCCCCAAAATTCCATTTTTCCCCCCCAAAATTCCATTTTTCCCCCCCAAAATTCCAATTTTTTCCCCCCCAAATTCAGATTTTTCTCCCCCCAAATTCAGATTTTTTTCCCCAAAATTCCATTTTTTCCCCAAAATTCCATTTTTCCCCCAAAATTCAGATTTTTTCCCCCAAATTTCCATTTCCCCCCTCTCACCACCAGTCCCGGTAGAACTCTCTGTCCCCGAACTGCAAATCCCCCAAAATTCCGATTTTCTCCCCAAAATTCCAATTTTCTCCCCCAAATTCAGATTTTTCTCCCCAAAATTTGGATTTTATTGCCCCAAAATTCCAATTTTCTGCCCCAAATTCAGATTTTTTTTCCCCAAAATTCAGATTTTTCCCCAAATTTCCATTTTCCCCTCTCTCACCCCCCAGTCCCGGTAGAACCTCTCTGTCCCTGAGCTGCAAATCCCCTCCCAAATCCCCCAAAATTTGGATTTTTTTCCCCAAAATTTGGATTTTTTTCCCCCAAAATTCCAATTTTTTCCCCAAAATTCCATTTTTTCCCCGAAAATTCCATTTTTTTTCCCCAAAATTTCCATTTTCCCGTTCCTCACCCCCAGTCTCTGTAGAACTCTCTGTCCCCGAGCTGCAAATCCCCTCCCAAATCCCCCAAAATTCTGAATTTTCTCCCCACAATTTGGATTTTTTTCCCCCAAATTCAGATTTTTTTTCCCCAAATTTCCATTTTTTTCCCCAAAATTCCAATTGTTCCCCTCTCTCTCCACCAGTCCCCTGTAGAACTCTCTGTCCCCGAGCTGCAAATCCCCCAAAATTCGGAATTTTCTCCCCAAAATTTGGATTTTTTTCCCCCAAAATTCCATTTTTTCCCCCCAAATTCAGATTTTTTTCCCCAAAATTCCAGTTTTTTCCCCCAAAATTCCATTTTTCCCCAAATTTCCATTTCCCCCCTCTCACCACCAGTCCCTGTAGAACTCGCGGTCCCCGAACTGCAGCAGCTCGGCACCACGTTGAGGCACGAGTGGAAGAACCAATAGAAGAAAATCAGCCAGATCAGGTGGTTCGGAACCTGGAAAATCCAAATTTGGGGAAAATTCACATTTTTAGAGAAAAATTGGGATTTGGGGGGTTTTGGAGAAAAATATTGGGAATTTTTGGGGGGTTTTGGGTAAAAAAATTGGATTTTTTTTGAAAAATAAATGGAATTTTAAAGGGAAAAAATGGGATTTCTCTTGGAAAAAAAATGGAATTTTTTTTTGAAAAAATAAAGGGATTTTTTTAGGGAAAAAATTGGAATTTTTATTGAAAAATAAAGGGATGTTTGGGGACAAAATGGAATTTTTGAGGAAGAAATGGGGGATTTTGGGGTTCAGGCACGAGTGGAAGAACCAATGGAAGAAAATCAGCCGGATCGGGGGGTTCGGAACCTGAAAAATCCAAATTTTGGGAAAAATTCCATTTTTCAGAAAAAAATTGGATTTTGGGGGCTTTCGGATAAAAATATTGGGAATTTTGGGGGATTTTGGAGAAAAATAATGGGATTTTGGGGGGTTTTGGATGAAAAAATTGGAATTTTTATTGAAAAATTAAATGGATTTTTAAAGGGAAAAATTGGGATTTTTTTTTTGAAAAATAAATGGATTTTTTAGGGAAAAAAATGGATTTTTGAGGAAAAATAAAGGGATTTTTAAAGGAAAAAATTGAGATTTTTCTTGGAAAAATTTGGAATTTTTTTTGAAAAAATAAAGGATTTTTGGGGAAAAAATGGGATTTTTTAAGGGAAAAAATGGAATTTTTATTGAAAAATAAAGGGATTTTTAAAGGGAAAAATTTGGGATTTTTCTTGGAAAAAATAAAGGGATTTTTTTGAAAAAATAAAGGGATTTTTAGGGAAAAAATGGATTTTTCGAGGGAAAAATTGGGATTTTTCTTGGAAAAAATTGGAATTTTTTTTTTTAAATAAATGGATTTTTAAAGGGAAAATTTGGGATTTTTCTTGGAAAAAAATTGGGATTTTTTTTGAAAAATAAATGGAATTTTAAAGGGAAAAAATGGGATTTTTGAGGAAAAATAAAGGGATTTTTAAAGGGAAAAAGTGGGGTTTTTCTTGGAAAAAAATTGGAATTTTTATTGAAGAATAAATGGATTTTTAAAGGGAAAAATTGGGATTTTTCTTGAAAAAAAATGGAATTTTTTGAAAAAATAAAGGGATTTTTTTAGGGAAAAAATTGGAATTTTTATTGAAAAATACATGGAATTTTAAAGGGAAAATTTGGGATTTTTCTTGGAAAAAAATTGGAGTTTTTATTGAAAAATAAATGGATTTTTAAAGGAAAAAATTGGGATTTTTGAGGAAAAAAAATGGAAATTTTTGGAAAAAATAAAGGGATTTTTAGGGAAAAATGGGATTTTTTAAGGGAAAAAATGGAATTTTTGAAGAAAAATAAATGGATTTTTAAAGGGAAAAATTGGGATTTTTCTTGGAAAAAATTGGAATTTTTTTTTGAAAAAATAAAGGAATTTTGTTTTTTTAAAAATGGGAATTTTAAGGGAAAAATGGAATTTTTGAGGAAAAATAAAGGGATTTTTAAGGAAAAAATTGGGAATTTTTTTGGAAAAAAAATTGGAATTTTTTTGGAAAAATAAAGGGATTTTGGGGGAAAAAATGGGATTTTTTAAGGGAAAAACTGGGAGTTTTCTTA
>JAVKUW010000068.1:62500-64398 GCA_031885435.1 Passerculus sandwichensis | reverse complement strand
GCCACGGCCCTGCCGGAGTGTCGAGAAGACGGTCGAACTTGACTATCTAGAGGAAGTAAAAGTCGTAACAAGGTTTCCGTAGGTGAACCTGCGGAAGGATCATTACCGGTGGGGCTCGGCGCCTGCCGCGTTGCCGGGCCGTCCGGCCGGCCGCGCGCGCGGCGTCGCTCGCACGCCCGCTCCGTTCGAACGCTCGGCCCCCCCGGCCCGCCGGCCTCGGTCGGCACCGGGGAGGCCACACGCCCTTCCCGTCGAGGCCGCGCGCCGCAGCCCCAGAGAGAGAGTGACGGAGGCGCGCGGAACCCTCCGGGCGGGGGGGGGATTTCGGGAGAGAGAGAAGAGGGGGGGGCCGCTCGGCGCGGCGAGGCGCGCCGCGCGCGCCCGTCACCGTGCGCGCGGGCGGGGCTGACCCCGCGCTACACCGCGCGTCGCGGCCGGGCCTCGAAGCGCGGCGCGCCGGCCCGCCGTCGCGGCGGCTTTCCTCCTCCTCCTCCTCCTCCTTCCCCCCCGCCTTGCGCCGGTCTGCCGCCGGTCCGTCCCCGCCGGGGAGCGGGGCCGCGGCCGGCCCCGAGCCTCCCGCCCACCGCGGCCGGCGCCGCCGAACGCCGGTCGCCGGGTGTCGCGTGCGGGCGCCCCGCTGGCGGCGGCCCGAGTTCTCCCGAGGCCGGCTCTCCTCGGAGCGCGCGAGAAAGCCGCCCGGGTGCCGGGAGGGAGGGGTGCTCGGCACGGCCCCTCCCGGAGGCGCGCCCGTCCCTCCCCTCGCTGCTTCGCCCGTCGAGCGACGGCCGGCCGTCCGGCCGTGGCACCCGTCGGCGGCCGATGTGGAAATGGCGAGGGAGCGGGTGGCGGGGGCGCCTTCGGGGCTCGGAGGAGGCGGCTCCTCCGGCCCTTCCCGCACCGGGGAGCGGGGCTTTGCCGTGCCGGCGGAGTTCCCGCTCTCGGGCCGAGCGGTGCCCCTCGTGCGGCCGAGGGCCGAGCCCTCCGGGCGTTCCGGGCCGCGCTTCGGGGCGCGCGCGCGCGCGGGCGAGGCGCGCTCGGCGGTCGGGCCGCGTCCCCGCGCCGGCGGGGCGGCCCGAGCCGCGGCGGTCCTCTCGGGCGCAGCGCCGGGCTACTGAGGGAAACCCCGGGCCCCGAGAAGGACGCCGCGGTGGTGGCGGCAGACGGCGGGCGCGCCCCCGCCGGTGGACGCTCCCCCGAGGGCGGCAGCGGGGGAGGCACCCCGGCGGGGCCATGCAGGTCGTTTCCCTCGCCCCAGGGCCAGGTACCTAGCGCTCCGCGCCTCGGCGGTTCCCCCCAGGTTTCCCCCCTCGGCGTCGCCAAACGCTGCTGCGGGGGGCCGAAAGGGGGCCGGCGAGCCGGGCGGCGGTTTAAAGACTCGGGCGGCTCGGCGCGGCCCGCCGTGGCGGCGGCGGTGCCGGCGGCGGCGGCGGCGGCGGCGGCGGCGGGTGTCGCCGGGCGGCGGTGCGGCGCCACTGAGGGGTGGGGAGCAGCTACTCCCGCCGAGCCCCTGCGGTGGTGTCCGCGGCCGCCGGCCGCGCTCCCTCCGTCGTGGTCGTCGTCGTCGTCGTCGTCCCCGCCGCGCGCGCGCGCGGGGGTAACCGCGCCGCGCCGGGGAGGGGCGCCCTGCCCCCCCCTCTCCGCGGCCCGGCCTCGGCGGAGAGGCCGCGGCGCGCGGTCGGCCGCGGGGGCCGACCCGCTCGCCTCGTCGTAACGGGCGACGCCGGCAGAGAGCGCCCGCTCTCTGCCTTTCCTCGGCCGCGGGGTTGCGGCCGCCGGGGTCCGCCGCGCTTCTCTCCTCGGCCCGCTGCCGCGGTCTCTCGCGCGCGCGGCGCCGCGTCCCGCGCGTCCGGCCCCTCTCCCCTCGACGGCCTTTCCTCCTCGAACGCATCGGCGGCGCC
>JAVKUW010000068.1:47500-55000 GCA_031885435.1 Passerculus sandwichensis | reverse complement strand
AAGGCTCCGGGGTAGACCTGGTGTCCCAGGGCTCGGGGTAGACCGGGATTCCAAGGCTCCGGGGTAGACCTGGTGTCCTAGGGCTCGGGGTAGACCTGGTGTCCCAGGGCTCGGGGTAGACCTGGTGCCCAAGGCCCCGGGGTAGACCTGGTGTCCTAGGGCACGGGGTAGACCTGGTGTCCTAGGGCACGGGGTAGACCTTGTGTCCAAGGCCCCGGGGTAGACCTGGTGTCCTAGGGCACGGGGTAGACCTGGTGTCCTAGGGCACGGGGTAGACCTGGTGTCTCAGGGCTCGGGGTAGACCTGGTGTCCTAGGGCACGGGGTAGACCTGGTGTCCTAGGGCACGGGGTAGACCTGGTGTCCCAGGGCCCGGGGTAGACCTGGTGTCCAAGGCTCCGGGGTAGACCTGGTGTCCCAGGGCTCGGGGTAGACCTGGTGTCCAAGGCTCCGGGGTAGACCTGGTGTCCTAGGGCTCGGGGTAGACCTGGTGTCCAAGGCTCCGGGGTAGACCTGGTGTCCCAGGGCTCGGGGTAGACCTGGTGTCCAAGGCTCCGGGGTAGACCTGGTGTCCCAGGGCTCGGGGTAGACCTGGTGTCCTAGGGCACGGGGTAGACCTGGTGTCCTAGGGCACGGGGTAGACCTTGTGTCCAAGGCCCCGGGGTAGACCTGGTGTCCCAGGGCTCGGGGTAGACCTGGTGTCCAAGGCTCCGGGGTAGACCTGGTGTCCCAGGGCTCGGGGTAGACCGGGATTCCAAGGCTCCGGGGTAGACCTGGTGTCCTAGGGCTCGGGGTAGACCTGGTGTCCCAGGGCTCGGGGTAGACCTGGTGCCCAAGGCCCCGGGGTAGACCTGGTGTCCTAGGGCACGGGGTAGACCTGGTGTCCTAGGGCACGGGGTAGACCTTGTGTCCAAGGCCCCGGGGTAGACCTGGTGTCCTAGGGCACGGGGTAGACCTGGTGTCCTAGGGCACGGGGTAGACCTGGTGTCTCAGGGCTCGGGGTAGACCTGGTGTCCTAGGGCACGGGGTAGACCTGGTGTCCTAGGGCACGGGGTAGACCTGGTGTCCCAGGGCCCGGGGTAGACCTGGTGTCCAAGGCTCCGGGGTAGACCTGGTGTCCCAGGGCTCGGGGTAGACCTGGTGTCCAAGGCTCCGGGGTAGACCTGGTGTCCTAGGGCTCGGGGTAGACCTGGTGTCCAAGGCTCCGGGGTAGACCTGGTGTCCCAGGGCTCGGGGTAGACCTGGTGTCCAAGGCTCCGGGGTAGACCTGGTGTCCCAGGGCTCGGGGTAGACCTGGTGTCCTAGGGCACGGGGTAGACCTGGTGTCCTAGGGCACGGGGTAGACCTTGTGTCCAAGGCCCCGGGGTAGACCTGGTGTCCTAGGGCACGGGGTAGACCTGGTGTCCTAGGGCACGGGGTAGACCTGGTGTCTCAGGGCTCGGGGTAGACCTGGTGTCCTAGGGCACGGGGTAGACCTGGTGTCCTAGGGCACGGGGTAGACCTGGTGTCCCAGGGCCCGGGGTAGACCTGGTGTCCAAGGCTCCGGGGTAGACCTGGTGTCCCAGGGCTCGGGGTAGACCTGGTGTCCAAGGCTCCGGGGTAGACCTGGTGTCCCAGGGCTCGGGGTAGACCTGGTGTCCAAGGCTCCGGGGTAGACCTGGTGTCCCAGGGCTCGGGGTAGACCTGGTGTCCAAGGCTCCGGGGTAGACCTGGTGTCCTAGGGCTCGGGGTAGACCTGGTGTCCCCGGGCTCGGGGTAGACCTGGTGCCCAAGGCCCCGGGGTAGACCTGGCGTCCTAGGGCACGGGGTAGACCTGGTGTCCAAGGCCCCGGGGTAGACCTGGTGTCCCAGGGCTCGGGGTAGACCTGGTGTCCAAGGCTCCGGGGTAGACCTGGTGTCCCAGGGCGCGGGGTAGACCTGGTGTCCAAGGCTCCGGGGTAGACCTGGTGTCCCAGGGCTCGGGGTAGACCTGGTGCCCAAGGCCCCGGGGTAGACCTGGTTTCCCAGGGCTCCTGGTAGACCTGGTGTCCTAGGGCCCGGGGTAGACCTGGTGTCCAATGCCCCGGGGTAGACCTGGTGTCCAAGGCCCCGGGGTAGACCTGGTGTCCAATGCCCCGGGGTAGACCTGGTGTCCCAGGGCACGGGGTAGACCTGTGGTCCCTGGCCGGCCTTACTCTACGGGTGCCTAGCAAGCGGGCAACGTATGGAGACGGCGCCAGGGAGGCTGATGGGAGAGGCTGGGTGGGGCGCCCTCAACCGCCGACGGGCGTGGGCGGCTGCGAGAGAGACGGCAAGGGCAGGGGTAAGGGCAGGGGCGGGCGCGGGGACGGGGCCAGGGACAGGGAGTGAGGGCACGCGAGAGCGTGCATGCGGACGGGCAGCCGGGCGGGCGGGCGTGCCCGCCCGCCTGGCCGGGGGGCGGGGGCAGGTGGCGGGGGGCGGCGAGGGGGCGGTGTGGTGGCCTGAAGGGATGACCTTGGGGAGTGAGCGTGCGCACTGGGGGGGGGGGGGGGGTCGGTGGGTGTGGCGCTGTATCTGTGTCTGTGTGCGGACGAGGGCCAAGGGCCGGCGGCTTCGTGCCGGCCCCGGGCGCCTCGGCACCGAGCCCCCACGGCTCCCTAGACCGACGTCGAGGGCGGAAGACCCCTGCAGACCGTGAAAGAACCCGCCCGAAAGTCGCCGCCTGTGTGCTGGCGGTGGTGCCGGCGGCAGCCGCCTCTACCGGTGGGCGGGGCGGGGCGGGGCGAGCCGCATCGGGGCCAGGGGGGCCGGGCTGTGTAGGGTCTCAGGAGGGCGTGGGTGGGACAGGGCGGGGGCGGGGGCGGGGGGGTGGTGGGGGCGCTCTTTCGCCAGTTCAGCGTGTCAGCAGGCAGACCACGGGGCACGGGTTGCCCGTCGGCTCGGCTGGGAGTGCTCTGGATACGAAAGGAGGAGAAATAAAATGTGCCAATCGTTATTGTCTGTTTGTTTTTTCCGGATGAGTTTCTCGTTCCAAGCGAATAGAGGAGCCATTCTACCCAAATCCAAACCGCGAAAATAGGTATTAATCTTGAAAGCGGGGTGGGGTTCATTGCGCGGGACGGGGCCGATCGAGCCGTCTGGCTCCGGGCTGATACGGGGCTGTGAGCTTAGCCCGGCACCAGGGTCGATGGGGACGGTGAGGCACCAGGTCTACTCCGGGCCCTGGGACACCAGGTCTACCCCGGGGCCGGCGGGACACCAGGTCTACCCCGTGGCCGGGGACACCAGGTCTACCCCGGATGCGGCGGGACACCAGGTCTACCCCGTGGCCGGGGACACCAGGTCTACCCCGGTGCCCGGGACACTAGGTCTACCCCGGATCCGGCGAGACACCAGGTCTACCCCGGTGCCCGGGACACCAGGTCTACCCCGGATCCGGCGGGACACCAGGTCTACCCTGTGGCCGGGGACACCAGGTCTACCCCGGGGCCGGCGGGACACCAGGTCTACCCCGGATCCATCGGGACACCAGGTCTACCCCGTATCCGGCGGGACACCAGGTCTACCCCGGTGCCCGGGACACCAGGTCTACCCCGGATCCGGCGGGACACCAGGTCTACCCCGTGGCCGGAGACACCAGGTCTACCCCGTGGCCGGCGGGACACCAGGTCTACCCCGGATCCATCGGGACACCAGGTCTACCCCGTGGCCGGGGACACCAGGTCTACCCCGGTGCCCGGGACACCAGGTCTACCCCGGATCCGGCGGGACACCAGGTCTACCCCGTGGCCGGGGACACCAGGTCTACCCCGGTGCCCGGGACACCAGGTCTACCTCGGATCCGGCGGGACACCAGGTCTACCCCGTTGCCGGGGACACCAGGTCTACCCCGGGGCCGGCGGGACACCAGGTCTACCCCGGATCCATCGGGACACCAGGTCTACCCCGTGGCCGGGGACACCAGGTCTACCCCGGTGCCCGGGACACCAGGTCTACCCCGGATCCGGCGGGACACCAGGTCTACCCCGTGGCCGGGGACACCAGGTCTACCCCGGTGCCCGGGACACCAGGTCTACCCTGGATCCGGCGAGACACCAGGTCTACCCCGTGGCCGGGGACACCAGGTCTACCCCGGTGCCCGGGACACCAGGTCTACCCCGGATCCGGCGGGACACCAGGTCTACCCCGTGGCCGGGGACACCAGGTCTACCCCGGGGCCGGCGGGACACCAGGTCTACCCCGGATCCATCGGGACACCAGGTCTACCCCGTGGCCGGGGACACCAGGTCTACCCCGGTGCCCGGGACACCAGGTCTACCCCGGATCCGGCGGGACACCAGGTCTACCCCGTGGCCGGGGACACCAGGTCTACCCCGGTGCCCGGGACACCAGGTCTACCTCGGATCCGGCGGGACACCAGGTCTACCCCGTTGCCGGGGACACCAGGTCTACCCCGGGGCCGGCGGGACACCAGGTCTACCCCGGATCCATCGGGACACCAGGTCTACCCCGTATCCGGCGGGACACCAGGTCTACCCCGGTGCCCGGGACACCAGGTCTACCCCGTGGCCGGGGACACCAGGTCTACCCCGGTGCCCGGGACACCAGGTCTACCCCGGTGCCCGGGACACCAGGTCTACCCCGGCCCCGGGGCCGGCGGGGGTCGGCCTTGCCCCCGAGTGGCGTGTGCCGTCCGGGGACAACAGGTCTACCTCGCTCCGGCGGGACTTAGTCGTATTTCGGCCGGTGCTGGGTAGACCTGTTGTCCCGGCCGGCTGCGGAAGTTCACCAAGGGGTCGCTGTTGCCGGCCGCCTCCGGCTGCCTCATCGTAAGAGGCGGCCTGAGGTGGCGCCTTTTCCCGGTCGAGCTCCATCGGTCCCCTTGGAGGTTTCGGCGCCTTCGGACTCATCTGTCCGTATTATGGGAGCGAGGTGACGGGCCGCATCCCCACAGGTTGGTTTCATGCCGTGCCTGTGTATAAGGCGGAGGGGAACGGCCGTGCTGGTGCGGTCGGCAGGACGGAGGAAGTGCCGCCTAGCCGGGACGAGTCTGCGTGTGGCTTTGTCCCGGCTCCCGTCTTTCCCGGGCCGAGAGAGAAGGGCTGCCGGAGAACCGGGGGGGATCTTCCCCGCGAGGCCGAGAGAGAAGGGGCTGCCGGAGAACCGGGGGCGATTCCCCCGCGAGGCCGAGAGAGAAGGGGCTGCCGGAGAACCGGGGGCGATCCCCCCGCGAGGCCGAGAGAGAAGGGCTGCTGGAGAACCGGGGGCGATCCCCCCGCGAGGCCGAGAGAGAAGGGCTGCCGGAGAACCGGGGAGGATCTTCCCCGCGAGGCCGAGAGAGAAGGGCTGCCGGAGAACCGGGGGGGATCTTCCCCGCGAGGCCGAGAGAGAAGGGCTGCCGGAGAACCGGGGGGGATCTTCCCCGCGAGGCCGAGAGAGAAGGGCTGCCGGAGAACCGGGGGGGAATCTCCCCGCGAGGCCGAGAGAGAAGGGCTGCCGGAGAACCGGGGGGGAATCTCCCCGCGAGGCCGAGAGAGAAGGGCTGCCGGAGAACCGGGGGGGATCTTCCCCGCGAGGCCGAGAGAGAAGGGCTGCCGGAGAACCGGGGGGGATCTTCCCCGCGAGGCCGAGAGAGAAGGGCTGCCGGAGGACCGGGGGGGATCTTCCCCGCGAGGCCGAGAGAGAAGGGCTGCCGGAGGACCGGGGGGGATCTTCCCCGCGAGGCCGAGAGAGAAGGGCTGCCGAAAGACGATCCGAGAGAGCCGCTTGGCGGGCGTGTCCCGCTCCGGCCCGGCTTCTGCCGGCCGATTCGCAAGGGGGGGCGGCCCCCCTGGGCAGCGGTGGCGGGCGAGGCGGCGGCGCCTCGTCCCTTTCGTGCCTGGCCTTAAGCCGGGGCCCACTCGGCGGGCACTGTTTTGGGCTGTCGGCCCGCCTCGGCGGCGGTCGGCCCGCCCGGTAAAGCTGCGGAGCCCCGGGGTCGGGGCGCCCCGTCCCCGGCCCGCGTTGTTGAAGCCATCCCCCTTCCTCGGCCTTAAGCTGGGGACCCGCGTTGGCGGGCAGAGTTTTTTGGAGTTGACGGACCCGGCACCCGACGGAGGGAGCCCCCCGGACTTGTCCCGGGCGAGGCAGCGGCGCCTCGCCCACCTCGGTCGTGGCCGCATGGACCGAGCCGCTTATGCCGGGCGGGCTGGGTTGCCACGCGGGCCCGTGTTATTTTTTTTCCGCGGTTTAGGCGCGCCGGCGTGCGGGCAGAGTGGGGGCGCCCGCCCGGCCTCCGCGGATCTTTCTAATTTTTCTCCGGCGGCCTTAAGCCGCGGCACCGAGAAGCGTTGCGACGAAGGGGCGCGGCGGCGAGAGAGAAGGGAGCGAGCGGGAAGCCGGCGGGTCCGTGGGGGAGTGAGTCTCGCGTCTCGCCCCCCGGGTCCCCGGTGCCCCGGGCCCGCGGCCCCCGTGGCTAGCACGGATCGTTGCGAACGCGCCTCCATGTGCCTTATTGTCGTGCCGCTCCCCCGGCTATTTTTTCCCGGAAAGGGAGAGCCGGCCGCCGGTGGCGCGGTCCGGTGGCACTTTTTCTCGCACGCTCGGCCGGGTTCCCCGGGCCGGAAGGGGAAGCCGAGTCCCCCCGGCCTGGTGGGCCAGCCCAGTCCCAGTCCTGCCGTTGTTGCCTAGCCGAAAGGGAGCCGTTGGAGCCCGCGGGAAAACGGGCGGGCGGGTGGCGGCACCCCCCGCGCTCCTCCTCTGCCGCGAGCGCTCCGCAGGCGGGGCTCGGGCGGCCGTCGCCGTTGTCCCAGGACCGTGGCCGTGGGGCCCTTGTCGCTGTTGGCGCGCCTCCTTCCTCGGCCGTGCTCGATCGATGAGGCTTTTCGGGTGGCGTCGGAGAGGGCCCTCGGCCGGCCGGCTCTCCTTCCGGGGCTTCTCTGTCGCGGGGAAGTCACGGCGGGGGTGTCCGGTGCTCGGGCAGGGCGGTCTCCTTTTCCAGTTCGCTTCCCGTCGCAGGCGAGGTGTCGCCCCTCCCGCTGCCGGGGAGGGCGTCTTTACCGACCCCAGCTGTGTGACGGCCGCGTGGCCCCGCTAGCCTTCAGGTGTCCTTAAAAAACCACGCGAGGTGCCGGTGCCGGCCCCGGTCCGGGGAGCGCCCGTGGGTGCCGGCCGCGAGCAGCGCCGGGCGGCGGTGCGGTTGGAGCTGAGCCGCGGGGACGATGGAGAGAGAGAGGGAGACTCGGCTGAAAACGACCCGAACCGATGGGGCGCGGACGGGGGACCAGAGCCCGATCCGCGCGCTCCTTTGCCGTTCCGCCGCCTGCTGCAGAGCGAGCCGCCCCGGCTGAAAAGGGGGCCTCGGTGTCCGGGCCGCGCCCGCCTCGTCGGGTCGCTGTCTCCTCTAGCACGTCCGGTGCTTTCCGCGCGGCCCGGTGGGGGGACGTGCCGGACGGGGTTTCGCTCCTCCCTGCGAGCGTGCCCCGCTCGGCCCAACCTCGCCGGCGGCCGGTCGCTTCGCCGGCGACCGGCCGGCGGGCGGGTGGTTCGGCTTTGTGGGGGCG
>JAVKUW010000068.1:30000-35000 GCA_031885435.1 Passerculus sandwichensis | reverse complement strand
AAGGCTCCGGGGTAGACCTGGTGTCCCAGGGCTCGGGGTAGACCTGGTGTCCAAGGCTCCGGGGTAGACCTGGTGTCCCAGGGCTCGGGGTAGACCTGGTGTCCAAGGCTCCGGGGTAGACCTGGTGTCCCAGGGCTCGGGGTAGACCTGGTGTCCAAGGCTCCGGGGTAGACCTGGTGTCCTAGGGCTCGGGGTAGACCTGGTGTCCCCGGGCTCGGGGTAGACCTGGTGCCCAAGGCCCCGGGGTAGACCTGGCGTCCTAGGGCACGGGGTAGACCTGGTGTCCAAGGCCCCGGGGTAGACCTGGTGTCCCAGGGCTCGGGGTAGACCTGGTGTCCAAGGCTCCGGGGTAGACCTGGTGTCCCAGGGCGCGGGGTAGACCTGGTGTCCAAGGCTCCGGGGTAGACCTGGTGTCCCAGGGCTCGGGGTAGACCTGGTGCCCAAGGCCCCGGGGTAGACCTGGTTTCCCAGGGCTCCTGGTAGACCTGGTGTCCTAGGGCCCGGGGTAGACCTGGTGTCCAATGCCCCGGGGTAGACCTGGTGTCCAAGGCCCCGGGGTAGACCTGGTGTCCAATGCCCCGGGGTAGACCTGGTGTCCCAGGGCACGGGGTAGACCTGTGGTCCCTGGCCGGCCTTACTCTACGGGTGCCTAGCAAGCGGGCAACGTATGGAGACGGCGCCAGGGAGGCTGATGGGAGAGGCTGGGTGGGGCGCCCTCAACCGCCGACGGGCGTGGGCGGCTGCGAGAGAGACGGCAAGGGCAGGGGTAAGGGCAGGGGCGGGCGCGGGGACGGGGCCAGGGACAGGGAGTGAGGGCACGCGAGAGCGTGCATGCGGACGGGCAGCCGGGCGGGCGGGCGTGCCCGCCCGCCTGGCCGGGGGGCGGGGGCAGGTGGCGGGGGGCGGCGAGGGGGCGGTGTGGTGGCCTGAAGGGATGACCTTGGGGAGTGAGCGTGCGCACTGGGGGGGGGGGGGGGGTCGGTGGGTGTGGCGCTGTATCTGTGTCTGTGTGCGGACGAGGGCCAAGGGCCGGCGGCTTCGTGCCGGCCCCGGGCGCCTCGGCACCGAGCCCCCACGGCTCCCTAGACCGACGTCGAGGGCGGAAGACCCCTGCAGACCGTGAAAGAACCCGCCCGAAAGTCGCCGCCTGTGTGCTGGCGGTGGTGCCGGCGGCAGCCGCCTCTACCGGTGGGCGGGGCGGGGCGGGGCGAGCCGCATCGGGGCCAGGGGGGCCGGGCTGTGTAGGGTCTCAGGAGGGCGTGGGTGGGACAGGGCGGGGGCGGGGGCGGGGGGGTGGTGGGGGCGCTCTTTCGCCAGTTCAGCGTGTCAGCAGGCAGACCACGGGGCACGGGTTGCCCGTCGGCTCGGCTGGGAGTGCTCTGGATACGAAAGGAGGAGAAATAAAATGTGCCAATCGTTATTGTCTGTTTGTTTTTTCCGGATGAGTTTCTCGTTCCAAGCGAATAGAGGAGCCATTCTACCCAAATCCAAACCGCGAAAATAGGTATTAATCTTGAAAGCGGGGTGGGGTTCATTGCGCGGGACGGGGCCGATCGAGCCGTCTGGCTCCGGGCTGATACGGGGCTGTGAGCTTAGCCCGGCACCAGGGTCGATGGGGACGGTGAGGCACCAGGTCTACTCCGGGCCCTGGGACACCAGGTCTACCCCGGGGCCGGCGGGACACCAGGTCTACCCCGTGGCCGGGGACACCAGGTCTACCCCGGATGCGGCGGGACACCAGGTCTACCCCGTGGCCGGGGACACCAGGTCTACCCCGGTGCCCGGGACACTAGGTCTACCCCGGATCCGGCGAGACACCAGGTCTACCCCGGTGCCCGGGACACCAGGTCTACCCCGGATCCGGCGGGACACCAGGTCTACCCTGTGGCCGGGGACACCAGGTCTACCCCGGGGCCGGCGGGACACCAGGTCTACCCCGGATCCATCGGGACACCAGGTCTACCCCGTATCCGGCGGGACACCAGGTCTACCCCGGTGCCCGGGACACCAGGTCTACCCCGGATCCGGCGGGACACCAGGTCTACCCCGTGGCCGGAGACACCAGGTCTACCCCGTGGCCGGCGGGACACCAGGTCTACCCCGGATCCATCGGGACACCAGGTCTACCCCGTGGCCGGGGACACCAGGTCTACCCCGGTGCCCGGGACACCAGGTCTACCCCGGATCCGGCGGGACACCAGGTCTACCCCGTGGCCGGGGACACCAGGTCTACCCCGGTGCCCGGGACACCAGGTCTACCTCGGATCCGGCGGGACACCAGGTCTACCCCGTTGCCGGGGACACCAGGTCTACCCCGGGGCCGGCGGGACACCAGGTCTACCCCGGATCCATCGGGACACCAGGTCTACCCCGTGGCCGGGGACACCAGGTCTACCCCGGTGCCCGGGACACCAGGTCTACCCCGGATCCGGCGGGACACCAGGTCTACCCCGTGGCCGGGGACACCAGGTCTACCCCGGTGCCCGGGACACCAGGTCTACCCTGGATCCGGCGAGACACCAGGTCTACCCCGTGGCCGGGGACACCAGGTCTACCCCGGTGCCCGGGACACCAGGTCTACCCCGGATCCGGCGGGACACCAGGTCTACCCCGTGGCCGGGGACACCAGGTCTACCCCGGGGCCGGCGGGACACCAGGTCTACCCCGGATCCATCGGGACACCAGGTCTACCCCGTGGCCGGGGACACCAGGTCTACCCCGGTGCCCGGGACACCAGGTCTACCCCGGATCCGGCGGGACACCAGGTCTACCCCGTGGCCGGGGACACCAGGTCTACCCCGGTGCCCGGGACACCAGGTCTACCTCGGATCCGGCGGGACACCAGGTCTACCCCGTTGCCGGGGACACCAGGTCTACCCCGGGGCCGGCGGGACACCAGGTCTACCCCGGATCCATCGGGACACCAGGTCTACCCCGTATCCGGCGGGACACCAGGTCTACCCCGGTGCCCGGGACACCAGGTCTACCCCGTGGCCGGGGACACCAGGTCTACCCCGGTGCCCGGGACACCAGGTCTACCCCGGTGCCCGGGACACCAGGTCTACCCCGGCCCCGGGGCCGGCGGGGGTCGGCCTTGCCCCCGAGTGGCGTGTGCCGTCCGGGGACAACAGGTCTACCTCGCTCCGGCGGGACTTAGTCGTATTTCGGCCGGTGCTGGGTAGACCTGTTGTCCCGGCCGGCTGCGGAAGTTCACCAAGGGGTCGCTGTTGCCGGCCGCCTCCGGCTGCCTCATCGTAAGAGGCGGCCTGAGGTGGCGCCTTTTCCCGGTCGAGCTCCATCGGTCCCCTTGGAGGTTTCGGCGCCTTCGGACTCATCTGTCCGTATTATGGGAGCGAGGTGACGGGCCGCATCCCCACAGGTTGGTTTCATGCCGTGCCTGTGTATAAGGCGGAGGGGAACGGCCGTGCTGGTGCGGTCGGCAGGACGGAGGAAGTGCCGCCTAGCCGGGACGAGTCTGCGTGTGGCTTTGTCCCGGCTCCCGTCTTTCCCGGGCCGAGAGAGAAGGGCTGCCGGAGAACCGGGGGGGATCTTCCCCGCGAGGCCGAGAGAGAAGGGGCTGCCGGAGAACCGGGGGCGATTCCCCCGCGAGGCCGAGAGAGAAGGGGCTGCCGGAGAACCGGGGGCGATCCCCCCGCGAGGCCGAGAGAGAAGGGCTGCTGGAGAACCGGGGGCGATCCCCCCGCGAGGCCGAGAGAGAAGGGCTGCCGGAGAACCGGGGAGGATCTTCCCCGCGAGGCCGAGAGAGAAGGGCTGCCGGAGAACCGGGGGGGATCTTCCCCGCGAGGCCGAGAGAGAAGGGCTGCCGGAGAACCGGGGGGGATCTTCCCCGCGAGGCCGAGAGAGAAGGGCTGCCGGAGAACCGGGGGGGAATCTCCCCGCGAGGCCGAGAGAGAAGGGCTGCCGGAGAACCGGGGGGGAATCTCCCCGCGAGGCCGAGAGAGAAGGGCTGCCGGAGAACCGGGGGGGATCTTCCCCGCGAGGCCGAGAGAGAAGGGCTGCCGGAGAACCGGGGGGGATCTTCCCCGCGAGGCCGAGAGAGAAGGGCTGCCGGAGGACCGGGGGGGATCTTCCCCGCGAGGCCGAGAGAGAAGGGCTGCCGGAGGACCGGGGGGGATCTTCCCCGCGAGGCCGAGAGAGAAGGGCTGCCGAAAGACGATCCGAGAGAGCCGCTTGGCGGGCGTGTCCCGCTCCGGCCCGGCTTCTGCCGGCCGATTCGCAAGGGGGGGCGGCCCCCCTGGGCAGCGGTGGCGGGCGAGGCGGCGGCGCCTCGTCCCTTTCGTGCCTGGCCTTAAGCCGGGGCCCACTCGGCGGGCACTGTTTTGGGCTGTCGGCCCGCCTCGGCGGCGGTCGGCCCGCCCGGTAAAGCTGCGGAGCCCCGGGGTCGGGGCGCCCCGTCCCCGGCCCGCGTTGTTGAAGCCATCCCCCTTCCTCGGCCTTAAGCTGGGGACCCGCGTTGGCGGGCAGAGTTTTTTGGAGTTGACGGACCCGGCACCCGACGGAGGGAGCCCCCCGGACTTGTCCCGGGCGAGGCAGCGGCGCCTCGCCCACCTCGGTCGTGGCCGCATGGACCGAGCCGCTTATGCCGGGCGGGCTGGGTTGCCACGCGGGCCCGTGTTATTTTTTTTCCGCGGTTTAGGCGCGCCGGCGTGCGGGCAGAGTGGGGGCGCCCGCCCGGCCTCCGCGGATCTTTCTAATTTTTCTCCGGCGGCCTTAAGCCGCGGCACCGAGAAGCGTTGCGACGAAGGGGCGCGGCGGCGAGAGAGAAGGGAGCGAGCGGGAAGCCGGCGGGTCCGTGGGGGAGTGAGTCTCGCGTCTCGCCCCCCGGGTCCCCGGTGCCCCGGGCCCGCGGCCCCCGTGGCTAGCACGGATCGTTGCGAACGCGCCTCCATGTGCCTTATTGTCGTGCCGCTCCCCCGGCTATTTTTTCCCGGAAAGGGAGAGCCGGCCGCCGGTGGCGCGGTCCGGTGGCACTTTTTCTC
>JAVKUW010000068.1:12500-17500 GCA_031885435.1 Passerculus sandwichensis | reverse complement strand
TGTCCGCGGCAGGACTTAGGCTACAGCAGCCCAGGGCTGGGGGTAGACCTGGTGTCCTAGGGCACGGGGTAGACCTGGTGTCTCAGGGCCCGGGGTAGACCTGGTGTCCCAGGGCTCGGGGTAGACCTGGTGTCCAAGGCTCCGGGGTAGACCTGGTGTCCCAGGGCTCGGGGTAGACCGGGATTCCAAGGCTCCGGGGTAGACCTGGTGTCCTAGGGCTCGGGGTAGACCTGGTGTCCCAGGGCTCGGGGTAGACCTGGTGCCCAAGGCCCCGGGGTAGACCTGGTGTCCTAGGGCACGGGGTAGACCTGGTGTCCTAGGGCACGGGGTAGACCTTGTGTCCAAGGCCCCGGGGTAGACCTGGTGTCCTAGGGCACGGGGTAGACCTGGTGTCCTAGGGCACGGGGTAGACCTGGTGTCTCAGGGCTCGGGGTAGACCTGGTGTCCTAGGGCACGGGGTAGACCTGGTGTCCCAGGGCCCGGGGTAGACCTGGTGTCCAAGGCTCCGGGGTAGACCTGGTGTCCCAGGGCTCGGGGTAGACCTGGTGTCCAAGGCTCCGGGGTAGACCTGGTGTCCTAGGGCTCGGGGTAGACCTGGTGTCCAAGGCTCCGGGGTAGACCTGGTGTCCCAGGGCTCGGGGTAGACCTGGTGTCCAAGGCTCCGGGGTAGACCTGGTGTCCCAGGGCTCGGGGTAGACCTGGTGTCCTAGGGCACGGGGTAGACCTGGTGTCCTAGGGCACGGGGTAGACCTTGTGTCCAAGGCCCCGGGGTAGACCTGGTGTCCTAGGGCACGGGGTAGACCTGGTGTCCTAGGGCACGGGGTAGACCTGGTGTCTCAGGGCTCGGGGTAGACCTGGTGTCCTAGGGCACGGGGTAGACCTGGTGTCCTAGGGCACGGGGTAGACCTGGTGTCCCAGGGCCCGGGGTAGACCTGGTGTCCAAGGCTCCGGGGTAGACCTGGTGTCCCAGGGCTCGGGGTAGACCTGGTGTCCAAGGCTCCGGGGTAGACCTGGTGTCCCAGGGCTCGGGGTAGACCTGGTGTCCAAGGCTCCGGGGTAGACCTGGTGTCCCAGGGCTCGGGGTAGACCTGGTGTCCAAGGCTCCGGGGTAGACCTGGTGTCCTAGGGCTCGGGGTAGACCTGGTGTCCCCGGGCTCGGGGTAGACCTGGTGCCCAAGGCCCCGGGGTAGACCTGGCGTCCTAGGGCACGGGGTAGACCTGGTGTCCAAGGCCCCGGGGTAGACCTGGTGTCCCAGGGCTCGGGGTAGACCTGGTGTCCAAGGCTCCGGGGTAGACCTGGTGTCCCAGGGCGCGGGGTAGACCTGGTGTCCAAGGCTCCGGGGTAGACCTGGTGTCCCAGGGCTCGGGGTAGACCTGGTGCCCAAGGCCCCGGGGTAGACCTGGTTTCCCAGGGCTCCTGGTAGACCTGGTGTCCTAGGGCCCGGGGTAGACCTGGTGTCCAATGCCCCGGGGTAGACCTGGTGTCCAAGGCCCCGGGGTAGACCTGGTGTCCAATGCCCCGGGGTAGACCTGGTGTCCCAGGGCACGGGGTAGACCTGTGGTCCCTGGCCGGCCTTACTCTACGGGTGCCTAGCAAGCGGGCAACGTATGGAGACGGCGCCAGGGAGGCTGATGGGAGAGGCTGGGTGGGGCGCCCTCAACCGCCGACGGGCGTGGGCGGCTGCGAGAGAGACGGCAAGGGCAGGGGTAAGGGCAGGGGCGGGCGCGGGGACGGGGCCAGGGACAGGGAGTGAGGGCACGCGAGAGCGTGCATGCGGACGGGCAGCCGGGCGGGCGGGCGTGCCCGCCCGCCTGGCCGGGGGGCGGGGGCAGGTGGCGGGGGGCGGCGAGGGGGCGGTGTGGTGGCCTGAAGGGATGACCTTGGGGAGTGAGCGTGCGCACTGGGGGGGGGGGGGGGGTCGGTGGGTGTGGCGCTGTATCTGTGTCTGTGTGCGGACGAGGGCCAAGGGCCGGCGGCTTCGTGCCGGCCCCGGGCGCCTCGGCACCGAGCCCCCACGGCTCCCTAGACCGACGTCGAGGGCGGAAGACCCCTGCAGACCGTGAAAGAACCCGCCCGAAAGTCGCCGCCTGTGTGCTGGCGGTGGTGCCGGCGGCAGCCGCCTCTACCGGTGGGCGGGGCGGGGCGGGGCGAGCCGCATCGGGGCCAGGGGGGCCGGGCTGTGTAGGGTCTCAGGAGGGCGTGGGTGGGACAGGGCGGGGGCGGGGGCGGGGGGGTGGTGGGGGCGCTCTTTCGCCAGTTCAGCGTGTCAGCAGGCAGACCACGGGGCACGGGTTGCCCGTCGGCTCGGCTGGGAGTGCTCTGGATACGAAAGGAGGAGAAATAAAATGTGCCAATCGTTATTGTCTGTTTGTTTTTTCCGGATGAGTTTCTCGTTCCAAGCGAATAGAGGAGCCATTCTACCCAAATCCAAACCGCGAAAATAGGTATTAATCTTGAAAGCGGGGTGGGGTTCATTGCGCGGGACGGGGCCGATCGAGCCGTCTGGCTCCGGGCTGATACGGGGCTGTGAGCTTAGCCCGGCACCAGGGTCGATGGGGACGGTGAGGCACCAGGTCTACTCCGGGCCCTGGGACACCAGGTCTACCCCGGGGCCGGCGGGACACCAGGTCTACCCCGTGGCCGGGGACACCAGGTCTACCCCGGATGCGGCGGGACACCAGGTCTACCCCGTGGCCGGGGACACCAGGTCTACCCCGGTGCCCGGGACACTAGGTCTACCCCGGATCCGGCGAGACACCAGGTCTACCCCGGTGCCCGGGACACCAGGTCTACCCCGGATCCGGCGGGACACCAGGTCTACCCTGTGGCCGGGGACACCAGGTCTACCCCGGGGCCGGCGGGACACCAGGTCTACCCCGGATCCATCGGGACACCAGGTCTACCCCGTATCCGGCGGGACACCAGGTCTACCCCGGTGCCCGGGACACCAGGTCTACCCCGGATCCGGCGGGACACCAGGTCTACCCCGTGGCCGGAGACACCAGGTCTACCCCGTGGCCGGCGGGACACCAGGTCTACCCCGGATCCATCGGGACACCAGGTCTACCCCGTGGCCGGGGACACCAGGTCTACCCCGGTGCCCGGGACACCAGGTCTACCCCGGATCCGGCGGGACACCAGGTCTACCCCGTGGCCGGGGACACCAGGTCTACCCCGGTGCCCGGGACACCAGGTCTACCTCGGATCCGGCGGGACACCAGGTCTACCCCGTTGCCGGGGACACCAGGTCTACCCCGGGGCCGGCGGGACACCAGGTCTACCCCGGATCCATCGGGACACCAGGTCTACCCCGTGGCCGGGGACACCAGGTCTACCCCGGTGCCCGGGACACCAGGTCTACCCCGGATCCGGCGGGACACCAGGTCTACCCCGTGGCCGGGGACACCAGGTCTACCCCGGTGCCCGGGACACCAGGTCTACCCTGGATCCGGCGAGACACCAGGTCTACCCCGTGGCCGGGGACACCAGGTCTACCCCGGTGCCCGGGACACCAGGTCTACCCCGGATCCGGCGGGACACCAGGTCTACCCCGTGGCCGGGGACACCAGGTCTACCCCGGGGCCGGCGGGACACCAGGTCTACCCCGGATCCATCGGGACACCAGGTCTACCCCGTGGCCGGGGACACCAGGTCTACCCCGGTGCCCGGGACACCAGGTCTACCCCGGATCCGGCGGGACACCAGGTCTACCCCGTGGCCGGGGACACCAGGTCTACCCCGGTGCCCGGGACACCAGGTCTACCTCGGATCCGGCGGGACACCAGGTCTACCCCGTTGCCGGGGACACCAGGTCTACCCCGGGGCCGGCGGGACACCAGGTCTACCCCGGATCCATCGGGACACCAGGTCTACCCCGTATCCGGCGGGACACCAGGTCTACCCCGGTGCCCGGGACACCAGGTCTACCCCGTGGCCGGGGACACCAGGTCTACCCCGGTGCCCGGGACACCAGGTCTACCCCGGTGCCCGGGACACCAGGTCTACCCCGGCCCCGGGGCCGGCGGGGGTCGGCCTTGCCCCCGAGTGGCGTGTGCCGTCCGGGGACAACAGGTCTACCTCGCTCCGGCGGGACTTAGTCGTATTTCGGCCGGTGCTGGGTAGACCTGTTGTCCCGGCCGGCTGCGGAAGTTCACCAAGGGGTCGCTGTTGCCGGCCGCCTCCGGCTGCCTCATCGTAAGAGGCGGCCTGAGGTGGCGCCTTTTCCCGGTCGAGCTCCATCGGTCCCCTTGGAGGTTTCGGCGCCTTCGGACTCATCTGTCCGTATTATGGGAGCGAGGTGACGGGCCGCATCCCCACAGGTTGGTTTCATGCCGTGCCTGTGTATAAGGCGGAGGGGAACGGCCGTGCTGGTGCGGTCGGCAGGACGGAGGAAGTGCCGCCTAGCCGGGACGAGTCTGCGTGTGGCTTTGTCCCGGCTCCCGTCTTTCCCGGGCCGAGAGAGAAGGGCTGCCGGAGAACCGGGGGGGATCTTCCCCGCGAGGCCGAGAGAGAAGGGGCTGCCGGAGAACCGGGGGCGATTCCCCCGCGAGGCCGAGAGAGAAGGGGCTGCCGGAGAACCGGGGGCGATCCCCCCGCGAGGCCGAGAGAGAAGGGCTGCTGGAGAACCGGGGGCGATCCCCCCGCGAGGCCGAGAGAGAAGGGCTGCCGGAGAACCGGGGAGGATCTTCCCCGCGAGGCCGAGAGAGAAGGGCTGCCGGAGAACCGGGGGGGATCTTCCCCGCGAGGCCGAGAGAGAAGGGCTGCCGGAGAACCGGGGGGGATCTTCCCCGCGAGGCCGAGAGAGAAGGGCTGCCGGAGAACCGGGGGGGAATCTCCCCGCGAGGCCGAGAGAGAAGGGCTGCCGGAGAACCGGGGGGGAATCTCCCCGCGAGGCCGAGAGAGAAGGGCTGCCGGAGAACCGGGGGGGATCTTCCCCGCGAGGCCGAGAGAGAAGGGCTGCCGGAGAACCGGGGGGGATCTTCCCCGCGAGGCCGAGAGA
>JAVKUW010000068.1:5000-7500 GCA_031885435.1 Passerculus sandwichensis | reverse complement strand
TGTGGAAATGGCGAGGGAGCGGGTGGCGGGGGCGCCTTCGGGGCTCGGAGGAGGCGGCTCCTCCGGCCCTTCCCGCACCGGGGAGCGGGGCTTTGCCGTGCCGGCGGAGTTCCCGCTCTCGGGCCGAGCGGTGCCCCTCGTGCGGCCGAGGGCCGAGCCCTCCGGGCGTTCCGGGCCGCGCTTCGGGGCGCGCGCGCGCGCGGGCGAGGCGCGCTCGGCGGTCGGGCCGCGTCCCCGCGCCGGCGGGGCGGCCCGAGCCGCGGCGGTCCTCTCGGGCGCAGCGCCGGGCTACTGAGGGAAACCCCGGGCCCCGAGAAGGACGCCGCGGTGGTGGCGGCAGACGGCGGGCGCGCCCCCGCCGGTGGACGCTCCCCCGAGGGCGGCAGCGGGGGAGGCACCCCGGCGGGGCCATGCAGGTCGTTTCCCTCGCCCCAGGGCCAGGTACCTAGCGCTCCGCGCCTCGGCGGTTCCCCCCAGGTTTCCCCCCTCGGCGTCGCCAAACGCTGCTGCGGGGGGCCGAAAGGGGGCCGGCGAGCCGGGCGGCGGTTTAAAGACTCGGGCGGCTCGGCGCGGCCCGCCGTGGCGGCGGCGGTGCCGGCGGCGGCGGCGGCGGCGGCGGCGGCGGGTGTCGCCGGGCGGCGGTGCGGCGCCACTGAGGGGTGGGGAGCAGCTACTCCCGCCGAGCCCCTGCGGTGGTGTCCGCGGCCGCCGGCCGCGCTCCCTCCGTCGTGGTCGTCGTCGTCGTCGTCGTCCCCGCCGCGCGCGCGCGCGGGGGTAACCGCGCCGCGCCGGGGAGGGGCGCCCTGCCCCCCCCTCTCCGCGGCCCGGCCTCGGCGGAGAGGCCGCGGCGCGCGGTCGGCCGCGGGGGCCGACCCGCTCGCCTCGTCGTAACGGGCGACGCCGGCAGAGAGCGCCCGCTCTCTGCCTTTCCTCGGCCGCGGGGTTGCGGCCGCCGGGGTCCGCCGCGCTTCTCTCCTCGGCCCGCTGCCGCGGTCTCTCGCGCGCGCGGCGCCGCGTCCCGCGCGTCCGGCCCCTCTCCCCTCGACGGCCTTTCCTCCTCGAACGCATCGGCGGCGCCGTCCGCCGGCCGTCCCCCGCCCGGCTCGATCGCCCGCCCGCCCGGGGGGCGAGCGTCCGGCGGGCCCTCCGTCGGCGGAGGCCCGCGAGCGCGGGCGGCCCCGTGCAGAGCGGCGGCGGCGCCGCTCGACGGGTGTCCCCCCCAGCGGGGACGGTCGGCCGGAGGGCGCCCGCCGTCGCCGGCGGCGGTCCCGTCCCGGGCCCTGCACGTCGCGTCCTCCGTCGCCCTTCCCGGCCGCGTGTGGGCCGTAGGAAGGCGTGCGGGCGGCCGCGGGGGCGCTTCCCCCGCCCGGTCTCCGCGTGAAAACGAGGAGAGCGGGCGTTGCCCCCCGGCTCAGCGCCGTACGCCTTCCGCCGGGCGCGTGCCGAGGCAAGGGGCCCCGGCGGTGCGACGCGGCGGCGGCGGCGCCGGGAGTGCGGCCCCGGCGACGGCGGGGTCTGCCGTCCGGCAGGCCTCGGGCGCTGGCGACGCCGGCTCGGGTCTCGGTGGCGTCCGCCTCCGGGGCCGGCGGCGGAGCGCGTCCGCCCGGACGCTTGGCCCGCCCGGCGGGAGCGGTCCCGCCGGGCGGGAAGGCGCGCCGGCGGCACGGTCGTCGTCGCGTGCCGTCTCGAGCGGGGTTAAGGCCGCCGGGGAAGAGAGAGCCGGCCGCGCGGCGGCGCGGCGGCGCGCGGCGAGCCCCGCGGTTAAGGGGGCCGAAGGGGAGCCGGCGTGTGCGGGGGCCGTCGGCCGCGCCCCCGGCCGCCCGTGGCCCGAGCGCGTGTGTGTGTGCGCGCGCGTCGTCCCGTGAAAGCGAGAGCGGGCGGGCCGCCGAGCCCCCCGCGTGCCCGGCGCGCGCCGCGTGGCCCTCCGCGCGGAGGCCGGGCCGAGCCCGGGCGCCTGGGCCGCCTCCGAAGGACGGCATGTGAGGTCGGCGTCTCCCCTCGCGGGGGGAGGCGGTCGGGGGCGCGGGCTCCCCCGCCTCTTGGCGGTCCTTCGGAGCGTGGGCTTCTCCGATCATTTTTTTCCCCTTCCGTTTCTCTGTGTGCTCGTACGGTCGAAGCCAGGCGCGCGCCCGCGCGTCCTCGGCGCGAGAGACAAAGGGGCCGCTCGGCGTGAGCGGCGCCCGAAAGCCAGACAACTCTTAGCGGTGGATCACTCGGCTCGTGCGTCGATGAAGAACGCAGCTAGCTGCGAGAATTAATGTGAATTGCAGGACACATTGATCATCGACACTTCGAACGCACTTGCGGCCCCGGGTTCCTCCCGGGGCTACGCCTGTCTGAGCGTCGCTTGACGATCAATCGCCGTCCGGGGGCCACCCCGGCGGCGCGGCTGGGGTCGCCTCGCAGGCCCGTTGCCCGCGGCGGGCGGCGGCGGCGGGCGGCGGCGGCGGCGGCGTCCCGCCGGTGCCCGGAGGGAAGGCGGTCAGGCGGTTCGGCGAGG
>JAVKUW010000084.1:0-64447 GCA_031885435.1 Passerculus sandwichensis | reverse complement strand
AAAAAACCCCACCTGATTCATGGGAACCCCCAAAAAGCCACCCCAAAAGTGACCCGTATCCATCAGCACCCCAAAACCCCTCCGTGCCCCTCAGCGCCCCAAAACCCCATCCCAAGTCCCCCCAAAGCCATTCGGGATTTTAGGGGCAGGTTTTGGGGTTCCCCGCGGGTTTTGGGGTGTTCTGACGAGTTTTGGGGTGCCGGGGTGGGTTTTGGGGTTCTCCCACGGCTTTTGGGGTGATGTGGCAGTTTTGGGGTTCCTCTTGGGTTTTGAGCTTCCCAGTGGATATTTGGGGTTGCCCAGCGGGTTTTGGGGTGCTCTGACGGGTTTTTGGGGTTCTCAAGAGGTTTTTGAGGTTCTCACAACCAGAACCTCCCAACTTTTCACAACGGGGTTTTTTGGGTTTTTTTTTGGGGTGGTTCCCACCCAATTCACAGATCCCGCTCGAGGTTTTTTTGGCTCTCTGCAGGTTTTGGGGTATCGTGGCAGATTTTGGGGTTCCGTCGTGGTTTTTGGGGTGCTCTGACGGAGTTTTTGGGGTTTTCAAGAGGGTTTTTGGGATTCTTACAAGAACCTCGCGACTTTTCACTCCCATCAGGGCGGGGATTTGGGGGGCTCCCACCCAACTCACGGATCCTGTTCAGGATTTTCTGGCTCCCTGTGGATTTTGGGGTTCCCCACGAGTTTAGGGGTGCTCTGACAGGTTTTTTGGGGTTCTCAAGCGGTTTTTGAGGTCCTCAGAACCAGAACCTCCCAACTTTTCAGGACGGGGTTTTTTGGTGAGGTTTTTTTTGAGGCGGTTCCCACCCAATTCCCAAATCCTGTTCGGGATTTGTTTTGCTGCCCACGGTTTTTGGGGTGCCCTGGCGGTTTTTGGGGTTCCCAAGAGGGATTTTGGGGGTTCCCACGAGAATCCCAAGAGGTTCTCACAACCAGAACCTCAGGACTTCACACTCCCATCAGGGCGGGGATTTTTGGGGCGGTTCCCACCCAATTCACGGATCCCGCCCCGTTGTTTTCGGGCTCCCCGCGGTTTTTGGGATGCCCTTGGCGGTTTTTGGGGTTCCGTCGTGGTTTTTGGGGTGCTCTGACGGATTTTTGGGGCTTCCCAAGAGGGTTTTTGGGGTTCTCACAACCAGAACCTCGCGACTTTTCACTCCCATCAGGGCGGGGATTTTTGGGGGCGGTTCCCACCCAATTCACGGATCCCGCTCCCTCTTTTTCAGGCTCCCTGTGGGTTTTGGGGTACCGTGTCGGTTTTGGGGGTACCGCGGCAGTTTTGGGGTGCGGGTACCTGGCAGCAGCCGCGCCAGCGTGGCCAGCGCGGTGTCGTTGGCAGCGAAGCAGGACGAGAAGAGGCAGGCGCGGGGCTGGCGGTGCAGCCGGGCCAGGGCGCGCTCCAGGGCCCCGTGCAGCGGAGCCGTGCCCGCGATGTTCCGGGTGCCGCCCGCGCCCAGCCCGTGAGCCACCAGGGCAGCCCTGGAACGGGAATTTGGGGTGTTGGGAGGAGATTTCGGGGGGGTTGGGGGAGATTTGGGGGTGGTTTGAGGGGATTTGGGTGCCCCGTGCAGCGGAGCCGTGCCCGCGATGTTCCGGGTGCCGCCCGCGCCCAGCCCGTGAGCAACCAGGGCAGCCCTGGAACGGGAATTTGGGGGATTTGAGGGGGGGTTTGGAAAGGATTTCGGGGGGTTTGGGGGAGATTTTGGGAGGTTTGGAGGAGATTTTGAGGGGGTTTGGGAAAGATTTTGAGGACTTTGGGGGAGATTTGTGGGAGATTTGGGGGCGGTTTAGGGGGCTTGGAAGGGGATTTGAGGAGAATTTGGGAAGGATTTCGGAGGCTGGAAGGGGATTTGGGAAGGGTTTCGGGGGTTTGGGAAGGATTTCTGGGGTTTGGAGGATTTGGGGAAGATTTCGGGGGGTTTGAGGGGGATTTTTGGGAGATTTGGGACGGTTTGGGGGGGGGGTCTGGTGGAGATTTGGGTGGGATTTGAGGGGGTTTGGATGGATTTGAGGGGGGATTTTGGAAGGATTTTGAAGGTTCCGGGTGCCCCCCGTGCCCAGCCCGCGGGCAACCAGGGCAGCTCTGGAACGGGAATTTGGGGGGCTGGGGGGGGCTTGGAAAAACTTTCGGGGGGGTTGTAGGTTTGGGAAGGATTTCTGGGCGTTTGGGGTGGTTTGAAGGGGATTTCGATGGATTTGAGGGGGATTTGAGAAGGATTTCGGAGGGTTGAATGGGATTTGGGAAGGATTTCGGGGGATTTGAGGGGGTTTTGGGGGGATATGGGAAAGATTTGGGGTTTGTTTGAGGGGGTTTGGATGGATTTGGGAAAGATTTTGGGGGGCTGAAGGGGATTTGGGAAGGAATTCGGGGGGTTGGGAAAGGTTTCGGGGCGTTTGGGGGAGATTTGGGGGAGTTTGAGGGGGTTTTGGGGAGATTTGGGGGAGTTTGAGGGGGTTTTGGGGGAATATGGGAAAGATTTTGGGGGCGTTTCAGGGAGTTTGGATGGATTTGAGGGGGGTTTTGGAAGGACTTCGGTGGCTTGAAGGGGATTTGGGGAGGATTTGGGGGGTTGGGGAAGATTTGGGAAGGATTTCCGGGGGCTGAAGGGGATTTGGGGATGTTTGGGGGGGATTGGGGAGGATTTGGGTGGTTTGGGGGAGGTTTGAGAGGTTTTGGAGGGGATTTAGGGGGAATTTGGGGGGAATCTCGAGGGTTGAGGGGGATTTGGGAAAGATTTTTGGGGGGGTTGAAGGGGATTTGGGGGAGTTGAGGGGAACTTGGAAGGTTTGGGGGAGGATTTGGGGGAATTTGGGGAGTTTGAGGGCGTTTTAGCCGGGGTTGAGGAGGTTTGGCAGGGGTTGCAGGGGAAGATTTGGGGGGTTTGAGGGGAGATTTGGGGGTTTGGGAGGGATTGTGGGAAATTGAAGGGAATCGAAAGGAATTTCAGGGAAATTTCAGGGGATATTTTAGGGGACATTTCAGAGGATTTGCGGACTATTTATGGGATATTTAAGGGATGTTTAAAGGGATTTGGGGGCTATTTCAGGAAATTTCAAGAGATGTTTAAGGGAATTTCAGGGGATTTTGGGAAATTTAAGGGAATTTCAAGAGATATTTCAGGGAATTTCAGAGAATTTCAGGGAATATTTCAGAGGATTTTGGTGCTATTTCAGGGGATATTTCAGGCGAAATTTAAGGGAATTTCGGGGGATATGTCAGGGAATTTCAGGAGATATTTAAGGGAATTTCAGAGAATATTTCAGGGATATTTAAGGGGATTTTGGGGCTGTTTCAGGAAATTTCAAGAGCTGTTTAAGGGAATTTCAGGGGATATTTAAGGAAATTTAGGGGAAATTTCAGGGATTTTCAGGAGATATTTCAGGGAACATTTAAGGGAATTTCAGGAAATATTTAATGGAATTTCAGAGGATTTCAGGAGATATTTAAGGGAATATCAGGAGATATTTAAGAGAATTTCAGAGAGATATTTCAGGGGATTTCAGGGGATACTTCAGGGGATTTTGGGGCTATTTCAGGTGGTATTTCAGGGAATACTTAGGAGAATTTCAGGGAAATTTCAGGGAATATTTAAGGGAATTTCAGGGAATTTCAGGGGATATTTCCGGGGATTTTGGGGATATTTCAGGGAATTTCAGGAGATATTTCAGGGATATTTAAGGGAATTTCAGGGGATTTTGGTGCTATTTCAGGGATATTTCAGGGGATTTAAGGGAATTTCAGGGGATTTTGGTGCTATTTCAGGGATATTTCAGGGATATTTAAGGGAATTTCAGGGATTTTGGTGCTATTTCAGGGATATTTCAGGGATATTTCAGGGAATTTCAGGGGATTTTGATGCTATTTCAGGGGATTTAAGGGAATTTCAGGGGATTTTGGTGCTATTTCAGGGATATTTCAGGGGATTTAAGGGAATTTCAGGGATATTTCAGGGAATTTCAGGGGATTTTGGTGCTATTTCAGGGATATTTCAGGGAATTTCAGGGGATTTTGGTGCTATTTCAGGGGATTTAAGGGAATTTCAGGGGATTTTGGTGCTATTTCAGGGATATTTCAGAGGATTTAAGGGAATTTCAGGGGATTTTGGGGCTATTTCAGGGCTATTTCAGGGATATTTCAGGGATATTTCAGGGAATTTCAGGGGATTTTGGGGCTATTTCAGGTGGTATTTCAGGGAATACTTAGGAGAATTTCAGGGAAATTTCAGGGAATATTTGAGGGAATTTCAGGAATTTCAGGAGATATTTCCGGGATATTTCAGGGAATTTCAGGGGATTTTGGTGCTATTTCAGGGGATTTAAGGGAATTTCAGGGGATTTTGGTGCTATTTCAGGGATATTTCAGGGAATTTCAGGGGATTTTGGTGCTATTTCAGGGATATTTCAGGGATATTTCAGGGAATTTCAGGGGATTTTGGTGCTATTTCAGGGATATTTCAGGGAATTTCAGGGGATTTTGGTGCTATTTCAGGGATATTTCAGGGATATTTAAGGGAATTTCAGGGGATTTTGGTGCTATTTCAGGGATATTTCAGGGATATTTCAGGGAATTTCAGGGGATTTTGGGGCTATTTCAGGTGGTATTTCAGGGAATACTTAGGAGAATTTCAGGGAAATTTCAGGGAATATTTAAGGGAATTTCAGGAATTTCAGGGAATTTCAGGGGATATTTCCGGGATATTTCAGGGAATTTCAGGGGATTTTGGTGCTATTTCAGGGGATTTAAGGGAATTTCAGGGGATTTTGGTGCTATTTCAGGGATATTTCAGGGATATTTCAGGGAATTTCAGGGGATTTCGGGGGATATACGAGGGAATCCCATGGAATCTCGGGGCATTTGGGGGTGTCTCGGTTCGGGGGTGCCCACCTGGCGGCGCGCAGCACCTCGGGGTGCCGGCTCATGCCCAGGTAATCGTTGGAGCACCAGAGCTGCACCAGGCGGGGGGGGGTCCCCAGGAGGGCGCTCGGGGGGTCCCGGGCCCTCCGCGCCAGCGCCGTGAACTCGCGGTACGTGTGGGAGCGGCGCAGCCCCGCCAGGCGCGCCCCGAGCAGCGCCTCGTACGGGAACGCGTCCTCTGGGGGGGAAACGGGGTCAGGGGGAGCCCCAGAAATAACCCCGACCCCGAAAGTGCACCCCAAAAAAAACCCGAACCCAAAAGTGCACCCCAAAACCCTACAGAGACCCCAAAATTGCCTCGTATGGGAACGCGTCCTCTGGAGGGGCAAAAAGGGTCAGGGGGAGCCCCAAAACCGGCCTGAGTCTGGAACTGTACCCCAAAAAAAAGCCGAGTCCAAAACCCTACAGAGACCCCAAAACTGCACCCCAAAATGTGCATCCCAAAACCCTACAGAGATCCCAAAAACCCTGCTGAGACCCCAAACTGTACCTCAAAAGTGCACCCCAAAAATGCACCCCAAGACTCTACAGAGACCCCTAAACTGCACCCCAAAATGTGCATCCCAAAATCCACCTGATATCCCAAAACTGAGACCCAAAAACCCTCCTGAGACCCCAAAAACCACACCCCAAAACCCTACAGAGACTGCAAAACCGCACCCCAAAAGAGCCCCAAGCCCAAAACAGCCCCGACCCCGAAAGTGCACCCCAAAAAAACCCCGAACCCAAAAATGCACCCCAAGACTCTACAGAGACCCCAAAATCCTACACAGACCCCGAGCAGCGCCTCGTACGGGAACGCGTCCTCTGGGGGGAGATACGGGGTCGGGGGGAGCCCCAAAAATAACCCCCAACCCAAATCTGCACCCCAAATAAACCCCGAACCCGAAAGTGCACCCCAAACCCGACAGAGACCCCAAAATTGCCTCGTACGGGGACGCGTCCTCTGGGGGAAAAACGGGCTCAGGGGGAGCCCCAAAACCGGCCTGAGTCTGAAACTGCACCCCAAAAAAAACCCGAGTCCAAAACCCTACAGAGACCCCGAAACTGCACCCCAAAATGTGCATCCCAAAACCCTACAGAGATCCCAAAATTGTGACCCAGAAACCCTGCTGAGACCCCAAAACTGTACCTCAAAAGCGCACCCCAAAAATGCACCCCAAAACTCCACAGAGACCCCTAAACTGCACCCCAAAATGTGCATCCCAAAATCCACCTGATATCCCAAAACTGAGACCCAAAAACCCTCCTGAGACCCCAAAAACCACACCCCAAAACCCTACAGAGACTGCAAAACCGCACCCCAAAAGAGCCCCAAGCCCAAAACAGCCCCGACCCCGGAAGTGCACCCCAAAAAAACCCTGAACCCAAAAGTGCATCCCAAACCCTACAGAGACCCCAAAACTGCACCCCAAAATGTGCATCCCAAAACCCTACAGAGATCCCAAAATTGTGACCCAAAAACCCTGCTGAGACCCCAAACTGTACCTCAAAAGTGCACCCCAAAAATGCACCCCAAGACTCTACAGAGACCCCAAAATCCTACAGAGACCCCAAAATCCTACACAGACCCCGAGCAGCGCCTCGTACGGGAACGCGTCCTCTGGGGGGAGATACGGGGTCAGGGGGAGCCCCAAAAATAACCCCCAACCCAAATCTGCACCCCAAAAAAACCCCGAACCCGAAAGTGCACCCCAAACCCTACAGAGATCCCGAAATTGTGACCCAGAAACCCTGCTGAGACCCCAAAACTGTACCTCAAAAGTGCACCCCAAAAATGCACCCCAAAACTCCACAGAGACCCCGAAACTGCACCCCAAAATGTGCATCCCAAAATCCACCTGATATCCCAAAACTGAGACCCAAAAACCCTCCTGAGACCCCAAAAACCACACCCCAAAACCCTACAGAGACTGCAAAACCGCACCCCAAAAGAGCCCCAAGCCCAAAACAGCCCCGACCCCGAAAGTGCACCCCAAAAAAACCCCGAACCCAAAAGTGCACCCCAAAACCCTACAGAGACCCAAAAATCCTACACAGACCCCGAGCAGCGCCTCGTATGGGAACGCGTCCTCTGGGGGGAGATACGGGGTCAGGGGGAGCCCCAAAAATAACCCCCAACCCAAATCTGCACCCCAAATAAACCCCGAACCCGAAAGTGCATCCCAAACCCTACAGAGACCCCAAAATTGCCTCGTATGGGAACGCGTCCTCTGGGGGAAAAACGGGCTCAGGGGGAGCCCCAAAACCGGCCCGAGTCTGAAACTGCACCCCAAAAAAAAGCCGAGTCCAAAACCCTACAGAGACCCCGAAACTGCACCCCAAAATGTGCATCCTAAAACCCTACAGAGATCCCGAAATTGTGACCCAGAAACCCTGCTGAGACCCCAAAACTGTACCTCAAAAGTGCACCCCAAAAATGCACCCCAAAACTCCACAGAGACCCCTAAACTGCACCCCAAAATGTGCATCCCAAAATCCACCTGATATCCCAAAACTGAGACCCAAAAACCCTCCTGAGACCCCAAAAACCACACCCCAAAACCCTACAGAGACTGCAAAACCGCACCCCAAAAGAGCCCCAAGCCCAAAACAGCCCCGACCCCGAACGTGCACCCCAAAAAAAACCCGAACCCAAAACTTCACCCCAAACCCTACAGAGACCCCAAAACTGCACCCCAAAATGTGCATCCCAAAACCCTACAGAGATCCCAAAATTGTGACCCAAAAACCCTGCTGAGACCCCAAAACTGCACCTAAAAATGTGCACCCAAAACCCGCCCGAGACCCCAAAACTGCGACCCAAAATGTGCATCCCAAACCCTACAGAGACCCCGAAATTGCACCCCGAAACAGCCCCAAGACCAAAACAGCCCCGAGGCCAAAGCAGCACCCCAAAATCGCACCCCGAAACCCCACAGAGCCTTCGAGCAGCGCCTCGTACGGGAACGCGTCCTCTGGGGGGAGATATGGGGTCAGGGGGAGCCCCAAAAATAACCCCCAACCCAAATCTGCACCCCAAAAAAACCCCGAGTCTGAAAGTGCACCCCAAACCCTACAGAGACCCCAAATCTGCACCCCAAACCCTACAGAGACCCCAAAATCCTACACAGACCCCGAGCAGCGCCTCGTACGGGAACGCGTCCTCTGGGGGGAAAACGGGGTCGGGGGAGCCCCAAAAATAACCCCCAACCCAAATCTGCACCCCAAAAAACCCCGAACCAAAAAGTGCATCCCAAACCCTACAGAGACCCCAAAATTGCCTCGTACGGGAACGCGTCCTCTGGGGGTAAACGGGGTCAGGGGGAGCCCCAAAACCGGCCTGAGTCTGAAACTGCACCCCAAAAAAAAGCCGAGTCCAAAACCCTGCTGAGACCCCAAAACCGCAGCTAAAAATGTGCACCCAAAACCCGCCCGAGACCCCAAAACCGCGACCCAAAACCCTACAGAGACCCCGAAACTGCACCCCGAAACAGCCCCAAGCACAAAACAGCCCCGAGGCCAAAACTGCACCCCAAAATCGCACCCCGAAACCCCACAGAGCCTTCGAGCAGCGCCTCGTATGGGAACGCGTCCTCTGGGGGGAAACGGGGTCAGGGGGAGCCCCAAAAATAACCCCGACCCCGAAAGTGCACCCCAAAAAAAACCCCGAGTCCGAAATTGCACCCCAAACCCTAAAGACACCCCAAAATCCTACACAGACCCCGAGCAGCGCCTCGTACGGGAACGCATCCTCTGGGGGGGGGCAAAAAGGGTCAGGGGGAGCCCCAGAAATAACCCCCAACCCAATCTGCACCCCAAAAAAACCCCGAACCCGAAAGTGCACCCCAAACCCTACAGAGACCCCAAAATTGCCTCGTACGGGAACGCGTCCTCTGGGGGGGCAAAAAGGATCAGGGGGAGCCCCAAAACCGGCCTGAGTCTGAAACTGCACCCCAAAAAAAAACCCGAGTCCAAAACCCTACAGAGACCCCGAAACTGCACCCCAAAATGTGCATCCTAAAACCCTACAGAGACCCCGAAACTGCACCCCAAAATGTGCATCCTAAAACCCTACAGAGATCCCGAAACTGCACCCCAAAATGTGCATCCCAAAACCCTACAGAGATCCCAAAAACCCTGCTGAGACCCCAAACTGTACCTCAAAAATGCACCCTAAAAATGCACCCCAAAACTCTACAGAGACCCCAAAACTGCACCCCAAAATGTGCATCCCAAAATCCACCTGATATCCCAAAACTGAGACCCAAAAACCCTCCTGAGACCCCAAAAACCACACCCCAAAACCCTACAGAGACTGCAAAACCGCACCCCAAAAGAGCCCCAAGCCCAAAACAGCCCCGACCCCGAAAGTGCACCCCAAAAAAACCCCGAACCCAAAAATGCACCCCAAACCCTACAGAGACCCCAAAATCCTACACAGACCCCGAGCAGCGCCTCGTACGGGAACGCGTCCTCTGGGGGGGAAACTGGGTCAGGGGGGCCCCAAAAATAACCCCCAACCCAAATCTGCACCCCAAAAAACACTGAGTCTAAAAGTGCACCCCAAACACTACAGAGACCCCAAAACTGCACCCCAAAATGTGCATCCCAAAACCCTACAGAGATCCCAAAATTGTGACCCAAAAACCCTGCTGAGACCCCAAACTGTACCTCAAAAATGCACCCCAAAAATGCACCCCAAGACTCTACAGAGACCCAAAATCCTACACAGACCCCGAGCAGCGCCTCGTACGGGAACGCGTCCTCTGGGGGGAGATACGGGGTCAGGGGGGAGCCCCAAAAATAACCCCCAACCCAAATCTGCACCCCAAAATAACCCCGAACCCGAAAGTGCATCCCAAACCCGACAGAGACCCCAAAATTGCCTCGTACGGGGACGCGTCCTCTGGGCGGAAAACGGGCTAAGGGGGAGCCCCAAAACCGGCCTGAGTCTGAAACTGCACCCCAAAAAAAACCCCGAGTCCAAAACCCTACAGAGACCCCGAAACTGCACCCCAAAATGTGCATCCCAAAACCTACAGAGATCCCAAAATTGTGACCCAGAATCCCTGCTGAGACCCCAAAACCGCAGCTAAAAATGTGCACCCAAAACCCGCCCGAGACCCCAAAACTGCACCCCAAAACTGCGACCCAAAACCCTACAGAGACCCCGAAACTGCACCCCGAAACAGCCCCAAGCACAAAACAGCCCCGAGGCAAAACTGCACCCCAAAATCGCACCCCGAAACCCCCACAGAGCCTTCGAGCAGCGCCTCATACGGGAACGCGTCCTCTGGGGGGAGATATGGGCTCAGGGGGAGCCCCAAAAATAACCCTGACCCCGAAAGTGCACACCCCAAAAAAACCCCGAGTCCGAAATTGCACCTAAAACCCTACGGAGACCCCAAAATCCTACACAGACCCCGAGCAACGCCTCGTACGGGAACGCGTGCTCTGGGGGGAAACGGCGTCAGGGGGAGCCCCAAAAATAACCCCCAACCCAAATCTGCACCCCAAAAAAACCCGAACCCGAAAGTGCATCCCAAACCCTACAGAGACCCCGAAACTGCACCCCAAAATGTGCATCCCAAAACCCTACAGAGATCCCAAAATTGTGACCCAGAAACCCTGCTGAGACCCCAAAACTGTAGCTCAAAAGTGCACCCCAAAAATGCACCCCAAGACTCTACAGAGACCCCAAAATCCTACACAGACCCCGAGCAGCGCCTCGTACGGGAACGCGTCCTCTGGGGGGGAAACGGGCTCAGGGGGAGCCCCAAAACCGCCCTGAGCCTGAAACTGCACCCCAAAAAAACCCCGAGTCCAAAACCCTACAGAGACCCCGAAACTGCACCCCCCAAAATGTGCATCCCAAAACCCTACAGAGATCCAAAAACCCTGCTGAGGACCCCAAAACTGTACCTCAAAAGTGCACCCCAAAAATGCACCCCAAGACTCTACAGAGACCCCTAAACTGCACCCCAAAATGTGCATCCCAAAATCCACCTGATATCCCAAAACTGAGACCCAAAACCCCTCCTGAGACCCCAAAAACCACACCCCAAAACCCTACAGAGACTGCAAAACCGCACCCCAAAAGAGCCCCAAGCCCAAAACAGCCCCGACCCCGAAAGTGCACCCCAAAAAAACCCCGAACCCAAAACTGCACCCCCAAAACCTACAGAGACCCAAAAACCGCACCCCAAAACTCCTCCCAAGACTCCAAAACTGCACCCCAAAACTGGACCCTAAAACTCTACAGAGACCCCAAAACTGCACCCCAAAAATGCACAGAGACCCCAAAACTGTACCCCGAAGTGCACCCTAAAACTGCATCCCAAAAACGTACAGGGACCCCAAAACCGCACCCCAAAACCCTCCTGAGACCCCAAAACCGCGCCCCAAAAATGCTCCGGAGACCCCAAAACTGCATCCCCACCCCAAAAGTGCATCTGAAATTATGCACCCCAAAACCCACCCAAGACCCCAAAACCGCACCCCAAAACTGTACAGACATCCAAAACCGCACCCCAAACCCCCCGTGACGCCAAAACCGCACCCCAAAACCCTCCAGAGACCCAAAAACTGCACCCCAGAACTGCACCCCAAAACCCTACAGAGACCCCCAAATCTCCCCCAATTGCCCCAAAAATCCCCAAAAATGCCCCCAAAAATGCCCCAAAATCCCCGCCAATCCCCCCCGAACCCCAAATTCCCCCAAACCCCTCAAAATCCCCCAGATCCCCCAATTCCCCCCGGAGCCCCCCATGAATCCCCCAAAAGTTCCCCCGAACCCAAATCCCCCCAAACCCCTCAAAATCCCAGACCCAAATCCCCAGAATCCCCCCCTGAGTCCCCCCATGAATCCCCAAAAGTTCCCCCGAACTCCAAATCCCCAAAATCCCCCCGGAGCCCCCAAATCCCCCAAAAATGCCCCATAACCCCCCCCCAAACTCCTCTGAACCCCAAATCCCCCCCAAAATCTCCCCGGATGCCCCCAAACCCCCTCGAACCCCCCCAAATCCCCCGAACCCCCAAATTTCATTCGGTCCCCCAAATCTCCCCCAATTGCCCGAAATCCCCAAAAAAGCCCCCAAAAATCCCCCCCAAACTCCCCTGAACCCCCCCAAAATCCTCAAAATTCCCCCAAATCCCCCAAAATCATCTCCAGAGCCCCCCCAAACTCACAAAAAATCCCCCCCGAATGAGAAAAAAAATTAGATATTTTTTAAAAAAATTAAATTATAAAAAAAAGTCCCCCGAACCCCAAATCCCCCAAAATCCCCCCGGAGCCCCCCAAATCCCCAAAAATGCCCCCATAACCCCCCCCAAACTCCTCTGAACCCCAAATCCCCCCCAAAATCTCCCCGGATGCCCCCAAACCCCCTCGAACCCCCCCAAATCCCCCGAACCCCAAATTCCCCAAAATTCTTCCTCGGTCCCCCAAATCTCCCCCAATTGCCCCCAAATCCCCAAAAATCCCCCCCAAACTCCCCTGAACCCCCCAAAATCCTCAAAATTCCCCCAAATCCCCCAAAATCCACCCAGAGGTCCCCCAAACTCACAAAAATCCCCCCCCGAACCCCAAAAATCCCCAAAATCCCCCCCAAAATCCCCCAAACCCCCCAATCCTCACCGGGCAGATTCTCCTCCGGCCGCCGCTCGGGGGGGTCCTCGGGGGGGGTCCCCAAATTCCAGCAGCCAATCCAGGGCCTCTGGGGGGGGTCAAAGGTCATTGAGGGGGGGGTCCCCCAAAATTCTCACGTGACCCGGGGGGGGGGGGGGGTTCCCAATTGATGACGTCACTCGGGGGGGGTCCCCAAAGTGATCGAATCCCCCGGGGGGTGTCCCCAATTCTCACCTGTTTCAAGGAGGGGTCCCCAAAATTCTCAGTTGTTTCAAGGGGGGGTCCCCAAAATCATCACAACCCCCGGGGGGGTCCCCAAAAATCTCATCTGCCCCGGGGGGGGGGGGGCCCAATGTGATGACGTCACTCGGGGGGGTCCCCAAAGTGATCAAATCCCCCGGGGGGTGTCCCCAATTCTCAGTTGTTTCAAGGGGGGTCCCCAAAATTATCACAACCCCCCGGGGGGGGTCCCCAAAAATCTCATCTGCCCCAGGGGGGGGTCCCCAATGTGATGACGTCACTCGGGGGTCCTCAAAATCCTCACCTGGCTCAAGGGGGGGGGGTCCCCAAAATGTTCCCCTGCCTCAATTGGGGGTCCCCAAAGTGATCAAATCTCCCGGGGGGGGGGGGGGGGGTGTCCCCAAATTGATGACGTCACTCAGGGGGGTCCCCAAAATGTTCCCCTGCCTCAAGGGGGGGGTCCCCAAAGTGATCGCAACCCCCGAGGGTGGGGAGGGGGGTCCCCAAATCCTCAGCTGTCCCTGAGGGGGGGTCCCCAAAGTGATCAAATCCCCCCCAAAACTCCTCAAAAAAGCCAAAATTACCCCCCCAAACCCCCCCAACCTGCCCCGGGGGGGGGTCCCCACATTGCTGACGTCACTCGGGGGGGGTCCCCCATCCTCACCTGCCTCCTCGGGGGGGGTCCCCGTGGTCTGGGGGGGGGTCACGTCCTCCTGCAGCTCCGGCGCCGCGCGCTGCACAAAGGGGGGGCCCTCCCCCCCCCCGCGCCCCCAGCGCCATGAAGGGACACGGGGACCCCTCGGGGGGGGCGCCTGGGGGGGCACGGGGCGGTCAGGGGGGGCACGGAGACCCCAAATACCCAAAAAACCCAAAAACCCCCCAAAAAACCCCCCAAAAAACCCCCCAAAAAAAACTCCCCAAAAACAAAAAAAAACCAAAAACCCCAAATCGCCAAAACCCCCCAAAGCCCAAAAACCCACCCCCCCAAAACCCCAAACCCTGCAAAATTCCAATCCCCCTAAAAAATCCCCAAAAGCCCCAAAAATCCCAAATTCCCCAAAACCCTCAAACTCCCCAAAACACCAAAACTAAAAAGAAATCCCCCCAAAAAACCCAAAAAACCACGGGATTCCCTCAGCACCTGCAATTCGGCCAAAAAAAAAAAAAACAAACCCCAAATCGCCCCAAAAGTGCTGCAAATTTACCAAATTTACCCAATTTGCCAAAGTCACGCCCCCAAAAAATCCCGAAATCACCCCGAAAATCCTCAAAAAAAACCCAAATTACCCCACCAAAAAACATAGTCACCCCCAAAACTCCCAAAACGACCCCGAAACTCCTCTATAAGCCAAAATCACCCCATAAAAACCCTAAAATCACCCCCAACACTCCCAAAATGACCCCGAAACACCATGAAACTTCTCAAAACCCCAGAATCACCCCCAAAAAATCCCCAGTCAACCGAAAATTGTTAAAAATCCTCAAAATCACCCCAAAACTTCCCCAAACCCCCAAAATCACAGCAAAAAAAAACCCCAAATACCCCCGAACTCCCCCAAATACCCCAAAACTCCTCCAACCCCACCAAAACTTCCCTAGAACTCATCCCAAAACCCCAAAAATTGCTCAAAATCCCCCAAAACTCCTCCAAAGCTCCCCTCCCCCCACCCTAAAACCTCCCCCCAGCCCTAAACCCCCCAAAATCCCCCGAAACCCCCCAAAACTCCTCCCAACCACCCCAAAACCCCTCCAAGCCCCCATGGTCACCCCAAAACTCCTCCCCACCCACCCCAAACACCCCAAAATCCCCAAACCTCCCCCAATCCCCCCCAAATCCCCCAAAACCACCAAGGGGGGTTCAGGGGGGTCAGGGGGGTTACCCCAGTTTGGGGTCGGGGTTCCCATTTTGGGGTTGGGGGTTCCCCCAGTTTGGGTTCCCCATTTTGGGGTCGGGGTCCCCATTTTGGGGTCAGGGGGTTCCCTCCAGTTTGGGTTCCCCATTTTGGGGTCGGGGTCCCCATTTTGGGGTCAGGGGGTTCCTTGTTATGGGGTCGAGGCTTCCCCCCAATTTGGGACCAGGGGGTTCCCCCCAGTTTGGGGTCGGGGTTCCCATTTTGGGGTTGGGGGTTCCCCCAGTTTGGGTTCCCCAATTTGGGGTCGGGGTTCCCCGTTATGGGGTCGGGGTCCCCAGTTTGGGTTCCCCAAATTTGGGGTCGGGGTTCCCATTTTGGGGTCGGGGGTTCCCCCAGTTTGGGTTCCCCATTTTGGGGTCAGGGTCCCCAATTTGAGGTCAGGGGGTTCCCTCCCGTTTGGGTTCCCCCAGTTTGGGATCGGGGGGTTCCCCCAGTTTGGATCCACAATTTGGGGTCGGGGTCCCCATTTTGGGGTCGGGGTTTCCCCTCATTTGTGTTCCCCATTTTGGGGTCGGGGTTCCCAATTTAGGGTCGAGGTCCCCAGTTTGGGGTTCCCTCATTTTGGGGTCATGGTCCCCCATTTTGGGGTCAGGGGTTCCCCCCGTTTGAGTTCCCCAAATTTGGGGTTGGGGGTTCCCGATATAGGGTCAGGGGGTTCCCCATTTTGGGGTCGGGGTTACCAATTTGGGGTCGGGGTCCCCAGTTTGAGGTCAGGGGGTTCCCTCCCGTTTGGGTTCCCCAAATTTGGGGTTGGGGGTTCCCGATACAGGGTCAGGGTTCCTTGTTATGAGGTCGAGAGTTTCCCCATTTGGGTTCCCCCCAATTTGGGGTCGGGTCCCCAATTTAGGGTCAGGGGTTCCCCCCCATTTGTGTTCCCCATTTTGGGGTCAGGGCTCCCTGTTAAGGGCTCGAGGCTTCCCCCCAGTTTGGGGTCAAGGTTCCTCCATTTGAGTTCCCCAAATTTGGGTTCGGGGTTCCCCCAGTTTGGGGTCAGGGGCTTCCCCCAGTTTGACGACAGGGGGGTTCCTCCAGTTTGGGTTCCCCAAATTTGGGGTCGGGGTTCCCATTTTGGGGTCAGGGGGTTCCCCCAGTTTGGGTTCCCCATTTTGGGGTCAGGGGGTTCCCCCAGTTTGAGTTCCCCATTTTGGGGTCAGGGTTCCCCATTTGGGCTCCTCCCAATTTGGGGTCAGGGTCCCCAATTTGAGGTCAGGGGGCTCCCTCCCGTTTGGGTTCCCCAGTTTGGGATCGGGGGGTTCCCCCAATTTGGGTCCACAGTTTGGGGTCGGGGTCCCCCATTTCGGGTCGGGTTCCCCATTTCGGGGTTCCCCATTTTGGGATCAGGGTTTCCCCTCATTTGTGTTCCCCAATTTGGGGTTGGGGGTTCCCGATATAGGGTCAGGGTTCCTCGTTATGGGGTCGAGGTTCCCCCAGTTGAGTTCCCCCATTTTGGGGTCAGGGGCTTCTCCCCATTTGTGTTCCACATTTTGGGGTCGGGGTTCCCAATTTGGGGCCAGGGGATTCCCCCAATTTGGGGCCAGGGGATTCCCCCAATTTGGAGTCTGGGGGTTCTCCCCAATTTGGGTTCCCTCAGTTTGGGGTTGGGGTCCCCATTTGGGGTCAGGAGGGTTCCCCACTTTGGGGTCTCCCCCAGTTTGGGGTCCCCCAATTTTGGAGTCTCCCTCATTTTGGGGTCTCCCCGTTTTGGGGTCATGTTCCCATTTTGAGGTCCCCCATTTTGGGATCGGGGTCCCCCAATTTGGGGGTCAGGGGGGTTCCCCATTTTGGGGTCTCCCCTAATTTGGGGCCAGAGTTCTCCACTTTGGTATTCCCCATTTTGGGGTCTCTCCCATTTTTGGGGTTCCCCATTTTGGTGTCCCCCCGTTTTGGGGTTCCGAATTTTCATGTCCCCCCCATTTTGGGGTCTCCCCAATTCCGATGTCCCCCCATTTTGGGTCCCCCCGTTTTGGTGTCCCCCCCATTTCGGGGTCCCCGTTTAGGTGTCCCCCCCATTTCGGGGTCCCCCGTTTTGGGGTCCCGTTCCGGTACCGGTTTGGGGCCGGGCCGGGGCCGTGCTCATCGCCCGCAGCAGCCGCGGGTTCCGGGCCAGGACGGGGCAGCGCAGCAGGGCGGCCATGGGGGTGCTGGGGGGGCAAAGAATCGGGGGGTCAGGGGGGGTCCGCCACCCCAAAAACCCCAAAATCCCCCCCCAAAAAACCCCAAATCCATCCGGTGCTTCTCAGTCCTGAAACGGCCCCAAAATCCACCAAAACCCACGTAAATCCCCCCAAAATCTGCTCAAAATCTACTCAAATCCTCCCAAAATCTCCTCAGATTGCTGAGAGGGAATAAAAAGGGGGGGGTCGCGGGGGGTCCTGCACCCCAAAAAACCCAAAATCCCCCCAAAATGCCCCGAATCGAGCAGGTGCTTCTCCTTCCTGATATGGCCCCAAAATCCTCTCAAATCCTCCCAAAGCCCACCAAAATTCCCCCAAAACCCCACAAATCGATGAGAGGGGACAGAAAAGGGGGCGTCGGGGGGGTCCGGCACCCCAAAAACCCCAAAACCCCCCGAAAAATCCCCCAAATCCATCTCGTTCTTCTTATCCCCCAAACAGTCCCAAAATTCCCCCAAACCCTCTTAAAATCCCACAAAATCCCTCAAAATCCACTCGAATCCCCCCAAAACCCCAAAAATCTTTGAGATGGGATAAAAAGGGGGGGGGGGGTCAGGGGGGTCCTGCACCCCAAAAACCCCAAAATTCCCCCCAAATTCCCCTGGTTCTTCCCCTCCACCAGAAAAGCCCCCAAATCCCCCAAAATTCCCCCAAATCGCCTCAAATCGCAGGGAGGGGATAGAAAAGGGGGAGTCGGGGGTCCTGCACCCCAAACCCCACCAGGACCCCCCAAAACCCCCCCGGGACCCCAAAACCACAGCGGGGGAGGGGGCGAGAAAAGGGGACCCCAAATTTCCCCCTCCCCCCCCGCCCTGAGCCCCTTTTTGGGGCGGATTTGGGGTCCCTCAGGGGGTGGGGGGGAATTTTTGGGGACCCCCACCCCCAAATCTGCCCCTCCCCCCCCACCCAGCCCCGCCCAGGCCCCTCCCCCACCCCATTTTTGGGGTTTTTTTGGGTTTTTTTGGGGGTGGGTGTGGCCCCTCCCCCACCCCCCTTATCAGCCCCCCACACCTGGAGCGCGCCGGGTCACGTGACCGGGGGGAGGGAATTTGGGGTGTCCCACCCAAAACCCCTGAAAACCTCCAAAAAACCTAAAAAACCCAACCTAAAACACCCTAAAAACCAACCTAAAAATCCCCCAAATCCCCCAAATCGCCAAACCCCCCCCCAAACCCCAAAACAAAACAAAAAAATTCCAAACATCCCCCCAAAAACCGCAAAAAAAAAAAAAAAAAAACAAATCCCAAAATACCCCAAAAACCCCCAAACATCCCAAAACACAAAACCCCCAAAAATCCCAAAGTCCCCCCAAAAACCCAAAAAATCCAAATCACCCAAAAATCCCAAATTCCCCAAAACCCCCACAAACCCCAAAGCTTCCCAAAAACCCAAAAACGAAACAAAAAAATCCCAAAACCTGCAAAAACTCCATAAAAGCCCCCAAAACCCCAAAAAACCCCAAATCCCAAAAAAAACCCCCAAAAACCCAAAGTCCGCCAAAACCCCCAAAAGCCTAAAACTCCCCAAAACCCCAAACCCCCACAAAACCCAAAAACTCCCAAAATCCCAAAACCCAGAAATCCCCAAAACCTCAAAAAATCAACCCCCCCCAAAAAACCCCCAAAACAAAACCAAAAACCCCAAATCGCCAAAACCCCCCCAAAGCCCAAAAACCCAACCCCCCAAAACCCCAAACCCTGCAAAATTCCAACCCCCCTAAAAAATCCCAAAAAATCCCAAATTCCCCAAAACCCTCAAACTCCCCAAACCCCCAAAACTAAAAAGAAATCCCCCCAAAACCCCAAAACTCCATAAAACCACCCAAAACCCCCCAAAAAAACCTCAAATCCGCCAAAACCCCCAAACCCCCCCCAAAACCCCCCCAAAACCCCCCAAAATCCCAAATCCCCCCCAAAAATCCCCAAAACCCCAAACCCACAAAACCTGAAAAAACCAAAAACCCCCAAAAACCCCAAAAACCCCAAAACCTCCAACCCTTCCCCAGAACGGGATCCCGGAGGCACTTTGGGGTCCCCAGGCGGATTTTGGGGTGCAGGACCCCCCCCCAATGTCCCTTTTCTTGTCCCCTGAGCGATTTTGGGGGGAGTTTTGGGGGTTTTGGGGATTTTGGGGGGTCCGAGGAGGATTTGGGGGTGCCTGGGACCCCCAAATTCCTGGGGGATCTCAAGGGGGGGTCCGGGATTCCCACAGACTCCCCCAGCCCCCCCAAAATCACCCCAAAATCCTCCATAATCCCCCAATATCTCCCTATCCACCAAAATTCCCCAAAATCCCCCCAAAACCACCATCGAAAATCCCCAAAAATCCCCTCGAAACCCCACAAAATCACCCAAATCCTCCTAAAATACCCCTAAATGTCCCCAAAATTCCCCCAAATCCCCCCAAAATCCGCCCGAAATCACCCAAACCCTCCAAATCCCCCTAAAATGCCCCTTAATCTCTCCAAAATCCCCTAAAACCCCCCAGATCCCTCCAAAATCCCACAAAATCCCCTAAAAACCTCTGCCAAAAATCCCCACAAAACTCCCCAAAACCTCCAAATCTCCCCAAATTCCCCCCAAATCCCGCCAAATACTCCAAAACTGCCCAAAATCTCCCCACAATCCCCCGAATCCCCCCAAAATACCCCAAAACCACCGCCAAAAATCTCCTCAAAACATCCCCAAACCCTTCAAAATCCCTCCAAACCCCCCACAATCCCCACAAAATCGCCCCAAAATCGCCCCAAAAATCGCCCCAAAATCTCCTAAATCCCCGAAAATCGCCCAAAAATCCCCCCAATTCCCTCAAAATCCCCCAAATCCCCCGTTCCCCACCTGTTGTCCCGCACTGAGGACGAACACCGAGCACTGGGGCCCCCCCAAACCGGGGCCCCCCAAAAACTCCGATAAACCCCGGGGGGCGGGGCTTGGACAGAGGAGGCCACGCCCACGGCCACGCCCACCTGAGCAAACCGGCCCCGAACCCCCAAAAATGCCCGGAACGGCCCCAAAATCCCCCAAATCCTCAAACCCTCCCGGTCGCACCGGGCACCCCAAAAAACCCCGAGCTCCCAAAGCCCCCCAAAACCTCTGAGCCCCCCAAAACCCCCGAGTCCCTGAACCCCCCGAACCCCCAAACCCCGAACCCACACAGGCCCCAACAGCCCCGAACCCCTGAACCCCCCGAACCCCTGAATTCCCCGAACCTTCCCCACCTCAGAGCCCCCAGACGCCCCGAACCCCCAAACCTCAAATCCCCCAAACCCCCCCGAACCCCACAATCCCCGAACCCCCAAACCTCCCGAGGTCCCGAGCTCCCAAACCCCCCGAGCCCCTCAAATCCCGAACCCCCAAACTCCCGAGCCCCCCCTTTTAGAGCCCTCTAAACCCCCGAACCCCCAAACCCCGAAACCCCCAAACCCCAAACCGCCCCGAATCCCCCAAAACCCCCGAACCCCCAAACCCCGAGCCCCCAAACCCCCAAACCCCGCACCCCGAAACCCCGAACAACCCCCGAACCCCTGAGCCCCCGGTTTTAGAGCCCCCCAAAACCCGAACCCCCAAACCTCAAATCTCCCGAACCCCAAAGCCCCGAACCCCCCGAACCCCCAAACCTCAAATCTCCCAAACCTCAAACTTCCCCGAACCCCCCGAACCCCCAAACCTCAAACCTTCCGAACCCCAAAGCTCCGAACCCCCAAACCTCAAATCTCCCAAACCCCAAAGCCCTGAACCCCCAAACCTCCCGAACCCCAAAGCCCCGAACCCCCAAACCTCAAATCTCCCAAACCCCAAACTTCCCCGAACCCCTAAACCTCAAATCTCCCAAACCCCAAAGCCCTGAACCCCCCGAACCCCCAAACCTCAAATCCTCCAAACCCCAAATCCCCGAACCCCCCAAACCTCAAATCCTCCGAACCCCAAACCCTGAACCCCCCGAACCCCCAAACCCCAAAGCCCCGAACCCCCCGAGCCCCCCAACCCCCGCCCCCCCTCAGAGCCCCCGATCCCCCCAGCTCGGACCGAGGGGCGTGGCCAGCGCGGTGGGCGTGGCCAGAGCTGCTGGGGGCGGGGTTCGGAGGTTACAAAAGCCCGGCCCGGTGGGGGCGTGGCCTCGCGTTGATGGGCGGGGCTTACCTCGCCGTCTACCTGAAGGGGGCGGGGCCTGCCGCAGGTGAGGGCGTGGCCAGCGCGAAGGGGCGTGGCCAAGGCCCGCCATGTTCACGCGGGGGTCCCGGCGGCGGCGATCGGAGCGAGCCGTGAGGGGCGGGGGCACCGGGGGTGACCGGGGGGATTTTGGGGGGCTCTGGGGGCGCTTTGGGGCCGCTTTGGGGTCTTTGGGCAGCCCGAGGGGCTCTGGGTTTTTGGGGTCGCTTTGGAGCAGGTTTGGGGGCGCTTTGGGGGCGTTTTGGGGTTTTGGGGGGCTCATGGGGAGGGGTCGCTGGGGATTTGGGGGGGGTCTGTGGTTCGGGGGTCTCAGAGGGAGCTGCAGGAAAGAGCTCAGGAGTTAAGGGGGGCTGTAGGGTTGGGGTGGTTATGGGGTGAATCCCCCCAGCCCCTGTGAGCCCCCCAACCCCCCTCCCCATTTCTGGGGTTCCCCCCACCCATCCCCGACCCCGTTTTTGGGGTTTCCCCGTGACCCCACGTGTGCCCACCCCCAGACCCCATTTCCGGGGTGACCCCCACAGCCCCCTCACCCCTTTCACTGCGCCCCCCCTTTTTCCTGCCCAGCCCCCCCCCGGACCCCATTTCTGGGCCCCCCAGCCCCCCCCAGCTCCAGCATTTTGGGGTGTCTCTGCCACCCCTCCTGGATGGTTTTGGGGTGTCCGCCCCCCCCCAGTTTTTGGGGTCCCCCATAGGGTGTCCCTGGGATGAGAAGGGGATTTTGAGGTGCCCCCCCCGACCCCCCCTGTGCCCCCCAGGCCATTTTGGGGGCCCCCTACTTCCCCGACCCCCAGGCCATTTTTGGGGTGCACCTGACCCCTCCAGGCCGTTTTTGGGGTCCCCCCTGACCTCCTGTACCCCAGGCCGTTTTTGGGGTGCCCCTGACCCCCTGGAATGGGAAGGAAATTTTGAGGTGCCCCCTCCGACCCTCCTGTGCCCCCCCCGGCCGTTTTTGGGGTCCCCATGACCCCCCTGTGTCCCCAGGCCATTTTGGGGTCCTCATGACCCCCCAGTCCGTTTTTGGGGTATCCCTCCCGCCCTGTGCCCCCCACGTTATTTTGGGGTTCCCCTGTGCCCCCTCCGGCCGTTTTTGGGGTTCCCCCTGACCTCCCTGTACCCCCCTGGGATGGGAGACGGATTTTGGGGTCTCCCCTGGGATGGGAAGGGGATTTTGGGGTACCCCTGAACCCCCTGGGATGCGAGGCGGATTTTGGGGTCCCCCTGTACCCCAGGCCGTTTTTGGGGTGCCCCTGCCCCCTCTATGATGTGAAGGGGATTTTGGGGTCCCCCGACCCTCAGGCCGTTTTTGGGGTCCCCCTTTACTCCCAGACCATTTTTGGGGTCCCCCCTGACCCCCCTGATCCCCCAGCCATTTTTGGGGTTCCCCCCCATACCCCAGACCATTTTTGGGGTCCCGCTGACTCCCAGGCCGTTTTTGGGGTGTCCCTGACCCCCCTGGGATGGGAAGGGGATTTCGGGGTGCCCCTGTACCCCATACCGTTTTTGGGGTGCCCCTGACGCCCCCGTTTCGCCCGCAGGCCCAGGACCCCGAGCGGGGCCGGCCGTGCCGGGTGTGCCGGGAGCTCTGCCCGGGCTTCCAGGAGCACCCCTGGAGGTGAGAGCGGACTGGGGGCGCCCTGGGGCGGGGGGGGATTTTGGGGAGCCCCCGGGAGGGGATTTGGGGTGTCCCACATCATCCCCTTAGCATGGGATGGGCGCTTTGGGGTGTCCCCCCGGTGGGAGGGGGATTTTGGGGTGCCCCATCCCCAGATTTCAGGGTGTCTCTGACCCTATTTCAGGGTGTCCCTGACCCTATTTCAGGGTGCCCCTGACCGGATTTTGGGGTGCCCCTGACCGGATTTCGGGGTGCCCCTGACCCTATTTCGGGGTGCCCCTGACCATATTTCGGGGTGTCCCTGACTGGATTTCGGGGTGTCCCTGACCGGATTTTGGGGTCCTCCATTATCATATTTTGGGGTCCTACATTCCTGGATTTTGGGGAGCCCCCCGACCATATTTCGGGGTGCTCAGGACCGTATTTCAGGGAGTCCCTTCGCTGTTTTTGGGGTGCCCTGTGCACAGATTTTGGAGCACCCCCTGACCGGATTTCGAGGTGCCCCTGACCATATTTTCGGGCGCCCCTGACCATATTTCGGGGTGCCCCACTACCAAATTTTGGGGTCCCCATGATCAGATTTTAGGGTGCCCCATCCCCAGATTTTGGGGTGCCCCCGACCCTGTTTCGGGGTTCCCTATCCCCAGATTTTGGGGTGCCCCCGACCCCGTTTCGGGGTGTCCCTGACCCTGTTTCGGGGCTCCCCTCCGCAGGAAGCTGTGCCAGCACTGCAAGTGCCCGCGGGGGGAGCACGTGGGGGGCGGGGTGCCCCCGGCCCTGCAGGGGGTCCTGGCCCGGCTGCTCACCGAGTCCCACCCCCCCCCCGGCTCCGAGGACTCGGGGTGCTCGGCCGACGAGTTCGCGTGGGCGCCCCCCGGCCTCAGCCCTGACCAGGTAATGCCCCCGGGACCCCCAAAATAAACACACCAGGGATCCCCAAAAAAACACACCAGGGACCCCCAAAAACACACCAGGGACCCCCCAAAACACACACAGCAGGGATCCCCCAAAAACACCCCCGAGGCCCCCAAAAACACCCCCGAGGCCCCCAAAACACCCCCGGGGTCCCCAAAAAACACACCAGGGACCCCCCAAAAACACACACCAGGGACCCCCCCAAAAGACACACAGCAGGGACCCCCAAAACACACACCAGGGACCCCCAAAAACACCCCCGGGGCCCCCAAAAAAACACACCAGGGATCCCCCAAAAACACACACCAGGGACCCCCAAAACAACACACCAGGACCCCCCAAAAAAACACACAGGGAGCCACAAAACACCCCCGGGACCCCCAAACTGCTCCGGGACTGCCAAAAAACCCCTGGGACCCCACAACCCCTCAAGGGATGGACCCCCCCCATCCATGTACCCCCAAAACGTTCTGACCCCCTCCCCCCGGGACCCCAAAAGCCCCTGGGACCCCAAAAATACCCGAGGGATGGAGACCCCCCATCCATGTCCCCCTAAATTCTGACCCCCCCAGAACCCCCTGAGCCCTGCACAGACCACAAATCCCCTGGGATCCCCCCCAATAGAGCCCTGACCCCCCCAGACCCCCCAAACCCCTCCTGGGGCTCCCCAGGCCCCGCCCACCCCACAGACCCCTCCCTTGCCCAAGCCCAGGCCATGCCTTTACAATCAAGCCACGCCCACCTCCTGAAGCCCCACCCCCTCTGTGGGAAACCCCTCCCACCTGCCACATCATGTCCCACACTGTTGAGGCCCCGCCCCCATAAGCCCCACCCCCATCTCCCCTCAGGGATTTCTCACCCCTGCCCCCTGAAGCCCCACCCCCAGTGAAGCCCCGCCCCAGGCAAGCCCCACCCTCCTGTGGGACACACCCCCTCCAGGCCCCACCCACTGGTGAAGCCCCGCCCCATTTCCCTGTGCAGGATTTTCTCACCTGCCCCACCCCACGGTGAAGCCACGCCCCCAGTGAGGCGCCAGCCAATCAGCCCCACCCTGCCCAGTCACACCTACTTAAGCCCCACCCCCTTCCCCACAGGTACCTCTCACACCTGTCCCATCAAACCCCGCCCCTTGGGCCGCACCGCTCCCAGCCCCGCCCATCATTGGACACCCCTCTGAAGCCCCACCCATGGCAAACATCTTAGCCCCGCCTTTTTTGGCCCACCCTGCTAAGCCCCGCCCTCTCCAGGTGTCCCAGTACTTTTCCCACCTGCCCCACATGGCCCCACCCCTTGTGCCACACCCTGCTAAGCCCCGCCCCCCCAAGTGTGCCCGTTCTTTTCGCTGCTCCCGTTACACCCTGCCCCATTAAGCCCCGCCCCCAGGTGTGCCAGTATTTCTCACAGCTCCCATTAATCCCCACCCAATTTAGCCCCACCCCTCAGGTGCGTCAGTTCTTCTATTCTAGCTCCTCGTGCCCCATTTAGCCCCGCCCCCAGCTGTCCTGCCCCACTAAGCCACGCCCCAGGTGTGTCATTTATTCTCACATTTTGCATTAAGGCCCGCCCCCGGGTGCCCCACCCCATTAAGCACTGCCTCCTACCCTGGTGTGTCCGTTCTTGCTGGTCCCGCCCCCCTAAGCCCCGCCCCCTGTGCAGGTGTGTCAGTATTTCTCACTGCTCCCGTTAAGCCCCGCCCCATTTAGCCCCGCCCCATTTAGCCCCACCCCCTGTGCAGGTGTGTCAGTATTTCTCATTGCTCCCGTTAAGCCCTGCCCCTATGGCCCCGCCCCATTAAGCCCTGCCCCCTTTCCAGGTGTGTCCGTATTTCTTGCTGCCCCCATTAAGCCCCGCCCCCAGGTGCCCCGCCCCATTAAGCACTGCCTCCTGCCCTGGTGTGTCAGTTCTTGCTGGTCCCGCCCCCCTAAGCCCCGCCCCCTGTGCAGGTGTGTCAGTATTTCTCACTGCTCCCGTTAAGCCCCGCCCCATTTAGCCCTGCCCCATTAAGCCCCACCCCTTGCAGGTGTGTCAGTATTTCTTGCTGCTCCCATTAAGCCCCGCCCGGGTGCCCCGCCCCATTAAGCCCCACCCCTCAGGTGTTTCAGTACTTCCCACTCCTGTTAAGCCCCGCCCCCCGGTGCCCTGCCCCATTAAGCCCGGCCTCCTGGCCAGGTGTGTCAGTTCTTGCTGCTCACGCTCCATTAAGCCCCACCCCCTTTGGCCCTGCCCCACTAAGCCCCACCCCCTGTGCAGGTGTGTCAATATTTCTCGCTGCTCCCGTTAAGCCCCGCCCCTTTAAGCCGCTCACCGATTAGTCCCGCCCACATTAAGCTCCGCCCCCTCAGGTGTGTCAACACTTCTCGCTGCTCCCGTTTAGCCCCACCCCATTAAGCCCCGCCCCTTGCCCAGGTGTGTCAGTACTTCTCGCTGCTCCTGTTAAGCCCCGCCCACATTAAGCCCCACCCCCCAGGTGTGTCAGTACTTCTCGCTGCTCCCGTTAAGCCCCGCCCACATTAAGCCCCGCCCTCTCCCAGGTGTGTCAGTACTTCTCGCTGCTCCCGATAAGCCCCGCCCCGATAAGCCCCGCCCTGTTAAGCCCCGCCCCCTACAGGTGTGTCAGTACTTCTCGCTGCTCCTGCCCCGATAAGCCCCGCCCCATAAAGCCCCGCCCCCTGCAGGTGTGTCAGTACTTCTTGCCGCTCCCGCCCCATTAAGCCCCGCCCCGTTAAGCCCCGCCCCCTTCAGCCCCGCCCCCTTCAGCCCCGCCCCCTGTAGGTGTGTCAGTACTTCTCGCTGCTCCCGCCCCATTAAGCCCCGCCCCGTTAGGCCCCGCCCCGTTAAGCCCCGCCCCCTGTAGGTGTGTCAGTACTTCTCGCTGCTCCCGCCCCATTAAGCCCCGCCCCGTTAAGCCCCGCCCCATTAAGCCCCGCCCCCTGCATGTGTGTCAGTACTTCTCGCTGCTCCCGCCCCATTAAGCCCCGCCCCGATAACCCCGCCCCGATAAGCCCCGCCCCATTAAGCCCCGCCCCCTGCAGGTGTGTCAGTACTTCTCGCTGCTCCCGTTAAGCCCCGCCCCATTAAGCCCCGCCCCGATAAGCCCCGCCCCCTGCAGGTGTGTCAGTACTTCTTGCTGCTCCCGCCCCATTAAGCCCCGCCCCGATAATCCCCGCCCCATTAAGCCCCGCCCCCTGTAGGTGTGTCAGTACTCCTCGCTGCTCCTGTTAAGCCCCGCCCCATAAAGCCCCGCCCCCTGCAGGTGTGTCAGTACTTCTCGCTGCTCCCGCCCCCATTAAGCCCCGCCCCGTTAAGCCCCGCCCCCTGCAGGTGTGTCAGTACTTCTCGCTGCTCCCGCCCCGTTAAGCCCCGCCCCGATAAGCCCCGCCCCGTTAGGCCCCGCCCTGTTAAGCCCCGCCCCCTGTAGGTGTGTCAGTACTTCTCGCTGCTCCCGCCCCGTTAAGCCCCGCCCCGTTAAGCCCCGCCCCGCTAAGCCCCGCCCCCTGTAGGTGTGTCAGTACTTCTCGCTGCTCCCGCCCCGTTAAGCCCCGCCCTATTAAGCCCCGCCCCGTTAGGCCCCGCCCCGCTAAGCTCCGCCGCCTGCAGGTGTGTCAGTACTTCTCGCTGCTCCCGCCCCGATAAGCCCCGCCCCAATAAGCCCCGCCCCGTTAAGCCCCGCCCCCTGTAGGTGTGTCAGTACTTCTTGCTGCTCCTACCTCATTAACCCCTGCCCCGATAAGCCCCGCCCCGTTACGCCCCACCCCGTTAAGCCCCGCCCCCTGCAGGTGTCTCAGTACTTCTCGCTGCTCCCGCCCGCGCTGGTGCCGCGGCTCCGCAGCCCCGGGGAGCGGCACCGGCTGCGGGAGCTGCTGCGGCAGCTGCCCCCGCACGACCTCGAGGTGAGCGGGCTCCGGGGGCTCCGGGGGGCTCCGGGGGCGGCTTTGGGACCTCCTGAGCCGTTCGGAGCTGATTTTGGGGCTTTTTCTGGGGGTTTTAAAGGCAGGTTTGGGCAATTTGGGGCGGTTTGGGGATGCTACAAAGTGATGTTTGGGGTGGGGTTGGACGGTAAAAAGCAGCTTTGGAGGGGGATTTGGGGTATTTGGGGAGATTTTGGAGGGTACAAAGCAGCTTTAGGGGGGTTTTGGGGGTATTTGGAGCGGTTTTGGAATGCTAGAATGTGATGTTTGGGGCGGGTTTGGCTGGTACAAAGCGGTTTTGGGGTATTTGGGGTGGTTTTGGATGGTTCAAAGTGGTTTTTGGGGGGTTTTGGGGGCATTTTTGAATGGTGAAAAGTAGTTTTGGGGGTATTTAGGGTGGGTTTGGATGCTACAAAGTGGTATTTGGGGTGTTTAGGGCAGTTTTGGATGGTACAAGGTGGTTTTGGAGAGGGATTTGGGGTATTTGAGGAGATTTTGGAGGGTACACAGCAGCTTTTGGGGGGTTTTGGAGGGGATTTGGAGCGGTTTTGGGATGCTATAAAGTGATGTTTGGGGTGGGTTTGGCTGGTACAAAATGGTTTAGGGGGCGGTTTGGGGTGTTTGGGGTGTTTTTGGATGGTTCAAAGCAGTTTTTGTGGGCTTTTGGGGGTATTTGGGGTGGCTTTGGGATGCTATAAAATGGCGCTTGAGGTATTTGGGGTGGTTTTGGTTGGTACAAAGTGGCTTTTTGGGGATTTTTGAGGAATTTCAGGTGTTCTGAGATGCTGTAAAGTGGTGTTTGAGGGGGTTTGGGGTAGTTTTGGATGGTACAAAGGGGATTTTGGTGAGGGTTTGGGGAATTTGGGGTGGTTTTGGATGCAACAAAGAGGTTTTTGGGGTATTTGAGTGGTTTTGGATGGTAGGAAGTGGTGTCCAGGAGGGTTTGGGGTATTTGAGGCAGTTTTGGATGGCACAAAGGGGTTTTTGGGGACGTTTGGGGCTATTTAGGGGTGTGACTCCGGGTGTTTTGGGGGAATTGGGTTATTTCAGGGTGTTTTGTGGTGTTTTATTGTATTCTTGAGTTGGTTTAGGGTGGTCTTGGGTTGTTCTAAGGCATTTTTGGGGTGGTTTTGGGTTGTTTGAGGGTGTTTTGGGGGCAGTTTTGGGTTGTTCAAGGGTGTTTTTAGGGTGGATTTGGGTTTGAGGGGGTTTTTGGGTTGGGTTTGGGTTGGTTGAGGGCATTTTTGGGGTGGATTTCCATTGTTCAAGGGTATTTTTGGAGTGATTTGGGTTGTTCAAGGGTGTTTTTGGGGAGGGGTTGGTGTTTCTAGGTATTTTTGGGATGCATTTGGTGTCTCTAGGTAGTGTTGGGATATTTTGGGGTATTTTGGGGTGGTCTGAGGTTCCCCCACCCCTCCCCAGCCCCAGTTCTGCCACGACCTGGACGAGGCCGAGCGTCGGGAGCTGAAACTTTTCGCCCAACGCCGCAAACGGGAGAATTTGGGCCAGGGGAGCGTCCGGCCCCTGCCCCTGACCAGCGAGGGGGCCGTGTGCCAGCAGGTGGGGGCACCCCAAAAACGGAACCCAAAAATGGGCACCCCAAAATGGGCAGAAAATGGGCACCTCTAAAATGGGCACCCCAAAAATGAGCACCCCCAAAATGGGCAGAAAATGGGCACCCCTAAAACGGCACCTCTAAAATGGGCACCCCAAAATGGGCAGAAAATGGGCACCTCTAAAACGGCACCCCAAAAATGAGCACCCCAAAAATGAGCACCCCCAAAATGGGCAGAAAATGGGCACCCCTAAAACGGCACCTCTAAAATGGGCACCCCCAAAATGGGAAAAAAATGGGCACCCCAAAAATGGGGCTCCAAAAATGGGCACTCCATAAAGGGGACACTAAAAATGGGTACCCCAAAAAATGAGCACGACAAGAAGGGGACCCCCAAAATGGGCACCCCAAAAATGGCACCTCTAAAATGGGCACCCCTAAAACAGCACCCCATAATTGGCACCCCAAAAACGGCATCCTAAAAACGGCACCCTAAAAACGGCACCCCAAAAACGGGCACACTAAAAATGGGCACCCTAAAAACGGCACCCCAAAAACGGGCACACTAAAAATGGGCACCCCAAAAATGGGCACACTAAAAATGAGCACCCCAAAAATGAGCACCCTTAAATGGGCACCCCAAAAATGGGCACACTAAAAATGGCACCCCAAAACCGGGCACCCCAAAAATGAACACCCCAAACATGGGCACTCCAAAAATGGGCACCCCAAAAGCAGCACCTCAAAAACGGGCACACTAAAAATGGCAGCCTAAAACAGCACCCCAAAAAGAGCACCCTAAAAATGGCACCCCAAAATAGGCTGAAAACGGGCACCACAAAAATGGCACCCTAAAAACAGACACCCCAAAAATGGTCACCCCAAAAGCAGCACCTCAAAAACAGGCACACGAAAAATGGCAGCCTAAAACAGCACCCTAAAAATGGTACCCCAAAATGGGCTGAAAACAGGCACCACAAAAACGGCACCCCAAAAAGAGCACCCTAAAAATTGCACCACTAAAATGGGACCCCAAAAACGGGCACACTAAAAACAGCACTCCAAAAATGGGTACCCTAAAAAGGGCACCCCAAAACGGGTGGGAAACAGGCACCCCAAAAATGGTATCCTAAAACAGCACCCAAAAATGGGCACCCCAAAAAAGAGCACCCCCAAAATGGGCAGTCTAAAACTGGGTACCCCAAAAATGGCACCTCTAAAATGGGCACCCCAAAAACGAGCACCCCAAAAACGGGCTGAAAACGGGCACCCCAAAAATGGCACCCCAAAAGCGGGGGGTGCTGGTTTTGGGGATTGCACCCCAAAGTCTCAGGGTGCCCCTTGAGCCCCCATTTGCCTGCAGTGTGGGGGGGTCCTGGCAGTCCCAAAATCACCCTCAGCACCCCATAACCACCCCATAACCATCCATAACTACTCATTGCACCCCATAAACACCCCATAACCATCCATAACTACTCATTGCACCCCATAACCACCCCATAACCATCCATAACTACTCATTGCACCCCATAACCACCCAAATGAACCAATATCTGCCCCATATCCACCTATAACTGCCCCATATCCACCCATTACACCCCATAACCACCCATAACCAGTCACTGCACCCCTATCCACCCCATATCCACCTTCAGCACCCCCTAATCACCCCATAACCATCCATAACTACTCATTGCACCCCATAACCACCCAAATGAACCAATATCTGCCCCATATCCACCCACATCCACCCCATAACCACCCATTACACCCCACAACCACCCATAACCATTCACTGCACCCCCTATCCACCCCATATCCACCTTCAGCACCCCCTGATCACCCCATAACCATCCATAACTACTCATTGCACCCCATATCCACCCATATCCACCCCATCACCACCCCATAACCACCCCATAACCATACACAGCACCCCATATCCACCCATAACCCCCACAACCACCCCACAACCACCCATTGCACCCCCATAATCACCTGTAACCCCCCCATAACCACTTCTTGCACCCCATAACTACCCATATCCACCCCATAACCACTTACTGCACCCGATATCCACCCCATATTCACCCCATATTCACCTCATATTCACCCATATCCACCCCATAACCACCCACAACCACCCCATAACCATCCATTGCACACCGTAACCACCCAAATGAACCCGTAACCACCCCATAACCACCCATAACCATCCATAACCATCCATAACCACCCACTGCACCCCATAACCACCTCATATCCACTCCATAGCACCCCATAACCACCCCACATCCACCCCATCACCGCCCCATATTCACTCTCAGCACCCCAAACACAGGGGGTGCAATGAGGGTGGAACCCCATAAAGGGGGGAACGGGGATTGGAATGTTTGTGGGGCTGCCCAAAAATGGGGAAGAAAAGCCCAAAGCAGGGGTGGGGGGCTATAACTGGGGGGAAGGGGAGTTGCACCTCAAATTCCTGGGGCCCCTGAACCCTGTTGTGATGGGTAGGGGGCTATAACTGGGAGGTTACACCCCAATTCCTGGTGCCCCCCCTGACCCCCTCAGGCTGAGGGGTGGGGTTTCTGTACCGGGGGTGTTACACCCCAATTCCCGGGGTGCCCCCCAGACCCCTGTTGTGAGGGGTGGGAGGCTGTAAAATGGGGAGGTTACACCCCAATTCCTGACCCCCCCTGACCCCCCCAGGCTGAGGGGTAGGGGGCTATAATGGGGGGGGGTTAAACCCCAAATTCCCGGCCCCCCCTGACCCCCCCAGGTTTATGGGTGGGGGGTCTGTACCAGGGAGGGTTACACCCCAAATTCCAGCCCCCCTGACCTGTTTCCCTGCAGTGTGGGTGTGCCCTCCTGACCCCCCCCAGGTTTATGGGTGGGGGGCTGTAAAATGGGGGTGCTACACCCCAAATTTCCTGACCCCTGTTCCCGCAGTGTGGGGGCACCCCCTGAGCCCCCTGTTGTGATGGGTGGGGGCCTGTAACCGAGGGTGTTACACCCCAAATCCCGGTGCCTCCCCTGACCCCCCCAGGGTTATGGGTGGGGGTCTGTACTGGGGGGTTGCAGTGCCCCCTGACCCCCTGTTGTAATGGATGGGGGCTATAACCGGGGGTGTTACCCCAGTTCTCGGCACCCCCTGACTCCCCAGCTGAGGGGTGAGAGGCGGTAAATGGGGGGGTTGCACCCCAATTCCTGGTGCCCCCCAGACCCCTGTTGTGATGGGTTGGGGGCTGTAACCGGGGTGTTATCCCCCAAATCCCGGTGCCTCCCCTGACCCCCATTTCCCCGCAGTGCGGGGCCGCCCTGTGACCCCCTCTTTTAAGAGATGGGGGGACCCCCCAATTCCGCGCCCCCCCGACCCCCCAGGCTGAGGGATTGGGGGCTACAGCCAGGGGGATCACCCCCCAGTTCCCACCCCCGTTTCCCCGTTTATCCCTCAGCGTGGGGCCGCCCCCTGACCCCCCAGGCTGAGGGGTGGGAGGCTGTAGAATGGGGGCATCACACCCCAAATTCTGTGCCCCCCCCGACCCCCCGTTGTGATGGATGAGGGGCTGCAAACGGGGGGATCTCACCCCAAATCCGGGCCCCCCCTGACCCCCCAGGCTGAGGGGTGGGAGGCTGTAAAATGGGGGTGTCACCCCCCAATTCCCACCCCCCATTTCCGCATGTATCCCGCAGTGCGGGGCCACCCCCTGACCCCCTGTTGTGATGGATGGGGGGCTGTACCCGGGGGTGTTACCCCAAACTTGGAGCCCCCCGTTTCTCCATGTATCCCGCAGTGCGGGGCCGCCCCCTGACACCCCCAGGCTGAGGGTTTGGGGGCCATAATCGGGGGTGTTACCCCAAATTTCGAGCCCCCCATTTCCCCGTTGTTCCCTAGTGCGGGGCCGCGGTGCGCGGCAGGGCCCTGAGCCCATTGTGATGGGTGAGGGGCTATAACCGGGGTGTTACACCCCAAATTCCGAGCCCCCATTTTCCCGTGTATCCTTCAGTGCGGAGCTGCGGTGCGTGGCGGGTCCCTGGCCCCGTTGTGATGGATGGGGGGCTGTAACCGGGGGTATCACACCCCAATTCCCCCCCGTTTCTCCCTCAGTGCGGGGCCGCGGAGGGCGGTGGGTCCCTGGCCCCGTTGTGATGGATGGGGGGCTGTAACCGGGGGTATCACACCCCAATTCCCCCCCGTTTCCCGTTTCTCCCTCAGTGCGGGGCCGCGGTGCGCGGCGGGCCCCTGAGCCCATTGTGATGGATGGGGGGCTATAACAGGGGTATCACACCCCAGTTCCCCCACGTTTGTCCCTCAGTGCGGGGCCGCGGTGCGCGGCGGGGCCCTGACCGTGTTGTGATGGATGGGGGGGCTATAACGGGGGTATCACACCCCAATTCCCCCCCGTTTCCCGTTTCTCCCTCAGTGCGGGGCCGCGGTGCGCGGCGGGGCCCTGGCCGTGTTCGCGGCGCGGGCCGGGCTCGGGCTGTGCTGGCACCCGCGCTGTTTCCGGTGCCAGCAGTGCCAGCAGCCCCTCGTGGACCTGATCTACTTCTGCCCCGGGGACAGCGGCGGGGCGCGGCTGCTGTGCGGGCGGCACCACGGGGACAGCGTGCGGCACCGGTGCCCTGGGTGCGATGAGGTACGGGGGATATGGGGCTGGTTATGGGGCTGGTTATGGGGCGGCACCACGGGGACAGCGTCAGACACCGGTGCCCTGGGTGTGATGAGGTATGGGGGATATGGGGTGAGAATGGGGTGGTTATGGGGCTGGTTATGGGGTTATGGGGCTGGTTATGGGGCTGGTTATGGGCTGGTTATGGGCTGGTTATGGGGCGGCACCGGTGCCCTGGGTGCGATGAGGTGAGGGGGATATGGGGCTGGTTATGGGGTGGTTATGGGGCTGGTTATGGGGCAGCACCACGGGGACAGCGTGCGGCACCGGTGCCCTGGGTGCGATGAGGTACGGGGGATATGGGGTGGGAATGGGGCTGGTTATGGGGTTATGGGGCTGGTTATGGGGCTGGTTATGGGGTTATGGGGCTAGTTATGGGGTGGCACCACGGGGACAGCGTGCGGCACTGCTGCCCTGGGTGCGATGAGGTACGGGGCTGTGGGGTGCTCAGTGTGGTTATGGGGCAGCACCACGGCACTGGGTGGTTATGGGACATGGTTATGGGACAGCGTGCGGCACCGGTGCCCTGGGTCTGATGAGGTACGGGGGATATGGGGTGGGAATGGGGGATATGGGGCTGGTTATGGGGCGGCACCATGGGGACAGCATCAGACACCGGTGCCCTGGGTGCGATGAGGTGAGGGGGATATGGGGTGGTTATGGGGTGGTTATGGGGTTATGGGCCTGGTTATGGGGCAGCACCACAGGGACAGCGTGCGGCACTGCTGCCCTGGGTGCGATGAGGTATGGGGGATATGGGGTGGGGATATGGGCTGGTTATGGGGCTGGTTATGGGGTTATGGGGCTGGTTATGGGGCGGCACCGGTGCCCTGGCTGCAATGAGGTGAGGGGGATATGGGGTGGGGATATGGGGTGGTTATGGGGCTGGTTATGGGGTTATGGGGCTGGTTAGGGGCTGGTTATGGGGCTGGTTATGGGGCGGCACCACGGGGACAGCGTGCGGCACCGGTGCCCTGGGTGCGATGAGGTACGGGGGTTATGGGGTGGGAATGGGGGATATGGGGTGGTTATGGGGTGGTTATGGGGCTGGTTATGGGGCTGGTTATGGGGTTATGGGGCTGGTTATGGGGCGGCACCACGGGGACAGCGTGAGGCACCGGTGCCCTAGGTGCGATGAGGTACGGGGGTTATGGGGTGGGAATGGGGGATATGGGGTGGTTATGGGGCAGCACCACAGGAACAGCGTCCGGCACCGCTGCCCTGAGTGTGATGAGGTGAGGGGGATGTGGGGTGGGATATAGGGGGGATATGGGGCGGCATCACGGGGTCAGCGGGCAGCACCGCTGCCCTGGGTGTGACAAGGTACAGGGGGTATGGGGTGGTGGGAGCAGTTATGGGGTGCTCAGTGTGGGTATGAGGTGGTTTTGGGGTGCTATCAATGATTATGGGGTGCTCAGTGTGGTTATGGGGTGCTATGGGCAGTTATGGGGTGGTTATGGGGTGCTGTCAGTGGCTATGGGGTGGTTATGGGGTGCTCAGGATGGTTATGGGGCGGCACCACAGGGACAGCGTGCGGCACCGCTGCCCTGAGTGTGATGAGGTGAGGGGGATATGGGGGGAATATGGGGTGCTCAGTGTGGGTATGGGGTGCTGGGATGTGGTTATGGGGTGGTTATGGGGTTCTCAGAGTGGTTATGGGGTGGTTATGGGCAGTTATGGGGTGCTGAGGGTGGCTATGGTGTGGTTATGGGGTGCCATCAGTGGTTATGGGGTGGTTACGAGGTGCTGGGGGTGGTTATGGGGTAGTTATGGAGTGGATATGGGTGGTTATGGGGTGCTGTCGGTGGTTATGGGGTGCTCAGGGTGGTTATGGGTGGTTATGGGGTGCTCAGGGTGGTTAAGGGGTAGTTATGGAGTGGATATGGGTGGTTATGGGGTGCTACCAGTGGCTATGGGGTGGTTATGGGGTGCTCAGGGTGGTTATGGGGTGCTACCAGTGGCTATGGGGTGGTTATGGGGTGCTCAGGGTGGTTATGGGGTGCTACCAGTGGCTATGGGGTGGTTATGGGGTGCTCAGGGTGGTTATGGGGCGGCAGCACGGGGTCAGCAGGCAGCACCGCTGCCCCGGGTGCGATGAGGTACAGGGGGTATGGGGTGCTGGGAGCAGTTATGGAGTGCTCAGTCTGGTTATGTGGTACTCAGTGTGGTTATGGGGTGCTATGGACAGTTATGGGGTGGGTATGAGGTGCTGTCAGTGGTTATGGGGTGGTTATGGGGTGCTATGGGCAGTTATGGGGTGGTTATGGGGTGCTCAGTGTGGTTATGGGTGGTTATGGGGTGCTATGGGCAGTTATGGGGTGCTCAGTGTGGTTATGGGGTGGTTATGGGGTGCTCAGGGTGGTTATGGGGTGGTTATGGGGTACTCAGGGTGGTTATGGGGTGCTATGGACAGTTATGGGGTGGGTATGAGGTGCTGTCAGTGGTTATGGGGTGCTCAGGGTGGCTATGGGCTGGTTATGGGGTGCTCAATGTGGTTATGGGTGGTTATGGGGTGTTCAGTGGTTATGGGGTGGTTATGGGGTGCTATCAGTGGCTATGGGGTGGTTATGGGGTGCTCAATGTGGTTATGGGGTGCTATGGGCAGTTATGGGGTGGTTATGTGGTACTCAGTGTGGTTATGGGGTGGTTATGGCGTGCTATGGGCAGTTATGGGGTGGTTATGGGGTGCTGTCAGTGGCTATGGGGTGGTTATGGGGTGCTCAGTGTGGTTATGGGGTGGTTATGGGGTGCTCAGGGTGGTTATGGGGTGGTTATGGGGTGCTCAGGACGGTTATGGGGCGGCACCACAGGGACAGCGTGCGGCACCGCTGCCCTGAGTGTGATGAGGTGAGGGGGATATGGGGGGAATATGGGGTGCTCAGTGTGGGTATGGGGTACTGGGATGTGGTTATGGGGTGGTTATGGGGTTCTCAGAGTGGTTATGGGGTGGTTATGGGCAGTTATGGGGTGCTGAGGGTGGCTATGGTGTGGTTATGGGGTGCCATCAGTGGTTATGGGGTGGTTACGAGGTGCTGGGGGTGGTTATGGGGTAGTTATGGAGTGGATATGGGTGGTTATGGGGTGCTGTCGGTGGTTATGGGGTGCCCAGGGTGGTTATGGGGTGGTTATGGGGTGCTGAGATGTGGTTATGGGGTGGTTATGGGGTGCTCAGGGTGGTTATGGGGTGCTCAGTGTGGTTATGGGTGGTTATGGGGTGCTCAGGGTGGTTATGGGGTGCTATGGACACTTATGGGGTGGTTATGGGGTGGTTATGGGTGGTTATAGGGTGCTCAGGGTGGTTATGGGGTGCTCAGGGTGGTTATGGGGTGGTTATGGGGTGCTGAGATGTGGTTATGGGGTGGTTATGGGGTGCTCAGGGTGGTTATGGGGTGGTTATGGGGTGGTTATGGGGTGGTTATGGGGTGCTGAGATGTGGTTATGGGGTGGTTATGGGGTGCTCAGGGTGGTTATGGGGTGGTTATGGGGTGGTTATGGGGTGGTTATGGGGTGGTTATGGGGTGCTCAGGGTGGTTATGGGTGGTTATGGGGTGCTCAGGGTGGTTATGGGGTGGTTATGGGGTGCTGAGATGTGGTTATGGGGTGGTTATGGGGTGCTCAGCGTGGTTATGGGGTGCTGAGATGTGGTTATGGGGTGGTTATGGGGTGCTCAGGGTGGTTATGGGGTGCTCAGGGTGGTTATGGGGCGGCACCACGGGGACAGCGTGCGGCACCGCTGCTCCGGGTGTGACGAGGTACGGGGGATATGGGGTGGGGATGGGTGGTTATGGGGTGGGGATGGAGTGCAATGAGTGGTTATGGGGTGGATATGGGCGGTTTTGGGGTACTACCAATGATTATGGGGTGGTTATGGGGCACTCAGGGTGGTTATGGGGTACTGGGATGTGGTTATGGGGTGTTCACTGTTGTTATGGGGTGGTTATAGGGTGCTGGGAGCAGTTGTGGGGTGGCTGTGGGGTGCTCAATGTGGTTATGGGACGCTCAGTGTGGTTATGGGGTGCTGGGATGTGATTATGGGGTAGTTATGGGGTGCTCACTGTGGTTATGGGTTGGTTAAGGGGCAGTTATGGGGTGCTCAGGGTGGTTATGGGGTGCTGGGAACAGTTATGGGGTGGTTATGGGGTGCTCAGTGTAGTTATGGGGTGCTGAGGGAGTGTATGGAGTGGTTTTGGGGTGCTGGGAGCAGTTAGGGACGGATATGGGGTGCTGCAGTGCGGTTACAGAGTGGTTATGGGGTGGTTATGGGGTGCTCAGTGTGGTTATGGGGTGCTGGGAACAGTTATGGGGTGGTTATGGGGTGCTCAGTGTGGTTATGGGGTGCTGGGAACAGTTATGGGGTGGTTATGGGGTGCTCAGTGTGGTCATGGGGTGGTTTTAGGGTGCTATCAGTGGTTATGGGGTGCTATGGGCAGTTATGGGGTGCTCAGTGTGGTTATGGGGTGGTTTTGGGGTGCTATCAGTGGTTATGGGGTGCTCAGTGTGGTTATAGGGGGTTATGGGGTGCTATCAGTGGTTATGGGGTGGTTATGGGGTGCTCAGTGTGGTTATAGGGGGTTATGGGGTGCTATCAGTGGTTATGGGGTGGGTTTGGGGTGCTCAGTGTGGTTATAGGGGGTTATGGGGTGCTGGGTGCAGTTACAGGGTGGGTATGGGGTGTGGTTATGGGGTGCTCTGGGTGGTTTTGGGGTGTTGTCAGTGGTTATGGGGTGGTTATGGGGTGCTGGGGGTGGTTATGGGGTGCTGGGAGCAGTTATGGGGTGGGTGTGGGTGGTTATGGAGTGGTTATGGGGTGCTGAGGGTGGTTATGGGGTACTGTCAGTGGTTATGGGGTGCTGGGAGCAGTTATGGGGTGCTGTCAGTGGTTATGGGGTGGTTATGGGGTGCTGGGGGTGGTTATGGGGTGCTCTGGGTGGTTTTGGGGTGCCGAGGGGTTCTTTGAGTGCTGGGCCCCCCCTCTCCCCCATCTCCCCTTGGTGCCCCCCAGCTGATTTTTGGGGGGTTCTGGGGGGTCTCTTTGGGGGGTTCTGGGGGTCTCTAGGGGTCCCAGGGGTCTCTGTGTCCCTGACCCCCCTATTTTCCCCTCCCCAGCTGATTTTTGGGGGGCTCTGGGGCTCTCCGAGTGTCTCTGGGGGTCTCTCTGTCCTTGACCCCCCTCATTTCCCCCCCATTCCCAGCTGATTTTTGGGGGTCCCTGCACCGAGGTCGGGGGGATTTTGGGGGGGGTCTCTGTGTCCCTGACCCCCTCATTTCCCCCCCATTCCCAGCTGATTTTCGGGGGTCCCTGCGCCGAGGCCGGGGGGATTTTGGGGGGGGGGGGTCTCAGGGGGTCTCTGTGTCCCTGACCCCCCTCATTTCCCCCCATTCCCAGCTGATTTTCGGAGGTCCCTGTGCCGAGGCCGGGGGGATTTTGGGGGGGGTCTCTGTGTCCCTGACCCCCCCTCATTTCCCCCCATTCCCAGCTGATTTTCGGGGGGTCCCTGCGCCGAGGCCGGGGGGCGCCGCTGGCACCTGCGCCACCTGCGCTGCCTCGAGTGCGAGGGGGCCCTGGACCCCCAAACTGTGCCCGGGGGGGAGGGGCAGCCCCTGTGCCCCCCCTGCCGCGCCCGCCGCGCCCACCTGTGCGACACCTGCGGGGACCCCATCGGTGAGGGGCAATGGGGGGCACCGGGGGTCCCTGCGGGGGTCCTAGGGGGGTCCTAAGAGGGCCCAGGGGGTTTTGGGGTCCCCAGAGGGGTTTGGGGGTCCCAGGGGGGACTTGGGGGTCCCCAGGGGGGTTAATGAAGGTCTCCAAGGGGGGTTTGGGGTTCCCAGAGTGGTGTGGGGGTCCCCAAGGGGGTCCCAGGGGCAGTTTCAGGGTCTCCATGGGGCGTTTGGGGGCACCAGGGGAAGTTTTATGGGTCGACAGAGGCAGTTTTGGGGGTCCCAGGGGGTCCTAAAGGGGTCCTTAGAGAGATTTGGGGGTCCCAGGGGGTCCTAAAGGGGTCCTTGGAGAGGTTTGGGGGTCCCAGGGCGTCCTAAAGGGGTCCTCAGAGGGGTTTTGGGGTCCCAGGGGCGGTTGGGGAGTCCTCAGGGGGGTTCATGGGGGTCCCAGGGTGGATTTGGGGGTCCCTGGGGCAGTTTGGGGCTCCCCAGGGGAAGTTTTGGGGGTCCCCAGAGGCTCCTAAGGGGCTCTCTGGGGCAGTTTGGGGGTCCCTATGGGGCTTTGGGGTCCCCAGGGGGGTTTATGGGAGACTCCAGGGACAGTTTAGGGGTCCCTGGGGGGGTGTTGGGGTCGCCAGAGCAGTTTGGGGGTCCTAGGGGGTCCCTGGGGGCAGGTTGGGGCTCCCTGGGGGAAGATTTGGGGGTCCCCGGGGGTCTTAAAGGGTCCCTGTGGGGTCCTAAGGGGGTTCCCAGGCGAGTTTGGGGGTCCCGGGGGGTCCTGATGGAGTCCCTTGGGGCAATGTGGCAGCTCCTGGGGGGGGTTGGGGGGTCCCCAGGGGGTTTATGGGGGACTCCAGTGGGGGTTTAGGGGTCCCAGGAGCAGTTTGGGGGTCCCCAGGAGCGGTTTGGGGGTCCCAGAGGGTCCTAAGAGGGTCCCTGGGGGGGTTTGGGGATCCCTGGGGGGGGGGGTACATGGGGGGTTTCCAGTGGGGGTTTGGGGTCCCCAGGGGCAGTGTGGGGGTCCCCAGGGGGGGGTTGGGGGTCCCAGAGGGTCCTAAGGGGGTTCAGGGGGGGTTTGTGGGGGTCCCCGGGGTGGTCTGGGGGTCCCTCACTGTCCCCATTGTCCCCTGTCTGTCCCCAGGCCTGCAGGGCCCCCCACGTCACCCACAGGGGGCAGCACTGGCACCCCCAATGTCCCCATTGTCCCCTCACTGTCCCCAGTGTCCCCATTGTCCCTCACTGTCCCCATTGTCCCCAGTGTCCCCTCACTGTCCCCATTGTCCCCAGGCCTGCAGGACCCCCATGTCACCCACAGGGGGCAGCACTGGCACCCCCAGTGTCCCCATTGTCCCCTCACTGTCCCCATTGTCCCTCACTGTCCCCATTGTCCCCAGTGTCCCCTCACTGTCCCCATTGTCCCCAGGCCTGCAATCCCCACACGTCACCCACAGGGGGCAGCACTGGCACCCCCAGTGTCCCCTCACTGTCCCCATTGTACCCAGTGTCCCCAGTGTCCCCTCACTGTCCCCATTGTCCCTCACTGTCCCCATTGTCCCCTGTCTGTCCTCAGGCCTGCAGGACCCCCACGTCACCCACAGGGAGCAGCACTGGCACCCCCAGTGTCCCCAGTGTCCCCAGGGTCCCCTCACTGTCCCCATTGTCCCCAGTGTCCCTCACTGTCCCCAGTGTCCTCTCACTGTCCCCATTGTCCCCAGGCCTGCAGGACCCCCACGTCACCCACAGGGGGCAGCACTGGCACCCCCTCCCCGGCTGTTTCCGCTGTGCCCCCTGCGGGCGCCCCCTGCTGGGCCGGCCCTTCCTGCCCCGGGGGGGGCAAATCTTCTGCTCCCCCCGCTGCGCCCCCGGCAATGACAGCGACAGCACCGGGAACAACAGCACCGGGAACGGGAACAGCACCGGGAACGGGAACAACAGCACCGGGAACAACAGCACTGGGAACGGGAACAGCACCGGGAACAACAGCACCGGGAACGGGAACAGCACCGGGAACAACAGCACTGGGAACGGGAACAGCACCGGGAACAACAGCACCAGGAACGGGAACAGCACCGGGAACGGGAACAGCACTGGGAACGGGAACAGCACCGGGAACAACAGCACCGGGAACGGGAACAGCACTGGGAACGGGAACAGCACCGGGAACAACAGCACCGGGAACAACAGCACCGGGAACGGGAACAGCACCGGGAACAACAACAGCAACAGCCCCGGGCACCGCAGCGCCCCCCGGAGGCGATCCTGGGGAGGGGCACCCCCGGCTGGTGAGACTGGGGGGAATGGGAGGGACTGGGGGGGGACTGGGAGGGAACTGGAAGGGACTGGGAGGGCGTTGGGGGAGAATGGGGAGGGTGAGGGGGCAGTGGGAGGCACTGCGGGGGTGAATTGGGATGGACTGGGAGGAACTGGGGGAAATGGGATGGACTGGGGAGAGCTGGAAGGGACTGGGAGGGCGTTGGGGGAGAGTGGGGGGCAGGAGGGGGCTGGGAGGGACTGGGGGAGCACTGGGAGGACCTGGGAGAGGGACTGGGGGGGGACTGGGAGGGCATTGGGAGGGACTGGGAAGGTGGGGAGGGCAATGGCAGGGACTGGGGGGGAAGAATGGGGAGGGACTGGGAGGGACTGGGGGGAACTGGGAGGGTGTGTGGGGGGAACGGGGGGCACTGGGGGGGACTGGGATTGTGGGGGGGGAACGGGGAGCAGTGGGGGGATTACTGGGAGCCCTGGGGGCAGCCCTGGAGAGGCTCACTGGGAGTAACTGGGAACACTGGGAGGAACTGGGAGGAGCTGGGGCTAACTGGGCTCACCGGGCCCCTCCCCCGCAGGCTGGCAGCCCCGGTTCCGCCGGGGGGGTCCCAACCGCCACTCCCTGCCCGAGCTGGGGGCAGCGCCCCGCCCCGCCCCCTCCGGCCCCGCCCCCTCCGGCCCCGCCCCCTCCCCCTCCGGCCCCGCCCCCCACGGCCCCGCCCCCCACGGCCCCGCCCCCCACGGCCCCGCCCCCCAGCGCCACTCCCTGCCCGAGCTGGGAGCCGCCCCCGGCCCCTCCCCTCCCCCCCACCCCCTGTGCCCCCTCCCCTCACCCCTCCGGGCCCGGCCCCTCCCCCCCCCGGGGCTCCCCCCCAGCGCTGCGGAGGGGGAGGGGCCGGGGCCGACCCCGCTGGCCTTCATCATCATCATCATCATCGTCGTCATCATGGGAGGGGCTGTTCCTGGGGGAGCCCATCCCCCTTCCCCCGCAGCTCCGCCCCCCCGGGGCCCCCCCAGACCCCGCCCACCAACCCCGGCCCCGCCCCCGGCCCCGCTCCCGGGGCTGCCGCCTGGCCTGACCCCGTGACCTCTGACCTCTGGGTGACCTCTGACCTCTGCCTGGAGCCGCTGATCTCTGTGGGACCTCTGTGATGTCTCTGTGACCCCTGACCCCTCTCTGACCCCTCTGTGTGATCTCTGACCCCTGACCTCTCTGTGACCCCGCTGACCCCTGTGCTGGCCCTCTGACCTCTCTTGGTGGCCCCAACCTCAGGGACCTCCTGGTGACCTCCTGTTGCTGACCTTTGACCTCTGCTCTCCTCCGGGGCCTTTGCTGCTGACCTTTGACCTCTGCCCCCTCAGGGCTCTGCTGACCTTTGACCTCTGCCCCACCTCCGGGGCGTGACCTTTGCACTGTGACCCCCGTGGCCGCCTCAGGGACCTCCCGACCCGTGCCCGGTGACCTTTGACCCCTCGAGCACAGTTTTAATAAAGGGGCAGAGCCCCCGTTCGGTTCCCGGTGTCTTTGGAGCCCTGGTGCCGTGGGGGCGGAGCGGGCTCGGGGTGAGCCCGGGAGGGGTCCGGAGCCCCCAGGGCCGCCATTTTGAACGGAGACCCCCCAAAACCAGCGCGGGGCCGCCGCCCCCCCCAACATGGCGGCGCCTATGAGGGTCCCGCGCCGCGCGCGCCGCGCTCCTGCGCGCTGATTGGCCGGGCGCCCGCGCCGTCCCGCGGCTGATTGGTCGGAGGTGGTCACGTGGTCGGCGGAAACGCCGGGCCGTTACCGGGGTAACGGGGGCGGGGCCAAAGGGGCAGCGAGGTCACGTGAGCGGCGCGAGGCCAGGGGCGGCTTCCGGTGGGAGCCGGGACCGAACTGGGACCGAACTGGGGTAACTGGGATTGAACTGGGGTAACTGGGACCGAACCGGCAGAACTGGGACTGAACTGGGACTGAACTGGGGTAACTGGGATTGAACTGGGATTGAACTGGGATTGAACTGGGGTAACTGGGATTGAACTGGGATTGAACTGGGGTAACTGGGATTGAACTGGGACCGAACTGGGATTGAATTGGGGTAACTGGGACCGGACTGGGACCGAACTGGGACCGGACTGGGGTAACTGGGACCGAACTGGGATTGAACTGGGACCGAAATGGGGTAACTGGGACCAAACTGGGATTGAACTGGGATTGAACTGGGGTAACTGGCACCGAACTGGGACCGGACTGGGGTAACTGGGACCGAACTGAGACCGGACTGGGGTAACTGGGACCGAACTGGGATTGAACTGGGACCGAACTGGGGTAACTGGGACCAAACTGGGATTGAACTGCGATTGAACTGGGGTAACTGGGACCGGGCTGGGGTAACTGGCACTGAACTGGGATTGAACTGGGACCGAACTGGGGTAACTGAGACCGAACCGGGGGAACTGGGACTGAACTGGGACCAAACTGGGGTTCCCGGGGGGGTTCCCGGGGGGGTTCCCGGGGGGGTTCCCGCTGCTCCCGGGGGGTTCCAGGGCTCTCGGGGCTCCTTTGCCGGTTCCGGGGCTCTCCCCGGTGCTCGAGGGGTTTCCCGGGACACCGAGGGGGCTCTGAGGGTCCCGGGGACATTCGGGGGGTCCCGGCACCGAGCGCCCCCGTGCTGTGCCCGCAGCGGGGTCCGGGGCTCTGCGGGGTTCCCGGTGTGTTCCCGGTCTGTTCCCCGTGGTTCCCGGTGTATTCCCGGTCTGTTCCTCATGGTTCCCGGGTTCCCGGTGTATTCCCGCGTGTTCCCGGTCTGTTCCTCATGGTTCCCGGTGTGTTCCCGGTCTGTTCCTCATGGTTCCCGGTGTGTTCCCGGTGTGTTCCCCGTGGTTCCCGGTGTATTCCCGGGTGTTCCCGGTGCTGACCCCTCTGTCCCGTGTCCCCAGCCGGGTCCTGGTTGGTTCCCGGTGCTGACCCTGGTGATTCCCGGGGTATTCCCAGTCTGTCCCCGGTGCATTCCCAGTGCTGACGCCCCTGTCCCGTACCCCCAGCCGGTGTCCCTGGTCCTGTCCCAGTACTGTCCCCGGTGTGTCCCCGGTGCTGACCCCTCTGTCCCGTGTCCCCAGACCGTGCTGTCCCCGATCCGTCCCGGAGCATTCCCAGTGCTGACCCCTGTCCCCGGTGTCCCGCTGCTGTCCCCGGTGTTCCCGGTGCATTCCTGGTGCTGTCCCCGGTCTGTCTCCTGTGCTGTCCCCCTGATGTCCCGGTGCTGACCCCTGTCCAGTGCTGTTCCCGGTGTCCCGGTGCTGTCCCGGTGCTGTCCCCAGTCTGTCCCAGTGCTATCCCGGTGTCCCAGTGCTGTCCCGGTGCTGTCCCCTGTCCGGTGCTGTCCCCAGTCTGTCTCTTGGTGCTATCCCGGTGTCCCGGTGCTGGCCCCAATGTCCCGGTGCTGTCCCCAGTCTGTCTCTTGGTGCTATCCCAGTGTCCTGGTGCTGTCCCGGTGCTGACCCCCGTGTCCCGGTGCTGTCCCGGTGCTGTCCCAGTGCTATCCCGGTGTCCTGGTGCTGTCCCGGTGCTGGCCCCCGTGTCCCGGTGCTGTCCCCAGTCTGTCTCTTGGTGCTGTCCCGGTGGTGACCCGGTGCTGTCCCCAGTGCTGCCCCCTGTCCAGTGCTGTCCCCAGTATTCCCGGTGCTGTCCCGGTGCTGGCCCCCGTGTCCCGGTGCTGTCCCCAGTCTGTCTCTTGGTGCTGTCCCGGTGGTGACCCGGTGCTGTCCCGGTGCTGACCCCTGTGTCCCTGTGTTCTCTCCAGTTTGACTCCGGTGCCGTTCCCGGTGCGTTCCCGGTGCTGATCCTGGTGCATTCCCGGTGCCGTTCCCGGTGCGTTCCCGGTGCCGTTCCCGGCCATGCCGCTGCCCGTGGCTCTCCAGTCCCGCCTGGCCAAGCGGGGGCTGCTCAAGCACGTGGAGCCCGGTGAGAGGGGGCGGGGCTTGGGTGGGTGGGGCTGGGGGCGTGACCTGGGTGTGCCCGCCCCCAGACCCCGGGTAATGATTGACAGGTGGGGGTGGGGTAGTGGGCGGGGCTATTGGCAGTGGGCGTGGTTCTGAGTTGTGGGTGGTGGTCTCTGCTGTGGGTGGCGCTATGGCCAGGGCGGGGCTCATGGGTGGGTGTGGCTCTGGGTGTGGCTCTGGGCAGGGCGTGGCTCATTGGTGGGTGTGGCTCATTGGTGGGTGTGGCTCTGGGCAGGGGGTGTGGCTCTGGGCAGAGGGCGTGGCTCATTGGTGGGTGGGGCTTATTGGTGGGTGTGGCTCTAGGCTGTGGGTGTGGCTCTGGGCAGGGCGTGGCTCATTGGTGGGTGGGGCTCATGGGTGGGTGTGGCTCTGGGCAGGGTGTGGCTCATAGGTGGTTGTGGCTGTGGGCTGTGGGTGTGGCTCTGGGCAGGGTGTGGCTCATTGGTGGGTGTGGCTCATGGGTGGGTGTGGCTCTAGGCTGTGGGTGTGGCTCTGGGCAGGGCGTGGCTCATAGGTGGGTGTGGCTCTGGGCAGGGTGTGGCTCTGGACAGGGTGAGGCTCATTGGTGGGTGGGGCTCATTGGTGGGTGTGGCTATAGGCTGTGGGTGTGGCTCTGGGCAGGGCGTGGCTCATTGGTGGGTGTGGCTCTGGGCTATGGGTGTGGCTCTGGGCAGGGCGTGGCTCATTGGTGGGTGTGGCTCTGGGCAGTGGGTGTGGCTCATGGGTGGGTGTGGCTGTGGGTGTGGCTCTGGGCAGGGCGTGGCTCATTGGTGGGTGTGGCTCTGGGCTGTGGGTGTGGCTCTGGGCAGGGCGTGGCTCATTGGGTGTGGCTCTGGGCTGTGGGTGTGGCTCGGGGCAGGGTGTGGCTCATTGGTGGGTGTGGCTCTGGGCTGTGGGTGTGGCTCTGGGCAGGGTGTGGCTCATTGGTGGGTGTGGCTCATTGGAGGGTGTGGCTCTGGGCAGGGCGTGGCTCATTGGTGGGTGTGGCTCTGGGCTGTGGGCGGGGCTCTCATCCCAGCCCCACCCCAGCCCATTGCCCAGCACTGGAGAGGGGCTGGGGCACTGGGTGTGGCTGCAGGTGTGGCAGTGGGCGGGGTCAGGCTGATGGCCACGCCCCAGAGCCTGAGATTCACACCAAAGGTTGTGGGTGGGCTTTGGACAGAGAGTGTGGCTTGGACAGTGGGCGTGGCAGTGGGCGGGGTTTGGGGCGATGGGTGTGGCCATGCTGACGCCCCACCCAGAGCCCGAGGAGATCATTGCTGAGGATTGGGGTGGATTGGGGCTGTGGGCGTGGCAGTGGGCGGGGTTTGGGTTGGTGGGCGTGGTCAGTCTGACGACCCCGCCCAGAGCCCGAGGAGGAGATCATCGCTGAGGATTGGGACAGTGGGTGTGGCAGTGGGCGGGGTCTGGGCTGGTGGGTGTGGCAGGGGGTGTGGTCAGTCTGCCAGCCCCGCCCAGAGCCAGAAGAGGAGATCATCGCTGAGGATTAGGGCAGTGGGTGTGGTAGTGCTTTGGGCAGTGGGCGTGGCAGTGGGCGGGGTCTGGGCTGGTGGGTGTGGTCAGTGCAATGCCCCGCCCAGAGCCCGAGGAGATAATCGCTGAGGATTGGGGGTGGGTGGATTGGGGCACTGGGCGGGGCTTGGGCAGTGGGCGTGGCAGTGGGCGGGGTCTGGGCTGGTGGGCGTGGCCATGCTGATGCCCCGCCCAGAGCCCGAGGAGGAGATCATCGCTGAGGATTACGACGACGCCCACGTGGATTACGAGGCCTCGCGGCTCGAGGGGCTGATGCCGCCCTGGTACAAAGTCATCGACCCCACCTGGTGAGACCCCTCCCCACACAGGGAGACCCCTCCCCCACCTGTGAGACCCCTCCCCACACAGGGAGACCCCTCCCCCACCTGTGAGACCCCTCCCATCCTGGGGAGACCCTCCCTGCTGGCTCTGGGAACCCCCCTGGTGTTACAGGCACCCCCTGGATCCTACAGGGCCTATAGGGACATCTATGATGCCTGTAGGAACACCCCCAGGGCCTATAGGAACACCCACAGGGCCTGTAGGAACACCTGTAGGGGCTGTAGGAACACCCCTGGTGTCCATATTCCCCCCCCCATAGGGCCATGGGGTCCTTCCTGTGGGTTCCCCCAGGGTTATCAGCACCCTCTCCCAGCTGTAGGCACCCTGTAGGTCCTTTCCAGCCCCTACAGTATCTATAGGGCCCCTCCTCAGGGGTTCCCATGGCTATGGGGCCCCTCCACACGCCCGACAGGGGCTGTAAGGACCCTGCCCGTGCTGTAGGTCCCTCTCCAGGTGTTATGGGGTCTGTACCCGCCCCCCCTCAGGAACTGTGGGGTCAGGGTCCCTTTACAGGTGCTGGGCACCTACAGAAGCCTTTGTTGGGCACTCTGGGGGCTGTAGGGTCTGTAGGGCCCTTTCCTGGGCTCTACAGGGTCCCTAGGGCTCTCTCATGGTTCTGTAGGGTCCATAGGGCTCTATAGGGTCCATTGCCCCCCCCCCCCGATGTCTTTATAGGATCCATAGGATCCTCTCTGAGCTCTATAGGGCTCCCCATGGCTCTATAGGATCTGTAGGGCTTTATAGAGTCCATAAGGCTCTATAGGGCCCTCCCCTGGGCTCTATAGGGTCCATAGCCCCCCCATGGCTCTATAGGAACCCCCACAGCCCTATAGGATCCATAGGGCTCTATAGGGTCCATAGCTCCCCCCATGGCTCTATAGGGCTCCCTCCATGGCCCTATAGGACCCATAGGTCCCACAGCCCCATTCCCCACAGCGGGCTGCCCTATTACTGGAACGTGGACACGGCCCTGGTGTCGTGGCTGCCCCCAGCTCTGTGGGGTCCGTGGGGCTCTGTGGGGTCCGTGGGGCTCTATAGGGCACCCCATGGCTCTATAGGATCCATAGGACCCCCCCATTCCCCACAGCGGGCTGCCCTATTACTGGAACGTGGACACGGCCCTGGTGTCGTGGCTGTCCCCGGCTCTGTGGGGTCCGTGGGGCTCTGTGGGGCTCTGTGGGGTCCATGGGGCTCTGTGGGGTCCGTGGGGCTCTGTGGGATCCATGGGGCTCTGTGGGGCTCTGTGGGGTCCGTGGGGCTCCGTGGGGTCCATGGGGCTCTGTGGGGTCTGTAGGGCTCGATAGGGCCCTGTAGGATCCATGGGGCTCTGTGGGGCTCTGTGGGATCCATGGGGCTCTGTGGGGCTCGATAGGGCCCTGTAGGATCCATGGGGCTCTGTGGGGTCCGTGGGGCTCTGTGGGGTCCGTGGGGCTCTGTGGGGCTCCATAGGGCCCTGTAGGATCCATGGGGCTCTGTGGGGTCCGTGGGGCTCTGTGGGGCTCTGTGGGGCTCGATAGGGCCCTGTAGGATCCATGGGGCTCTGTGGGGCTCTGTGGGGTCCGTGGGGCTCCGTGGGGTCCATGGGGCTCTGTGGGGTCTGTAGGGCTCGATAGGGCCCTGTAGGATCCATGGGGCTCTGTGGGGCTCTGTGGGATCCATGGGGCTCTGTGGGGCTCGATAGGGCCCTGTAGGATCCATGGGGCTCTGTGGGGTCCGTGGGGCTCTGTGGGGTCCGTGGGGCTCTGTGGGGCTCCATAGGGCCCTGTAGGATCCATGGGGCTCTGTGGGGTCCGTGGGGCTCTGTGGGGCTCTGTGGGGCTCGATAGGGCCCTGTAGGATCCATGGGGCTCTGTGGGGCTCTGTGGGGTCCGTGGGGCTCTGTGGGGCCCTATAGGATCCATGGGGCTCTGTGGGATCCATGGGGCTCTGTGGGGTCCGTGGGGCTCTGTGGGGTCCGTGGGGCTCTGTGGGGCTCCGTGGGGCTCTGTGGGCTCTGTGGGGTCCATGGGGCTCTCTGGGGTCCCACAGCCCCCTTTCCTGCCCCCCACAGCGGGCTGCCCTATTACTGGAACGTGGACACGGACCTGGTGTCGTGGCTGTCCCCGAGCGACCCCAACTCCGTCATCACCAAACCCGCGCGGAGGGCGCGGGGGGCTGCAGGTGACGGGGGGACCCCGAAACGGGGGGAGCCCAAAAACGGAGGGGGGGGACTCCAAAACCGGGGCATACCCCAAAGCTGGGGGAACCCCAAAACCTGGGAGAGACCCCAAAACTTGGGGGGGAGTCCCAATACCCAGGGGAGTCCCCAAAACCTGGAGGGGAAACTGGGGGAACCCCAAAATCTGGGAGGAACCCAAAAACTCGGGGTGGGGGGGTTCCAAAATCTGGAGGGCGGGTGTTCCCAAAACCTGGGGGTTATCCTCCAAAACTGGGGGGGGGGTCCCCAAAACTTGGGCAGGTCCTCAAAACCGGGAGGAGCCCCAAAACCTGGGGCGGGGAAACTGGTGGGGACCCCAAAATGTGGGGGAGGGTCCCGAAAACATGGGGGGGGAACTGGGGGGGATGCCCAAAACCTGGGGGGGACCCCAAAAACTGGGGAGGTCCCCAAAACCGGGAGGGGCCCCAAAAACTGGGCAGGGAAACTGGCGGGGACCCCAAAACTCCGGGGGGGGGGGCCAAAACCAAGGGGGAACCTCAAAACCTTGGAGGGGCCCCAAAATGCCGGGGGGAAACGGGGGGGGGAACCCCAAAAACCGGGGGTGTCCCCAAAACCTGACGGGGGCCCCCAAAACCCCGGGCGGGTGGTCTGGGCAGTCCCCAAATCCTGTGGGCGGATCTCGGGGGTCCCCAAAACCCCGAGGGGGAATTGGGGGGGGTCCCCAAACCCCTCAGGGGTGTCCAGGGGGGGGGGATCCCCCGAACCCCACGGGGGGAACGTGAGGAGTCACCAAACTCCATTTGGGAGGGTCCGTGGGTCCCCCAAACCTGAGGGGTATCTGGGGTTCCCCCCGTGGATTTGGGGTCCCCCCCATGGGTTTGGGGTCCCCCCTGAGCCGCGGTGCCCCCGCAGAGGCCGAGGAGCCCCCCGAGAAGGAGGAGGCGCCGCGGGAGCGCCGGGGGCACCGGCGGGAGGAGCTGGCTCCCTACCCCAAGGGCAAGAAAGGTACCCCGAAATTTTGGGGGGGGTCCCCAGGGGTTTTGGGGTGCTCCAAGCGCTTTGGCAGGCGGGTCCCTCAGGATTTCAGGCGTTCTGGGGGTTCCCCAGGGATTTCGGGGTGCTCTGAGCATTCCGGGGGGGGGGTCCCAGGATTTTGGGGGGCTCTGAACATTTCAAGGAGGGATCCCCCAAGATTTTGGGGGGCTCCATGTGTTCCAGGCAGATTCCCCCAGGATTTTGGGGGGCTCTGAGGATTCTGAGGAGGGATCCCCTGGGATTTTGGGGAGCTCTGAGCATTCCAGGCAGGGATCCCCCAAGATTTTGGGGGGCTCCAAGCATGCTGGGGGTTTCGAGGGGATTCCCCAGGATTTTGGGGGGCTCTGAGCGTTCTGGGGGGTGTCCCTGGGATTTTGGGGGGTCTCCAAGTGTTCTCGGGGAGCTCCCTGGGATTTTGGGGGTCTCTGAGGAGTGTTCTGGGTGGGGTCCCCCTGGATTTCAGGGTGCTCTGAGCGTTCCAAGGGGGCTCCCTCAGGATTTTGGGGGTTCTGGGGTTTCCCCAAGGATTTTGGGGTGCTCCAAGCGTTCTGGGAGGGTTGTGGGATTTTGGGGAGTTTAGGGGGGGCTCCCGGGATTTTGGGGAGCTCTGAGTATGCTGGGAGGGATCCCACAAGATTTTGGGAGGCTCCAAACATTCTGGGGGAGGGGTGCCTTGGGTTTTTTAGGGGATTCCTCAGGATTTTGGGGGGCTCTGAGCGTTCTGGGGGATTTCCCTGGGGATTTTGGGGGCTCCAAGGGGGTCCCCCAGGATTCTGGGGTGCTCCGGGGCTGTGCTGACCCCGCTGTGCCCCCCAGGCGGCCGCAAGGACGAGGAGCTGGACCCGATGGACCCCAGCGCCTACTCGGACGCGCCCCGGTACGGGCTGGGCTGACGGGGGATTTTGGGGTGCTCTGGGTTTTGGGGGGGTTTGGGGGTGCCCCGGGTTTTGGGGGGGGAAGGGTTTGGGGTGCTCCGGGTTTGGGGAGGGGTTTGGGGGAGGGGTTGGGGGGGGTTTGAGGGGGGTTTTTGCGGTGTCCCGGGTTTTGGGGTGCTCCGGGTTTGGGGGGGGGGGTTGGGTTTTGGGGTGCCCCGGGTTTGGGGGGGTTTTGGGGTGCCCCTGGGGTGTCCCGGGTTTTGGGGGGCCCCGGGTTTGGGGAAGGGGTTTTGGGGTGCCCCGGGTTTGGGGGGTGGTTTTGGGGTGTCCCGGGTTTTGGGGTGCCCCGGGTTTGGGGAAGGGGTTTTGGGGCGCCCCGAGTTTTGGGGGGGTTTGGGGTGCCCCGGGTTTGGGGGGGTTTTGGGGTGTCCCGGGTTTTGGGGGGCCCCGGGTTTGGGGAAGGGGTTTTGGGGTGCCCCGAGTTTTGGGGGAGTTTGGGGTGCCCCGGGTTTGGGGGGGTTTTGGGTGCCCCGAGTTTTGGGGGATTTTGGGGTGCCCTGGGTTTGGGGAGGGGTTTTAGGGGGGTTCCCTGGGTTTGGGTGGGTTTTGGGGTGCCCCGAGTTTTGGGGGGGTTTGGGGGGGGTTTGGGGGTACTCCGGGTTTGGGGGGGGGGGGGTGGGTTTTGGGGTGCTCCGGGTTTTGGGGGGGGTTTTGCAGGGGGGTTTGGGGGTGCCCCGGGTTTTGGGGGGGGGTTTGGGGAGGGGTTTGGGGGAGGGATTGGGGGGGGTTTGAAGGGGGTTTGGGGTGCCCCGAGTTTTGGGGGGTTTTGGGGTGCCCCGGGTTTGGGGAGGGGGTTTGGGGTGCCCCTAGTTTTGGGGGGGTTTGGGGTGCCCCGGGTTTGGGGGGGTTTTGTGGGGGGTATTGGGGCACCCCGTGTTTTGGGTGCCCCAGGTTTTGGGGTTCCCTGGGTTTTGGGGGGAGTTTTGGGGCGAATTTGGGGGGTGCCCGTGTTTTGGGTGCCCCGGGATTTGGGGGTGATTTGGGGGTGCCCGTGTTTTGGGCACCCCGGGATTTGGGGGTGATTTGGGGGTGCCCGTGTTTTGGGTGCCCCGGGATTTGGGGGTGATTTGGGGGTGCCCGTGTTTTGGGTGCCCTGGGATTTGGGGGTGATTTGGGGGGTGCCCGTGTTTTGGGTGCCCCGGGATTTGGGGGTGATTTGGGGGGTGCCCGTGTTTCGGGGCGCCCCCCTGAGCCCCATTCCCGGTGCCCCCCAGCGGGACGTGGTCCACGGGGCTGCCCAAGCGCAACGAGGCCAAGACGGGCGCGGACACGACGGCGGCCGGGCCCCTGTTCCAGCAGCGGCCGTACCCCAGCCCGGGCGCCGTGCTGCGCGCCAACGCCGAGGCCTCGCGCGGCAAGGACTGATGGGGCACCCCAAAATGGGCACCACGAAACCGGGGACACCCCAAAACCCCCAATAAACCCCCCCCAGAAACCCCCAACTGCTGCGCGCCAACGCCGAGGCCTCGCGGGGCAAGGACTGACGGGGGCACCCCAAAATGGGCACCACGAAACCGGGGACACCCCAAAACCCCCAATAAACCCCCCCCAGAAACCCCCAACTGCTGCGCGCCAACGCCGAGGCCTCGCGGGGCAAGGACTGACGGGGGCGCCCCGAAATGGGCACCCCAAAATGGGCACCCCAAAACCGGGGACACCCCGAAACCGGGGAGACCCCAAAACCCTCAATAAACCCCCCCAGAAACCCCCAACTGCTGCGCGCCAACGCCGAGGCCTCGCGGGGCAAGGACTGAGATGGGGGCACCCCAAAATGGGCACCCCGAAATGGGCACCCCGAAACCGGGGAGACCCCAAAACCCCCAATAAACCCCCCCCAGAAACCCCCAACTGCTGCGCGCCAGCTCCGAGGCCTCGCGGGGCAAGGACTGACGGGGGCGCCCCGAAATGGGCACCCCGAAACTGGGGACACCCCAAAACCGGGGAGACCCCAAAACCCTCAATAAACCCCCCCAGAAACCCCCAACTGCTGCGTGCCAACGCCAAGGCCTCGCGGGGCAAGGACTGACAGGGGCGCCCCAAAATGGGCACCCCAAAATGGGCACCCCGAAACCGGGGACACCCCAAAACCCCCATCATCCCAGCCCAGAATGGGGCACCCTGGAACTGGGGCACCCCAAAACCGGAGAGACCCCAAAACCCTCACCAGCCCACCCAGGAACCCACAAAGCTCCAGGGACCCAGAAACGGGACACCCCAGAATGGGGCACCCCAAAACCCTCACCAGCCTACCCAGGAACCCCCAAAGCCCCAGGCACCCCAAAACGAGGTACCCTGGAGCTGGGGACACCCCAAAACCGGGGACACCCCAAAACCCCCATCATCCCAGCCCAGAATGGGGCACCCTGGAACTGCGGCACCCCAAAACCGGAGAGACCCCAAAACCCTCACCAGCCCACCCAGGAAGCCACAAAGCTCCAGGGATCCCCAAAACCATCACTGTTGCCTCCAGAACCCACAAAGCTCGGGGCACCCCAAAACTGGGGACACCCCCAAACCCTCACCAGCCCCTCCAGGAACCCACAAAGCTTGGGGCACCCCAAAACTGGGGACACCCCCAAACCGTCACCAGCCTACCCAGGAACCCCCAAAGCTTCGGGCATCCCAAAATGGGGCACCCCAAAACCCTCACCAGCCCCTCCAGGAACCCACAAAGCTCCAGGGACCCAGAAACGGGACACCCCAGAATGGGGCACCCCAAAATCCTCAACATCCCACCCAGGAACCCCCAAAGCCCCAGGCACCCCAAAACGAGGTACCCTGGAGCTGGGGACACCCCAAAACCGGGGATACCCCAAAACCCCCATCATCCCAGCCCAGAATGGGGCACCCTGGAACTGGGGCACCCCAAAACCGGGGATACCCCAAAACCCCCATCATCCCAGCCCAGAATGGGGCACCCTGGAGCTGGGGACACCCCAAAACCGGGGATACCCCAAAACCCTCACCAGCCCCTCCAGGAACCCCCAAAGCTCCGGGCACCCTCTCAGCCCCCAGCCTGGGCGAACCCCTCAAACCCCAGGGACCCCCAGAGTTCAGGGGTTCCCCCGGGCACCCCAAGGCTGAGGGGGCTCCCCCAAACCCCAGGGGGATTTTTAAACACCACAAGGGGTCCCCCGAATCCCCCCAGACTTGGGGTCCCCCCAAATCCCCCAGCCCCCCTTCATTGCAATAAAGGCGCCGCAGCCCCGGGAGCGGAGCAGGGGGGATTTATTGGGGGGGGTCCTGGGGGGCTGCACCACGGGGGTCTTTGCACACCCAGGGGATCCTTGCACACCCACGGGGGTCCTTGCACACCCAGGGAGATCCTTGCACACCCATGGAATCCTTGCACACCCAGAGGGTCCTTGCACACCCATGGAATCCTTGCACACCCAGGGGGATCCTTGCACACCCAGGGGGGTCCTTGCACACCATGGGGGTCCTTGCACACCATGGGGATACTCGCACACCCATGGAATCCTTGCACACCCACGGGGGTCCTTGCACACCCAGGGGGTCCTTGCACACCCAGGGGATCCTTGCACACCCAGGGGGTCCTTGCACACCCAGGGGGGGATTCTTGCACACCCAGGGGGATCCTTGTACACCCAGGGGGGTCCTTGCACACCCAGGGGGTCCTTGCACACCCAGGAGGATCCTTGCACACCCAGGGGGTCCTTGCACACCCAGGGGGATCCTTGCACACCCAGGGGATCCTTGCACACCCGGGGGGTCCTTGCACACCCAGGGGGTCCTTGCACACCCAGGGGGTCCTTGCACACCCCAGTTTCAGTCCGAAACGCTGAGCTGGCGCAGCTCCTCACACGGGGCTCCTTCCCCCTCCTGAGGAGGTCCTTGCACGCTCGTCCCACACGAGGCTCCGTCCCCCTCACACGGGGCTCCTTGCACACTCGTGTCCTCCTGGGGGGCTCCTTGCACACCCATCTCCCCCCACGGGGCTCTTTGCACGCTCATCCCCTCGCACGAGGCTCCTTCCTGTTCCTCCCGTTGCTCTCCCTGCTCCCCCGTGTCCGTTCCCGGTTGTTCCCCGTGCCCCCCCGTGTCCGTGCCCGTTCCCGGTTTCCCCCCGTGCCCCCCCGTGTCCGTGTCCGTGTCCGTGCCCGGTTGTTCCCCGTGCCCCCCCGTGTCCGTGTCCGTGTCCGGTTTCCCGCCCCGGCGCAGGCGGCAGGCCCGGGCGTAGGGGGGGGCGATGGGCGGGGCGGGGGGTGGCGTGTAACGGTACGGGCGGGACGGCTCCAGCTGGGGGGGACAGCGTGCGGTGGGTGACCAGTATGGCCCAGTCCCTCCCAGTATGGTCCAGTCCCTCCCAGTATGGCCCAGTCCCTCCCAGTATGGCCCAGTCCTTCCCAGCATGGCCCAGTCCCTCCCAGCATGGCCCAGTCCCTCCTAGCATGGTCCAGTCCCTCCCAGTGGCTCCAGGAGCTGCCCCAGTCCCTCCCAGTCCCCCCCAGTGCTCCCAGCCCCCTCGATTTCCCCAATCCCCCCGTTTCCCAGTCCCTTCCCCAGTTTCCCCAGCCCTCCCAGTCCCATTCCCAGTTCTCCCCCAGTCCCTCTCCCAATCCCCCCCAGTCCCATTCCCAGTCCCCCCAGTCCCAGTCTCCCCAGTTTCCCATTCCGAGTCCCATCCCCCATTCCCATTCCCACTCTCCCCAGTCCCCCCAGTTTCCCATTCCCAGTCCCCCCCAGTCCTCCCAGTTTCCCATTCCCATTCCCAGTCCATCCCAGTTTCCTCAGTCCATCCCAGTCCATCCCAGTTTCCCCAGTACCTGCAGCGGGTAGGTGCGGTCGGGGTCGAAGGCGCTCAGGTCCCGTTCCCAGTTCCCCATTCCCATTCCCAGTTTCCCATCCCAGTCCATCCCAGTTTCCCATCCCAGTCCACCCCAGTCCATCCCAGTTTCCCCAGTACCTGCAGCAGGTAGGTACGGTCAGGGTCGAAGGCGCTCAGGTCCCGTTCCCAGTTTCCATTCCCAGTTCCCCATTCCCAGTTCCCCATTCCCATTCCCAGCTTCCCATTCCCAGTTCCCCATTCCCATTCCCAGTTTCCCATCCCAGTCCATCCCAGTTTCCCCAGTACCTGCAGCGGGTAGGTGCGGTCGGGGTCGAAGGCGCTCAGGTCCCGTTCCCAGTTTCCCATTCCCATTCCCAGTTCCCCATTCCCAGTCCATCCCAGTTTCCCATCCCAGTCCATCCCAGTTTACCCAGTCCATACCTGCAGCAGGTAGGTGCGGTCAGGGTCGAAGGCGCTCAGGTCCCGTTCCCAATTTCCCATTCCCATTCCCGTTCCCAGTTCCCCATTCCCAGTTTCCCATTCCCAGTTCCCCATTCCCAGTTCCCCATTCCCAGTTTCCCATTCCCAGTCCATCCCAGTCCATCCCAGTTTCCCCAGTACCTGCAGCGGGTAGGTGCGGTCGGGGTCGAAGGCGCTCAGGTCCCGTTCCCAGTTCCCCATTCCATTCCCAGTTCCCCATTCCCATTCCCAGTTCCCCATTCCCAGTCCATCCCAGTCCATCCCAGTCCATCCCAGTTTCCCCAGTTCATACCTGCAGCGGGTAGGTGCGGTCGGGGTCGAAGGCGCTCAGGTCCCCGCAGGCCACGAAGGGAACGATGACCCGGGAGGGGCCCGAGAGACGCGACAGGGCCAGACCTGGGACCCCAAATGGCATCGGGGGCACCCCAAATCCCATTGGGCACCCCAAATACCACTGGAGCACCCCAAATACCACTGGGGAGAACCCCAAATACCATTGGGCACCCCAAATACCACTGGAGCACCCCAAATAACATTGGGGAGAACCCCAAATCCCATTGGGCACCCCAAATACCACTGGGGCACCCCAAATAACACTGGGCACCCCAAATATCGTTGGCACCCCAAATCCAACCCCAAATGACATTGGGGGGACCCCAAATAACATTTGGTATCTCAAATCCAATCCCAAATGACACTGGGGGCACCCCAAATCCAATGGGCACCCTAAATAACATCGGGGGCACCCCCATAACCATTGGGCACCCCAAATCTGACTGGGACACCCCAAATCGAATGGGCACCCCAAATACCACTGGGGGTCACCCCAAATCCATCAAGTATCTAAAATCCAGCCCCAAATCCAACTGGGCACCCTAAATACCGTGGGCACCCCAAATCCCATTGGGTACCCTAAATCCAACCCCAAATCCCATCGGGGCACCCCAAATCCCACTGCGGCACCTCCAATCCCATGGGCACCCCAGATCTGACTGGGGCACACCAAATCCAACCCCAAATCCCATTGGGTACCCCAAATCCCATGGGCACCCGAAATCCAACCCCAAATCCCAGGGGCACCCCAAGTCCAACCCCAAATCCAACCCCACCCCAAAGGGGGGCATCGGGACACCCCAAATCCTCAGGGATCCCAATTCCCCCCCACAAAACAGCAGGGATCCCCCAATGGCCCTCAGAGACCCCAAAATCCCCCCAGGGACCCCCAAAATCCTTCCAGGGACCCCCAAAATCCTGTCAGGAACCCCCAGAACGTCCCCAGGGACCCCCAAAATTCCTCCAAGGACTACTCAAAATGTCCCTTGAGACCTCCCAATGACCCCCCAGACACCCCAAAATCGCCCCAGGAACCCCCAGAATTCCCACAGAGACCCCTCAGTGACCCCTGGCAATGCCCCCAGTGCTCCTGCAGGACCCCCCAACTCCCCCAGGGACCCCAAAATCTCCCAAAGGACCCCCAGAATGTCCCCAGACACCTCCCAGCGACCCCCAGACACCCCAAAATCCCCCCTTGGACCCCTCAGATGGACTCCAGACACCTGCAGTGCCCCCCAGAGACCCCAAAATCCCTGCAGTGCCCCCCAAAACCTCCCCAGGGACCCCCAAAGCCCCCTGGGATCCCTCAGAATGCCCCCAGGCATCTCCCAATGACCCCTGAACACCCCAAAATCCCATCAGGGACCCCTCAGAACATCCCAGACACCTGCCAGTGACCCCTGAACACCCTAAAATGCCATCAGGGACCCCAAAACCTCCCCAGGTATCCCCAAATTCCCCCCCGGGACCCCTCAGAATGTCCCCAGACACGTCCCAGTGCCACCAGACACCCCAAAATCCCATCAGGGACCCCAAAACCTCCCCAGGGATCCCCAAAATCCCCCCCAGGACCCCTCAGAACGTCCCCAGACACCTCCCAGTGCCCCCCAGACACCCCAAAATCCCATCAGGACCCCCAAAATCTCTGCAAATCTCTGCCAGGGACCCCAAAACCCCCCCCCAGACATCTTAGAATGTCCCCAGGCATCTCCCAATGCTCCCAAGACACCCCAAAATCCCATCAGGGATCCCTCAGAATGTCCCCAGACACCTCCCAGTGCCCCCCAGAGACCCCAAAATCCCATCAGTGCCCCCCAAAATGCCCCCAGGCACCCCAAAATCCCCCCAGAATGCCCCCATGCCCTCACCAGCCTCGGGCTCCAGCAGGGGGTTCTCCATGCTGGGCACGAAGCCCTCGGGGGGCTGTACCCACGGCACACCACGAACGCCTCTGCCAAAACAGGGGGTCAGGGGGGGCCCCCCACACTCGGGGGGGGTCCCCAGTCAGACGTGGGGGTCCCCGGGGGTTCGGGGGGCCCCCACCGATGCTGGAGTTGCGGCTGCTGCGGGGCTTGGCGCAGGTGACGTCGGGGAAGAAGAGGCGCAGCTGCGAGTAGAGCAGGGTCACGTCCTTGCCGCGGAAAATCTGGGGGGGCAGCGGGGTCAGCGCCCCCTTTTTGGGGCCGCCGAGGGGGGGGCGGCACCCCCTTTGTGGGGATGGGGGACTCCAGACCCCCCCTCGTTTTGGGGGGGCTCACCTTGGCCACGAAGGTGCCGCCCTTCTTCAGGACGTGGGTGGTGATGTTCAGGGCCTGGAGGAGGGGAGACCCCAAAAGGGGATTTTGGGGGGGTTTGGGGGGGTTTGGGGGGCTCCCCAGGCAGTTTTGGGGGGGTTTGGGGGGCTCCCCAGGCAGTTTTGGGGGGGTTTTTGGGGGGCTGAACCCCCACACTTACAGCCAGCAGCAGCTGGGCCTGGATGTACTCGTCGAGGTCGTGCAGCCCCGTTACTGTGGGGGCAGTTTGGGGGTCAGGGGGGTTTTTTTTTGGGGGAGGGGGGTTGGGGTTCAGGTGCCCCCCCCGGGCCCAGCCCCCCCAAACTCACCATCAGGGGCCCCATCACAGACCACCAGGTCAGCCGGGTGCCCCTCGAAGTGGCGCCGGATCTCCTCGGCCGTGGAGGCCTGGGGGGCAGCAATGGGGGCAGGAAGGGGTTAATGGGGTCTGGGGGGGTTATTGGGGTCTAGGGGGCAGGAAGGGGTTAATGGGGTCTGGGGGGCAGGAAGGGGTTAATGGAGTCTGGGGGGGTTATTGGGATCTGGGGGGCAGGAAGGGGTTAATGGGGTCTGGGAGGGGTTATGGGGGTCTGGGGGCCTGGGGGGCATGGGGGAATATGAGGACAGGAAGGGGTTAATGGGGTCTGGGGAGCATGGGGGAATGGGGGCAGGAATGGGGGCAGGAACAGGGTCAGGAATGGGGTCTGGGGTGGTTAATGGGGTCTGGGGGGCAGGAAGGGGTTAATGGGGTCTGGGGGGGTTAATGGGATCTGGGGGGCAGGAAGGGGTTAATGGGGTCTAGGGGGTTAATGAGGTCTGGGGGACATGGGGGCAGGAAGGGGCTAATAGGGTCTGGGGGGTTACTGGGGTCTGGGGGCCTGGAGGGCATGGGGATATGAGGACAGGAAGGGGTTAATGGGGTCTGGGGGGGTTACTGGGATCTGGGGGGCAGGAAGGGGTTAATGGGGTCTGAGGGGGTTATTGGGATCTGGGGGGCAGGAAGGGGTTAATGGGGTCTGAGGGGGTTATTGGGATCTGGGGGGCAGGAAGGGGTTAATGGGGTCTAGAGGGTTAATGAGGTCTGGAGGCCTGGGGGGCACGGGGGGAATGGGGCAGGAAGGGGTTAATGGGGTCTGGGTGGTTATTGGGGTCTGGGGGGCATGGGGGATATGAGGACAGGAAGGGGTTAATGGGGTCTAGGGAGCATGGGGGGAATGGGGGCAGGAATGGGGTCTGGGGGGGTTAATGGGGTCTGGGGGGCAGGAAGGGGTTAATGGGGTCTGGGGGGGTTAATGGGGTCTGGGGGGCAGTGGGGGGAATGGGGTAGGAATGGGGGCAAGAAGGGGTTAATGGGGTCTGGAGGCCTGGGGGGCATGGGAGGAATGGGGGCAGGAAGGGGTTAATGGTGTCTAGGGGGTTAATGGGGTCTGGGTGGTTATTGGGGTCTGGGGGATATGAGGACAGGAAGGGGTTAATGGGGTCTGGGGAGCATGGGGGGAATGGGGGCAGGAATGGGGTCTGGGGGGTTAATGGGGTCTGGGGGGCAGTGGGGGGAATGGGGGTAGGAATGGGGGCAAGAAGGGGTTAATGGTGTCTAGGGGGTTAATGGGGTCTGGAGGCCTGGGGGGCACGGGGGGAGTGGGGACAGGAAGGGGTTAATGGGGTCTGGGGGCACAGGGGGCAGGAATGGGATCTGAGGGGTTATTGGGGTCTGGGGACCTGGGGGGGAAATGGGGTCAGGAATGGGGCAAGAATGGGGTCAGGGGCTCAGGAATGGGGTCGGGGGCTCAGGAATGGGGTCTGTGGGGGTAAATGGGGGGCAGGAATGGGGTCAGGGGCTCAGGAATGGTGTCTGGGGAGGGGAAATGGGGGCAGGAATGGGGTCTGTGGGGCAGGAATGGGGTCTGGGGGTGAAATGGGATCAGAAATGGGGTCTGGGGGGCAGGAATGGGGTCTGGGGGGGGAAATGGGGGCAAGAATGGGGTCTGGGGCTCAGGAATGGGGTCTGGGGTTGAAATGGGGGGCAGGAATGGGGTCTGGGGGGCAGGAATGGGGTCGGGGGGATAAATGGGGGTCAGGAATGGGGTCTGGGGAGGGGAAATGGGGGGCAGGAATGGGGTCTGGGGGTCAGAAATGGGGTCTGGGGGTCAGGAATGGGGTCTGGGGGGGTAAATGGGGGCAGGAATGGGGTCTGGGATGGGGAAATGGGGTCAGGAATGGGGTCTGGAGGTCAGGAATGGGGTCGGGGGATAAATGGGGGTCAGGAATGGGGTCTGTGGGGCAGGAAAGGGGTCTGTGGGGGTAAATGGGGGCAGGAATGGGGTCTGGGGGGCAGGAATGGGGTCTGTGGGGGTAAATGGGGGCAGGAACGGGGTCTGGGGAGGGGAAATGGGATCAGGAATGGGGTCTGGGGGTCAGGAATGGGGTCTGGGGAGGTAAATGGGGGGCAGGAATGGGGTCTGGGGGGCAGGAATGGGGGCAGGAATGGGGTCTGGGGCTCAGGAATGGGGTCGGGGGTGAAATGGGGTCAGAAATGGGGTCTGGGGGTCAGAAATGGGGTCGGGGGACGGGAAATGGGGTCGGAGGGGCACGGGAGGAACTGGGGTTTGGGTGGGGGGGAAATGGGGTCTGGGGGGAATTGAGTCTGGGGGGAGAAATGGGGTTGGGGTCACTCAGAGGGGGTTTTGGGGGACACAGAGGGGTTTGGGGAGCTCAGGGTTTTTTTGGGGGGCTGAGATGGGGGTTTTGGGGGGCTCAGGGTATTTGGGGGGGCTCAGAGGGGGTTTTGGGGGGCTCAGAGGGGTTTTAGGGGGGGCTCAGGGGGTTTTGGGGGGCTCAGAGGGGTTTGGGGAGGCTCAAAGAGGGGTTTTGGGGGACTCAGGAGGTTTTGGGGGCTCGGGGGGGTTTTGGGGGGCTCAGGGGTTTTGGGGCGCTCAGGGGGGTTTTTGGGGGGCTCAGGGGGTTTTGGGGGGCTCAGGGGGTTTTGGGGGGCTCAGGGGTTTTTTGGGGGGCTCAGGGGTTTTGGGGGGCTCAGGGGGTTTTGGGGGGCTGAGATGGGGGTTTTAGGGGGGCTCAGGGGGTTTTGGGGGGCTCGGGGGTTTTTTGGGGGCTCGGGGGTTTTTTGGGGGGCTGAGATGGGGGTTTTGGGGGGCTCGGGGTTTTTTGGGGGGCTGAGATGGGGGTTTTGGGGGGCTCGGGGGTTTTGGGGGCTCAGGGGGTTTTGGGGGGCTCAGGGGGGTTTTTGGGGGACTCAGGGGGTTTTGGGGGAGGTCCCCACCTTGGTATTATCACCCTGGATGAGGGGGCCATAGCAGGGCTCAAGGGGAATATGGGGGGGCTCAGGAGGTTTTGGGGGGGCTCAAGGGGAATTTGGGGGGGCTCAGGAGATTTTTGGAGGGGCTCAGGAGGAATTTGGGGGCACCCAGGGAGTTTCTGGGGGCTCAGGGGTTTTTGGGGGTGTCCACACCTCGGTGATGGCCCCTGGATGACGGGGCCATGGTGAGGCTCAGGAGGAATTTGGGGGGCTCAAGGCATTTGAGGGGGGCTCAGGGGGTTTTGGGGGGTTCAGAGGGCATGGGGGGCTCAGGGTGAATTTGGGGGAAGCTCAGGGGGGTTTTGAGGGCTCAGGAGATTTTGAGGGGCTCAGAAGGTTTGGGGGGCTCAGGGGCTTTTGGGGGGCTCAGGAGATTTTGGGGGTGTCCCCACCTTGGTGATGTCCCCCTGGATGGGGAGCACCATGGGGGGGGGCTCAGGGGGTTTTGGGGGGTTCAGAGGGTTTTGGGGGGGCTCAGAGGGGTTTTGGGGGCTCAGAGGGTTTTGGGGGGCTCAGGGGGTTTTGGGCGGCTCAGGTGGGGTTTTGGGGCTCAGGGAGGGGTCAGGGGGGTTTGGGGGCTCAGGTGGGGTTTTTGGGGCTCAGGGAGGGGTCAGAGGGGTTTGGGGGGCTCAGGGAGGGTTTTTGGGGGTGTCCCCACCTTGGTGATGTCCCCCTGGATGGGGAGCACCATGGGGGGGCTCAGGGGGTTTTGGGGGCTCAGGAGGGGTCAGGGGGGTTTGGGGGGGCTCAGGTGGGGTTTTTGGGGGTGTCCCCACCTTGGTGATGTCCCCCTGGATCTGCAGCACCCCCGGCAGCGGCGCCATGGCCTGGAGATCCACGGCCACCACCTGGGCTGGGGAGCCCTCGGGGCCCCTGGGGGGGCAGGGGGAGTGGGTACCCTGTGACCCCCCCAGTGACCCCCTCAGTGACCCCCCAAACCCCCAGTGACCCCCCCTGGGACCCCCAGTGTCCCCCAAACCCCCAGTGAACCCCCCAGTGACCCCCAGTGTCCCCCCATACCCCCAGTGACCCCCCCCAGTGACCCCAGTGTCCCCCCATACGCCCAGTGCCCCCCTGGGACCCCCAACCAAACCTCTCTGAGCTCCCTCCAGTCCCAAACTGGGAATCCCAGTCCTCCCAGTTCACCCAGTTGGCAGCACCAGTTCAGCTGGGTCCCAAAGCAGGATTTCCAGTACCCCCAGTGTGGGACTCCCAGTGCTCCCATTCCCAGCCTAAGAGCCCCAAACCAGCACTGCCAGACCCTCAGTTTGGGGCTCCCAGTGCCCCCCAAACTCCCAGTGCTCCCAATGCCCTCCAGTGCCCTCCCAGTGACCCTCACAGTGCCCCCCAGTGCTCCCAGTGACCCTCCCAGTGCCCTCCCAGTGCTCCCAGTGCCCCCAGTGCTCCCAGTAACCCTCACAGTGCTCCAGTGCCCCTCCCAGTGCTCCAGTGCCCTCCAGTGCTCCCAGTGCCCTCCCAGTGCCCCCAGTGCTCCCAGTGCCCTCCCAGTGCTCCCAGTGACCCTCACAGTGCCCCCCAGTGCTCCCAGTACCCTCCCAGTGCCCCTCCCAGTGCCCCCCAGTGCCCTCCCAGTCCCTCCCAGTGCCCCCAGTCCCACCTGAGGTGCCGACTCAGCACCTGGCTCCAGCTCCCGGGGGCAGCACAAAGATCCACGGCCCGCTGGACCCCTGGC
>JAVKUW010000059.1:0-66116 GCA_031885435.1 Passerculus sandwichensis | reverse complement strand
ACACATCTCGTGAGAGTCCCTAAAAAAAAATACCCCAAAACACCCAAAAAATGCCCCATTGCAGGGGGGATCTTTAGGATTGAGGAGTTTTATAGGATTTGAACCATTTTAATGGGATTTTTTTTAGGGGAACTTTAAGGATTTATAGGATTTGCTTGAATTCTGGGGTTGGGATGAATTTTTAGGATTGGGGGGGGTCCCTTTTAACCCAAACCCTTTTTAATTTTGGGTTTTTTGGGGTGATTTTATAGGATTTGAACCATTTAAATGGATTTTTTTAGGGGAACTTTAAGGATTTATAGGATTTTGTTGAATTATAGGATTGGGGTGAATTTTTAGGTTTGGGGGGGTCCCTAATGTGAATTTTTGGGGTCATTTTATAGGATTTGAACCATTTAATGGGATTTTTTTAGGGGAACTTCAAAGATTTATAGGATTTGCTTGAATTCTGAGATGGGGTGAATTTTTAGGATTGGGGGGTCTGTAATGTGAATTTTTGGGGTGATTTTATAGGATTTGAACCATTTTAATGGGATTTTTTTAGGGAAACTTTAAGAATTTATAGGATTTGCTTGAATTATAGGATTGGGGTGAATTTTTAGGATTCGGGGGGGTCCCTTTTAACCCCAAACCCTTTTATTTTTGGGGTTTTTGGGGTGATTTTATAGGATTTGAACCATTTTAATGGGATTTTTTTAGGGAAACTTCAAAGATTTATAGGATTTGCTTGAATTATAGGATTTGGGTGAATTTTTAGGATTGGGGGGTCCCTTTTAACCCCAAATTTTCATTTTTTCCCCCCCCTCAGCTCCCCAAATCCCCCCCCTGTCCCAGCGCTTCCATTCCCGGTAAGTCCGGGGGGGTTTTGGGTTTTTTTTTTTTGGGTTTTTTGGGATTTTTAAGGAAATTTTGGGTACAAAAATGGGGATTTTGGCGGGGGGGGCTCTTTGGGACCTCCCAAATTCCTGGCATTTATTTTAGGGCCGGGGGGGTCATTATGTGAATTTTTTGGGGTGATTTTATGGGATTTGAGCCTTTTTACAGCACTGGAACCATTTTGGGGGGGAACTTTTAGATTGGGGGGGTTTATAGGATTTCAGCCATTTCATGGGATTTTTTGGGGGAACTTTAAGGATTTATGGGGGATCGGGGTGAATTTTTAGGATTGGGGGGGTCCCTTTGAACCCCAAACCCTTTTTTATCCCCCCCCCCCTTGGACCGCACCATTTTTGGGGCATCCTGAGGGAGTTTAGGGGCGGTGAGTCCGGGGGGGTTTTTGGGGTTTTTTGGGGTTTTTTAAGGAAATTTTGGGTACAAAAATGGGGATTTTGCCGGGGGGGGGCTCCTTTGGAACTCCCAAATTCTTGCCATTTATTTTCGGCCCGGGGGGGGTCATTATGTGAATTTTTTGGGGTGATTTTATGGGATTTGAGCCTTTTTATGGCACTGGGACCCCACCATTCCCGGTGAGTCCGGGGGGTTTTTTGGTGGTTTTTTTTTGGATTTTAAGGAAATTTTGGGTACAAAATGGGGATTTTGGCGGGGGGGGGCTCCTTTGGGACCTCCCAAATTCCTGGCATTTATTTTCGGCCCGGGGGGGTCTTTAATGTGAATTTTTTGGGGTGATTTTATGGGATTTGAGCCTTTTTACCGCACTGGAACCATTTTGGGGGGGAACTTTAGGATTGGGGGGTTTATAGGATTCAGCCATTTAATGGGATTTTTTGGGGGGGAACTTTAAGGATTTATAGGATTGGGGTGAATTTTTAGGATTGGGGGGGTCCCTTTGAACCCCAAACCCTTTTTTATCCCCCCCCCCCCCTTGGACCGCACCATTTTTGGGGCATCCTGAGGGAGTTTAGGGGCGGTAAGGCCGGGGGGGTTTTTGGGGTTTTTTGGGATTTTTTAAGGAAATTTTGGGTACAAAAATGGGAATTTTGTCGGGGGGGGGGCTCCTTTGGGACCTCCCAAATTCCTGGCGTTTATTTTCGACCCGGGGGGGGTCTCTAATGTGAATTTTTTGGGGTGATTTTATGGATTTGAGCCTTTTATGGCACTGGGACCCCACCATTCCCGGTGAGTCCGGGGGGGTCTTTTGGGGTTTTTTAAGGAAATTTTGGGTACAAAAATGGGGATTTTGTCGGGGGGGGGGCTCCTTTGGGACCTCCCAAATTCCTGGCGTTTATTTTCGGCCCGGGGGGGGCCCTCGCCGGTGCTTTTCGGGCCCTATAAGGGCAGCGGATCCCGTGTTTACCCCGCGGCCGCCGTGACTCAGCCCGGATTCCAAAATTCCAAAATTCCCACCCCGCCCCCTCCCCCCCCTCGTGACGTCACCGTCCCCTCCCCCCCCCCCAAAATGTTCCCTCCCCCCCCCCCCCATTCCCAACCCAAATTCCAGGCGGGATGAGATCATTGGGGTGGGGGCGGGGATCGGATTTGGGGCATTTTTGGGGCATTTTTGGGGGATTTTTGGGGCATTTTTGGGGATTTTGGGGCATTTTGGGGATGGGGGAGGGGAAAAGGGGGGAGGGGAAATGGAGATTGAGGACCCCCCCCCCCCACCCCCCAATGGGGAAATTTGGGATTGGGAGAGAAATTCCTAAAAAGGGATTTTTTTTAAAAAAGGATATTCCTAAAAAAGTCATTTTAGCGGGGAGGAGGGGGGAAAATTAATCCTAAAATAATAATATTTGGGGGGGAAATCCTAAAAAGGGGGAGGGAGAAATGGAGATCGGGACCCCCCCCCCATGGGGAAATTTGGGATTGGGAAAAAAATTCCTAAAAAGGGATTTTTTTTTTAAAGGATATTCCTAAAAAAGTCATTTTAGCGGGGAGGAGGGGGGGAAATTAATCCTAAAATAAAAATATTTGGGGGAGAAATCCTAAAAAATTTGGGGGGGAAATCCTCAAAAGGGGGAGGGGAAAATGGAGATCGGGACCCCCCCCCATGGGGAAATTTGGGATTGGAAAAAATGGGGAAAAAATCCCTAAAAATGGGGAGGGGTGGGGGAAATACAGGGGGGAGAAATTTGGGAGATGCTGAAAAAAGGGGGATGAAAATCCTGAAAAAAATGGGGAAAATCCATAAAAATAAGGGGGAAATCCTAAAATATAAGGGGGGAAAATCCATAAAAATAAGCGGGAAAATCCTAAAAAAAACATGGGCGAAGTCCTGAAAAATGGGGGGAAATCCTAAAAAAAAATGGGGGAAAATCCATAAAAATAAGGGGGGAAATCCTGAAAAGTGGGGGGAAATCCTAGAAATTTTTGAGGGAAAATCCTGAAAAAATGGGGAAAATCCTGAAAAAATGGGGGAAAATCCATAAAAATAAGGATGAAAATCCATAAAAGTAAGCGAGAAAAATTGTGAAAAATGGGGGGGAGAAATCCTAAAAAAGTTTTGGGGATAAAATCCTAAAAAATTGTGGAAAAATCTTGGGAAAAAAAAAAAAGGAAAATTCCCGAAAATCCCCCGGGTGTCGTTGCAGGGGCGGCCGGAGCCGGCGGGAGCGAGAGTGACACGAGGGGACACCTGGGACACCTGAGTGTGACACACCTGAGTGTGAGTGTGACACGAGGGGGACACCTGAGTGTGAGTGACACACCTGAGTGTGTGTGTGTGACACACCTGGGGGACACCTGAGTGTGTGACACACCTGAGTGTGTGTGTGACACAGCTTGGACACACGTGAGTGTGTGACACACCTGGGACACACCTGAGTGTGAGTGTGTGACACCACCTGGGACACACCTGAGTGAGTGTGACACACCTGAGTGTGTGTGTGACACAGCTTGGACACACCTGAGTGAGTGTGACACACCTGAGTGTGTGTGTGACATACCTGAGTGTGTGTGACACACCTGAGTGAGTGTGTGACACAGCTGGGACACACCTGAGTGTGTGTGACACACCTGGGGGACACCTGAGTGGGGTGTGGTGGTGAGCACACCTGAGTGTGTGTGTGACACACCTGAGTGTGTGTGACACACCTGAGTGTGTGTGTGACACACCTGGGACACCTGTGACCCCGTGACACACCTCTGAGCTTGTGGCACACCTGTGTGTGTGTGTGTGTGTGTGTGTGTGTGTGTGTGTGTGTGACACCTGTGTGTGTGACCTGTGAGTGACACACCAGGGACACCTGGATGAGTGTGGCACCTGGCCCTGGGTGTGTCACAGGTGTCCCTGAGTGTGTCCCACCTGTCCCTATCTCTGTCCCCCCTGCCCATGTGTGTCACACCTTTGGTCCAACGTGGCTGTCCCAGGTGTCACACCTGTCCCCGAGTGTGTCCCACCTGTCCCTGACAGTGTCACAGGTGTCTCTGGCTGCCACACCTGTCCCTGGGTGTGTCACACGTGTCCCTGTCCCTGCTGCCCAGGTGTGTCATACCTGTCCCCAGGTGTGTCCCAGGTGTCTCTGACAGTGTCACCTGTGTCCCCAAGTGTCACACGTGTCCCTGTCCCCCCAGCCCAGGTGTGTGACACCTTTCTGGGGTCCAGCGTGGCTGTCCCAGGTGTCACACCTGTCCCTAAGTGTGTCACAGGTGCCTCTGAGTGTGTCACACCTGTCCCCGAGTGTGTCACACCTGTCCCCGGGAGTGTCCCACGTGTCCCTGACAGTGTCACCTGTGTCCCCAAAGTGTCACACCTGTCCCTGTCACACCTGTCCCTGACAGTGTCACACCTGTCCCCGGGTGTGTCCCACCTGTCCCTGACAGTGTCACACCTTCCGTGTCCCCGTCCCACTTGTCCCCAAGTTTCACACCTGTCACACCTGTCCCCAGGTGTGTCCCAGGTGTCCCTGACAGTGTCACACCCTGTCCCCAGGTGTGTCACAGGTGTCCCCAGGTGTGTCACACCTGTCCCCGGGTGTGTCACACTTGTCCATGTCCCTGTCCCACCTGTCCCTGGGTGTGTCCCACCTTTCTGGCTGTGTCACACCTGTCCCTGTCCCCACTGCCCAGGTGTGTCACCTGTCTGTTCCTGTCCCACCTGTCCCCAGGTGTGTCCCACCTGTCCCTGACAGTGTCACACCTGTCCCCAGGAGTGTCCCAGGTGTCCCCAGGTGTGTCCCACCTGTCCGTGTCCCTGTGTCACACCTGTCCCCAGGTGTGTCACAGGTGTCTCTGATGTGTCCCACCTGTCCCCAGGTGTCCCCAAGTGTGGCCCACCTGTCCCTGTCTCTGTCCCCAGGTGTGTCCCACCTGTCCCTGTGTCCCACCTGTCCCCAGGTGTGTCACAGGTGTCCCTGACAGTGTCACACCTGTCCCTGGGTGTGTCCCACCTTTTCCTGTCCCCAGATGTGTCACAGGTGTCTCTGATGTGTCCCACCTGTCCCTGTCCCCAGGTTTGTCACACCTGTCCCTGTCCCACCTGTCCCTGTCCCCAGGTGTGTCACACCTGTCCCTGTCACACCTGTCCCCAGGTGACCCTGTCTCTGTGTCCCACCTGTCCCTGTCCCAGGTGTCCCTGACACACCTGTCCCTGTCCCCACCTGTCCCCAGGTGTCCCTGTCCCACCTGCACCTCTCTGTGCCGCCGTTTCTGGGGGCGGGGACACCGCCGGGGGCGTGGCCTCGGGGGGCGTGGCCTTGGATCCACCCGGAGTGGGCGTGGCCAAACGGGTGGAACAGGTGTGGGCGTGGCCGGGGGCGTGGCCTTGGCCCCACCCAAGATGTGACCCAGGTGTGACCTGAGGGTGACCCGGATGTGGGCGTGGTCACGGGGTGGGCGTGGCCCGGGGTGGGCGTGGCCTTGGCCCCACCCGAGAGGTGACCCCGAAGGTGACCCGGATGTGGGCGTGGTCACGGGGTGGGCGTGGCTAAAGGGGCGTGGTCCGGCACTCCGGCAGGTTCATGAATAGTCATTAGCACCGTAATTAAAATGTTGTTAATGAGCGCCTCGTTAATGACTCTCCATTGATGAGACCCCGTTAATTTAACCCCTAATTAACCCCTCGTTAATGAACCCCCACAGTGAGCCCCGTTAATGAGCTCCCCAGTAATTAACCCAATAAGGGCCCCCCCTTAATGAGCCCCCATTAATTAACCTGATAAGGAACCTCTGTTAATGAGCTCCCCAGTAATTAACCCCATAATGAATCCCCGTTAATGAGCTCCCCAGTAATTAACCCAATAAGGACCCCCCCTTAATGAGCCCCCATTAATTAACCTGATAAGGAACCCCCGTTAATGAGCTCCCCAGTAATTAACCCCTTAATGAACCCTGTGTAAATAAACCTCCATTAATGAACCCCCAGTAATTAACCTGATAAGGAACTCCTGTTAATGAGCGCTCATTAATGAGCTCCCCAGTAATTAACCCCATAATGAACCCCCATTAATGAACTTCCCAGTAATTAACCCAATAAGGAACCCCCTTTAATGAGCTCCCGAGTAGTGCCCCGTTAATGAACCCGCATTAATTAATTGCCCACTAATTAACCCCAGAACTCCCCCTTTTAATTAACCCCCATTAATGAACTCCCCAGTAATTAACCCCACAACTCCCCCCCGTAATGACTTTTTCCTTAATTAACCCAAATTAGCCCCGGAACCCCCCCCGGGGCCCCTTTCCTCCGTTAACCCCTGGCGTGCCGCGATAACGACCCCGTCCTTAATTAGCGCGGTAATTAACGCCGCAATTAGCGCCGCCATTTCCCCCCCGCCCTTATCGGGGCCGCGCGGGGCTTCCGGGGGGGGAGGGGCGGGCGGGAAACCAAACCCAGAGAGACCCCATGGAGACCCCAGACCCAAGAGAGACCCCATGGAGACCCCAGACCCTGTAGGGACCCCATGGAGACCCCAGACCCAACAGAGACCCCAGAGAGACCCCATGGAGACCCCAGACCCTGTAGGGACCCCACAGAGACCCCATGGAAACCCCAAAACTTATAGGGATCCCCATAGAGACCCCAGACCCTACAGAGACCCCATGGAGACCCCACGGAGACCCCAAAACTTATAGGGACCCCCAGAGAGACCCCAGACCCATCAGACGCCCCAAACCCTACAGGGACCCCAAAGAGACCCCAAACCTCACAAAGACCCCCGACCCTATAGAGACCCCAAATCCCAGAGACCCCACAGAGACCCCAGACCCTATAGGGACCCTACAGAGACCCCACAGAGACCCCAGACCCTACAGAGACCTCATGGAGACCCTGTAGGGACCCCAGACCCAACAGAGACCCCACGGAGACCCCACGGAGACCCCAGACCCTAAAGGGACCCCATGGAAACCCCATGGAGACCCCAAAACTTATAGGGACCCCCAGAGAGACCCCAGACCCATCAGACACCCCAAACCCTACAGGGACCCCAAAGAGACCCCAAACCTCACAGAGACCCCCGACTCCATAGAGACCCCAACTCTCACGAGATGTGTCCCCACAGAGACCCCATAGAGATTCCTACAGAGACCCCAGACCCCACAGACGCCCCAAACCCTACAGGGACCCCAAAGAGACCCCAAACCCCACAGAGACCCCAAATCCCAGAGACCCCAGACCCCACAGAGACCCCATAGAGATTCCTACAGAGACCCCACAGAGACCCCAGACCCATCAGACACCCCAAACCATAAAGGGACCCCAAAGAGACCCCAAACCTCACAGCGACCCCCGACTCCATAGAGACCCCAAATCCCAGAGACCCCAGACCCCACAGAGACCCCATAGAGATTCCTACAGAGACCCCAAAGAGACCCCAACCCCCACAGAGACCCCAGAGAGACCCCAGACCCATCAGACGCCCAAGAGAGACCCAAACCCAACAGAGACCCCAAACCCCACAGAGGACCCAGAGCCCCCCTCCCACACTTTGGGGTCCCCCCTCCGACCCCAAAGCGCCCCCCATAACCCCCCCCCCCCCATGGCCCAGACCCCCCCCCCCCCAAATCCCACCCACCGCCCCATTGGGGGGGGGGGTCCCCCCAGACCCCTCCCCCATCAATTCCTCCCCTCCCCCTTTATGGGGTCCCCATCAATTCCTCCCCTCCCCCTTTAGGGGGTCCCCATCAATTCCTCCCTCCCCCTTTAGGGGGTCCCCAATCCCCCCCGGATCCCCCCCAGCCCCTCCCCCCCCGTCACCTCCATGGGGGTCCCCGGACCCCTCCCCACCCCCTGAGCCCCCCAAATCCCCCCCGGCTCTGCCCCTCCCCCTTTGTGGGCTCCCCAAATCCCCCCCGGGCCCCCCCGGACCCCCCCGGACCCCCCCGGGCCCCCCCAAACCCCCCCCGGTCCCTCCCGCCCCCCCCTCCCGTTCTCCCCCCGTTCCCCCCCCCCGGGGCGGGGCTCGCTCCTCTCGTTACCAATTAAGGCTCCGCGCGCGCCGCGCGAGCCCCCGGTACCGGCACCGCCACCGCGCGGGGCCCCCGAGCCCAGCCCGGCACCGGCACCGGCAACAGCACCGGGAGCACCGGCAACAGCACCGGGACCCTCCAGCCTAACCCCGGTACCGGCACCGCGACCACCGGGATCCCCGAACCCACTCCCGGTACCCGCACCGGGACCGGCACCGGGACCGGCACCAGCCCCCGATAGCCCCGAGCCGACCCCCGGTACCGGCACCGGCACCAGCACCGGGAGCACCGAGCCCAGCCCGGCACCGGCACCGGGACCCTCCAACCTATCCCCAGTACCGGCACCGAGCCCAGCCCGGCACCAGCACCGGGACCAACACCGGGAGCACCGAACCCACCCCCGGTACCCGAACCGGGACCACCGAGCCCACCCCCGGTACCCGCACCGGGATCCCCGAGCCCACCCCCGGTACCCGCACCGGGACCACCGAGCCCATCCCCGGTACCCGCACCGGCACCGGCACCAGCTCCCGATAGCCCCGAGCCGACCCCCGGTACCGGCACCGAGCCCCGGGACCCTCCAACCTATCCCCGGTACCGGCACCGAGCCCAACCCGGCAACAGCCCCCGGGACCACCGAACCCCCCCCGGGACCGGCACCGGTACCACCGAACCCACCCCCGGGACCGGCAACAGCCCCCGGGACCACCGGACCTACCGGGGACCGGCACCGGGACCGGACCCCGACCCAGCCCGGGAGCACCAGAACCGAGCACCAGGTGAGGACCCCCCCGGGACCCCCGAGACTCCCGGGACCCCCGGGACCCCCGGGACCACCGGGAGCAGCGGGACCGGCACCCCTGGGTGGCACCGACCCCCGGGATCCCCGAGCCCCGACCCTTGGGACCCCCGGGGCCACCGAACCCCCCAGGGACCGACCCAGAGCCCTCGGGGACCCCCGGGACCTCCAAAACCCCCCGGGAACGGACCCCAGACCCCCGAATTCCCCCCAGGAACCGACCCCAGACCCCCGGGAACCGACCCCAGACCCCCGAATTCCCCCCAGGGACCGACCCCAGACCCCCGAATTCCCCCCAGACACCGACCCCAGACCCCCGAAACCCACCAGGAACGGACCCCAGACCCCCGAATTCCCCCCAGGGACCGACCCCAGACCCCCGAAACCCCCCGGGAACGGACCCCAGACCCCCGAATTCCCACAGGGACCGACCCCAGACCCCCGAAACCCCCCGGGACCGACCCCAGACCCCCGAATTCCCCCCAGACACCGACCCCAGACCCCCGAAACCCACCAGGAACGGACCCCAGACCCCCGAATTCCCACAGGGACCGACCCCAGACCCCCGAATTCCCCCCGGGACCGACCCCCGGTGCCGCCCCCCGCAGGATCGAGGGGTCTGGGGGGGTTTTGGGGGGAGCACCCCGAGTTTGGGGCTCCCCCGGGAACGGGGCTGGGGGACCCCCCCTAAGGGGTGACCCCGAATTTGGGGTCCGAGACCCCCCTGAGAGCCCCCTTGGGGGGGGGCGTCTTTAGGGAACCCCTCAAAATGGGGCTGGGGGATCCCCCTAAGGGGTGACCCCGATTTTGGGGGACCCCCCCCTTGAGAGACCCCTGGGGGGGTGTTGGGAGGGGATCCCCCCTGATGGGGTTGGGGACCCCAAATGGGGTTGGGGACCCCCCTGAATGGGACCCTCCCGCCTTTTTGGGGGGGTTTGAGGAGCCCAGGGTGGCCAGGGCCCCTTTTTGGGGTGGGGGGAGTCTGGGACCCCCAAAATGGGGAGAGGACCCCCCCCAAATTTAGGACTAATTGGGGGGGGGGGCAGAGCAGGGGTGTCCCCAAACTGGGGCACCCTGGAGGCCACCAAAGTTCGGGGATGCCCCAAAAGGGGGGGCTTGGGGAGGGTCCCCCATTACCGGGGTCTCCCATCTTGGGGACGCTCAGGGGGTTCCCCATTATCGGGGTCCCTCATTATTGGGGGGTCCCCCCTCACTACAAGGATTTCCCCATTAGGGGATCCCTCCAATTTGGGGGTCCCTCGCTATGGGATCCCCTCCTTGCGGGGCTCCCTCGTTAATGGGATCTCTCATTTTGGGGGATCCCCAATTATTGGGGTTCCCCATTATGGGGTGGCCCATTCCAGACCTCCGTGACTGCCACGTCCCCCGTTATTAGGACCTCCCATTATTGGCACCCCCTGTTTTGGGGCTCCCCATTTTTGGGCTCCCCCGTTATCAGCATCCCACCTTATCAGCATGCTCCATTTTGGGATCTCCTGTTTTGGGCTTCGCCCATTATTAGGATCCCTCATTATTAGGATCTCCTGTTTTGGGCTCCCCCATTATTAGGATCCCTCATTATTAGGATCTCCTGTTTTGGCCTCCCCCATTATTAGGATCCCTCGTTATTAGGATCTCCTGTTTTGGGGTCCCCCATTATTAGGATCCCTCATTATTAGGATCTCGGGTTTTGGGCTCCCCCATTATTAGGATCCCTCATTATTAGGATCTCGGGTTTTGGGCTCCCCCATTATTAGGATCCCTCGTTATTAGGATCTCGTTTTGGGCTCCCCCATTATTAGGATCCCCCATTATTAGGATCTCCCATTTTGGGCTCCCCCATTATTAGGATCCCTCATTATTAGGATCTCCTGTTTTGGGCTCCCCCGTTATTAGGATCCCTCATTATTACGATCTTGGGTTTTGGGGTTCCCCATTACTGTGATCCCCCATTACCGCCATCCTCCCCCATTAGGACCCCCCATTATTAACACTCCCCGTTATCACACTCACCCGTTATCAGAATCCTCTGTTATTACAATCTCCCGTTATTAGCATCTCCCATTTTGGGCTCCCCCATTATTAGGGCCTCCTGTTTTGGGGTCCCCCTGTTATTAACACTCCCCATTATTGCACTCACCCGTTATCAGGATCCTCCGTTATCAGGGTCTCCCGTTTTGGGGTCTTCCATCATTAGGATCCCCCATTATTAACACTCCCTGTTATTAGAATCCTCCATTATCAGGATCTCCCGTTATTAGGATTCCCAGTTATTAATGTTCCCCATTTTTAGGATCCCCCATTTTTAGGATCCCCCATTATTAAGATCCTCTGTTATTAACACTCCCCATTATTGCACTCACCCGTTATCAGGATCCCCCGTTATCAGGGGTCTCCCGTTTTGGGGTCTTCCATCATTAGGACCCCCCATTATTAACACTCCCTGTTTTTAGAATCCTCCATTATCAGGATCTCCCATTATTAGGATTCCCAGTTATTAATGTTCCCCATTATCACGATCCCCCATTTTTAGGATCCCCCATTATTAAGATCCCCCATTATTAAGATCCCCTGTTATTAACACTCCCCATTATCGCGCTCACTCGTTATTAGAACCCTCTGTTATCACGCTCCCCCATTATCAGGATCTCCCATTTTGGGATCCCCCGTTATTAGGATCCCTCATTATTAACACTCCCCGTTATCACGCTCACCCGTATTAGAGTCCTCCGTTATCAGGATCTCTTGTTTTGGGGTCCCCCCTTATTAGGACCCCCTGTTATTTATACCCCCCATCATTAGGACCCCTCGTTAGTAATATTCCCCATTATCGCACTCACCCGTTATCAGGACCTTATCAGGACCCCCCGTTATCCGGATCTCTGGTTATTGGTATCTCCTGTTACGAGGGTCCCCCATTATCTGGATCTCCTAAGGGCTCCCCCTTTTCTCGTTATCGCGCTCACTCGTTATCAGAATCCTCTGTTATGCAGATCTCCCATTATTAGGCTCCCCCATTATTAGGATCTCCTGGTACTGGGATCTCCCGGTTTTGGGGCCCCTGTTATTAGGATCTCCCGTTATTAGGATCTCCTGTTACTGGGATCTCCCGGTTTTGAGGCCCCCGTTATTAGGATCCCCCGTTATTAGGATCTCCCCCATTGTTAGGATCTCCTGGTACTGGGATCTCCTGGTTTTGGGGCCCCCATTTTCCAGATCCCCCGTTATTAGGATCTCCCATTATTAGGATCCCCCATTATCAGGCTCCCTCGTTATTAGGACCCCCCATTATTAACACTCCCCATTATTGCATTCACCCATTATTAGGCTCCCCCGTTATTAGGCTCCCCCATTATTAGGATCTCCTGTTACTGGGATCTCCCGGTTTTGAGGCCCCCATTTTCCAGATCCCCCATTATTAGGATCTCCCATTATTAGGATGCCCCATTATCAGGCTCCCTCATCATTAGGACCCCCCATTATCAACACTCCCTGTTATCGCATTCACCCATTATTAGGCTCCCCCGTTATTAGGATTCCCCATTATTAGGATCTCCCTTTTTGGGGTCCCCCATTACCATGCTCATCCGTTATTAGGCTCCCCTGTTATTAGAATCCTCCATTATCCTGATCTGCTGTTATTGGGCTCCCCACTTATCAGGATCTCCCGTTATCAGGCTCCCCCATTATCAGGATCTCCCGTTATCAGGATCTCCCCATTATTAGCGACTCCCATTTCGCTCTCCCCCACTAATCCCCCTCTCCCCTCCCTCCGTTATCCGGATCCCCCATTATCAGGCTCCCCCATTATTAGGATCTCCTGGTTTTGGGGTCCCCGTTATCCCGATCCCCCGTTATTAGGATCTCCCATTATTAGGATTCCCCGTTATTGCGCTCACCCATTATTAGGGTCTCCCGTTATTAGGATCCCCCCATTACTGTGCTTCCCCGCTATTAGGCTCCCCATTATTAACACTCCCCGTTATTGCTCTCACCCGTTATTAGAATCATCCGTTATCAGGATCCCCCATTATTAGGATCTCCCATTATTAGGGTTCCCCGTTATTAGGCTCCCCAATTATTAGGATCTCCCGTTATTAGAATCCTCCATTATCAGAATCCCCCGTTATCCGGATCTCCCGTTATTAGGATTCCCCATTATTAAGGTTCCACCTTATCAGGCTCCCCCATTATCAGGATCTCCCGGTTTTGGGGTCCCCGTTATCCGGATCTCCCGGTTTTGGGGTCCCAGTTATTAAGGTTCCCCGTTATTGGGCTCCCCCATTATCAGGATCTCCCCGTTATTAGAATCCTCCATTATCAGGATCTCCCGGTTTTGGGGTCCCCGTTATCCGGATCTCCCGTTATCAGAATTCCCCGTTATTAAGGTTCCCCCATGATCCGGATCTCCCGGTTTTGGGGTCCCCGTTATCCGGATCTCCCGTTATTAGGATTCCCCGTTATTAAGGTTCCCTGTTATCAGGCTCCCCCATTATCAGGATCTCCCCGTTATTAGAATCCTCCATTATCTGGATCTCCCGTTATTAGGATCCCCCATTATCCGGATTCCCCGTTATCAGGCTCCCCCGTTATCAGGCTCCCCCCGTTGATCAGCCGCCCCCGTTCCTGTTTCCCCCGCTAATCCCCCTCTCCCCTCGCTCCGTTATCCGGATCTCCCAGTTTTGGGGTCCCCGTTATCCGGATCTCCCGTTATCCGGATTCCCCGTTATCAGGCTCCCCCGTTATCAGGATCTCCCGCTTTTGGGGTCCCCGTTATCCGGATCTCCCGTTATTAGAATCCTCCATTATCCGGATCTCCCGTTATTAGGGTTCCCCGTTATCAGGCTCCCCCATGATCAGGCTCCCCCCGTTGCTCAGCCGCCCCCATTCCCGTTTCCCCCTCTAATCCCCGTCTCTCTCCCTCCCTCCGTTATCCGGATCTCCCGGTTTTGGGGTCCCCGTTATCCGGATCCCCCGTTATCCGGATCCCCCATTATCCGGATCTCCCATTATTAGGATTCCCCGTTATCAGGCTCCCCCATTATCAGGATCTCCCCGTTATTAGAATCCCCCGTTATCCGGATCCCCCGTTATTAGGATTCCCCGTTATCCGGATCCCCCGTTATTAGCATTCCCCGTTATCAGGCTCCCCCGTTATCAGGCTCCCCCATTATCAGGCTCGCCCCGTTGATCAGCCGCCCCCGTTCCCGTTTCCCCCGCTAATCCCCGTCTCTCTCCCTCCCTCCGTTATCCGGATCTCCCGGTTTTGGGGTCCCCGTTATCCGGATCTCCCGTTATTAAGTTCCCCATTATCAGGATCTCCCCGTTATTAGAATCCCCCGTTATCTGGTTCTCCCGTTACCCGGATCCCCCGTTATCAGGATCCCCCGTTATTAGCATTCCCCGTTATCAGGCTCCCCCGTTATCAGGCTCCCCCCGTTGCTCAGCCGCCCCCGTTCCCGTTTCCCCCGCTAATCCCCGTCTCTCTCCCTCCCTCCGTTATCCGGATCTCCCGGTTTTGGGGTCGCCGTTATCCGGATCTCCCGTTATTAGAATCCCCCATTATCAGGCTCCCCCGTTATCAGGCTCCCCCATTATCAGGATCTCCCAGTTTTGGGGTCCCCGTTATCCGGATCTCCCGTTATTAGGATCTCCCGTTATCCGGATCTCCCGTTATCCGGATCTCCCGTTATCAGGCTCCCCCGTTATCCGGATCTCCCGTTATTAGGATTCCCCGTTATCAGGCTCCCCCATGATCAGGATCTCCCAGTTTTGGGGTCCCCGTTATCCAGATCCCCCGTTATCCGGATCTCCCGTTTTTAGGATCCCCCATTATCCGGATTCCCCGTTATCAGGCTCCCCCGTTATCAGGCCCCCCCGTTATCAGGCTCCCCCCGTTGCTCAGCCGCCCCCGTTCCCGTTTCCCCCGCTAATCCCCGTCTCTCTCCCTCCCTCCGTTATCCGGATCTCCCGGTTTTGGGGTCCCCGTTATCCGGATCTCCCGTTATTAGAATCCCCCATTATCAGGCTCCCCCGTTATCAGGCTCCCCCCGTTGATCAGCCGCCCCCATTCCTGTTTCCCCCGCTAATCCCCATCTCCCCTCCCTCCGTTATCCAGATCTCCCGTTATTAGGATTCCCCGTTATTAAGGTTCCCCGTTATTGGGCTACCCCATGATCAGGATCTGCCGGTTTTGGGGTCCCCATTATCCGGATCTCCCGTTATTAGGATTCCCCGTTATCAGGCTCCCCCATGATCAGGATCTCCCGGTTTTGGGGTCCCCGTTATCCGGATCTCCCGTTATCAGGATTCCCCGTTATTAAGGTTCCCCATTATCAGGATCTCCCCGTTATCCGGATCTCCAGTTATTAGAATCCTCCATTATCCGGATCTCCCGTTATCCGGATCTCCCGTTATCAGGCCCCCCCGTTATCAGGCTCCCCCCGTTGCTCAGCCGCCCCATTCCCGTTTCCCCCTCTAATCCCCGTCTCTCTCCCTCCCTCTCTCTCCCCTCCCTCCCCTCTCCCCTCCCTCCGCAGCTCCCGCCCCCGGCCCCGCACCATGAGCGCGGCCGCGCCGGGCGGGCGGGGCCGCTCGGAGGCGGCGGCGGCAGCGGAGCCCGCCGAGATGCCGGCCACCGAGAAGGACCTGGCCGAGGACGCGCCCTGGAAGCGCATCCAGCAGAACACCTTCACCCGCTGGTGCAACGAGCACCTCAAATGCGTCCAGAAGCGCGTCGGGAACCTGCAGACCGACCTGGGCGACGGGCTGCGCCTGATCGCGCTGCTCGAGGTGCTCAGCCAGAAGCAGATGGGCCGCAAGTACAACGCGCGCCCCACCTTCCGCCAGATGCAGCTGGAGAACGTCTCGGTGGCCCTGGAGTTCCTGGAGAGGGAGAACATCAAGCTGGTGTCCATCGGTGAGGGGCCGGGGGGGGTCGCAGGGGATGGGGAGGGGGCCAAAGGGGATGGGGAGGGGCGGCCCGGAAAGTTTGGGGGAGCTGGGAGTTATGGAGGAGTCGGAGTTATGGAGGAAAAAATGAGATTTGAGTGGTTTGATTTGGGAGAAATCGTCTCAAAAGAGGGTTAGAAATTGGGGAGGGGGCGGGAGGGGCGGCCCGGAAAGTTTGGGGGAGCTGGGAGTTACGGAGGAGTTGGAGTTATTGAGGAAAAAATGAGATTTGAGTGGTTCGTTTGGTGAGGAAATGGTGGAAACGTCCCAAAAGAGGCTCAGAAATTGGGGAGGGGGCCGGAGGGGCGGCCCGGAAGGTTTGGGGGAGCTGGGAGTTACGGAGGAGTTGGAGTTGTTGAGGAAAAAATGAGATTTGAGTGGTTTGATTTGGGAGAAATCGTCTCAAAAGAGGGTTAGAAATTGGGGAGGGGGCCGGAGGGGCGGCCCGGAAGGTTTGGGGGAGCTGGGAGTTATGGAGGAGTTGGAATTTTGGGGTAAAAAATGAGATTTGAGTGGTTTGTTTGGGTGGAAACGTCCCAGAAGGAGCTCAGAAATTGGGGAGGGGGCCAAAGGGGATGGGGAGGGGCGGCCCGGAAAGTTTGGGGGAGCTGGGAGTTGCGGAGGAGTTGGAGTTATGGAGGAAAAAATGAGATTTGAGTGATTTGTTTGGGTGGAAACGTCCCAGAAGGAGCTCAGAAATTGGGGAGGGGGCCGGAGGGGCGGCCCGGAAGGTTTGGGGGAAGTGGGAGTTATGGAGGAGTTGGAATTTTGGGGTAAAAAATGAGATTTGAGTGATTTGTTTGGGTGGAAACATCCCAGAAGGAGCTCAGAAATTGAGGAGGGGGCGACCACGGCCCCTTGGAAACGTTCAGGGGGGTGGGCAGGGGGTGAGAGTTGGAATTTTGGGGTAAAAAATTGAGATTTAAGTGGTTTGTCTGGTGAGGAAATGGTGGAAACGTCCCCAAAAAGAGGCTCAGAAATTGGGGAGGGGGCGACCACGGCCCTCGGGAAAAGTTTGGGGGGCGTCAGAGTTGGAATTTTGGGGGGAAAAAATGAGATTGGAGTGATTTTACTTGATGAGGAAAGGGTCGAGAAGTGCCCAAAGGGGCTCAGAAATTGAGGAGGGGGCGTGAGACCACCCCCCAAAAAAAGCTCCGGGGGCGGGAGTGACGGAGGAGTTGGAATTTTTTTTTTTTTGGGGAAAAAAAAGGGAAATTCGAGTGGTTTGTGTTGGTGAGAATGAGGTGAAAAGCCCTGAAAATGGGTCCGGAAATTGGGGAGGGGGCGTGTGCGACCACCCCTCAAAAAAACTCTGGGGGGGTTCGGGGCGGGATGAGGGGAAATGGGAATTGCGGAGAAAATCGGAGTTTTGGGGAAAAAATGGTGGAAAATGGTGAATTTTCCGAGATCGGAGGGTGGAAAATGGTGAATTCTGCCCAAAATGGTGAATTCTGCCCAAAATTGGGGAGGGGGCGCCTGCGGGACCCCCGGAAATGGGGGGGGGACGGGACTGGGAGACCCCAGACCCCCAAAATGGGGAGAGGTCTCTGGGAAAGGGAAACTCGGATTGGTTTTAATGGTGAGGAGGGGGCGGGACCCCGACCCCAAAAGGCCCCGGAAATTGGGGAGGGGTCGTGGACGAGCCCAAAAATTTGGGGGGGGGTCCGCTGGGAGACCCCAAAAATGGGGAGGGGTCTCCAAGAGGGAGAGAATCCGATTGATCCCGATTGGGGAGACCCCCCCCCTAAAAAATAGACGCCGAAATTGAGGGGAGGGGTCCCAGAATTGGGGAGGGGGTCCTGGAGAGGCCGATAATTTCGGGGGGCGCAGAGACCCCTCCCCAAATAACCCCGGGGTGACACGGGGGGTCCTGAGACCCCTCCCCTTTATGGGACCCCCGGGAATAATTTGGGGACCCCCCCCCATGTTTAGGGCGGGGCTTTGGAGACCCCTCCCCCCCCCCCAAATCCCACCCTGGGGGGCTCCGTTTGGGGACCCCCCCCCCAAAAAATTTGGGACACGCCCCTCATTTAGACCCCCCCGCCCCAAATTTACGACCCCTCCCCAATTTGGGACCCCAAAATTAAAGGGGGGGGGGTCCTGGAGACCCCTCCCCACACAATGGGGGGCTCCCCCTTTTTGCAGGGCCATGTTTGGGACCCCCTCCTCAATTTGCGACCCCTCCCTCAATTTAGGACCCCCCCTCAATTTGAGACACCCCCTCCCCTATTTAAACCCCCCCCCCCCCCAATTTTGGGTCTCCCCCTCCCCAATTTGGGGCGACCCCAAAATTTAAGGGGGGGGGGAGGGGTTCCGGTCCAATCCGGTCCGGGCAGGAATTTGGGGAGGGGGCGCCGCTTTCGGGGCTCGGGGGGGTCCCGGGGGGTCCCGGAGGTTTTTTGGGGGGGGGTCCCGGGGGGGTGGGGCAGGGGGCGTGGCCTCAGCCGTGGCCGAGCCCTTATAAGGCCAAAAAATGCTGGAGCGGGGGGGGAGGGGCCGCGGCCCATCCCCCACCCCGGCCCCGCCCCTCCCCCTCCCCCCCTCCCCAAAATCCGCCCCCAACCCCCCCCCGGGGCGGGGGCGGGGCCGGGCTGAGGCCCCTCCCCCCAAAAACCCGCGCGAGGGGGGCGGGGAACGGGGGAGACCCCGAGGGGGATCCCGGGAGGGGCAAAAACCCCGAAAGGGACCCAAAAACACCGAAAGGGACCCAAAAACCCCAAAAGGGACCCAAAAACACCAAAAGGGACCCAAAAACACCAAAGGTACTCAAAAACACCAAAAGGGACCCAAAAACAGCAAAAGGGACCCAAAAACCCCAAAAGGGACCCAAAAAACCCAAAAAGGGACCCCAAAACACCAAAAGGGACCCAAAAATGGGAATGGGAAACGGGGATACCCCAAAAACACCAAAAGGGACCCAAAAACCTCAAAAGGGACTCAAAAATGGGAATGGGAAATGGGGACACCCCAAAAACCCTGAAAGGGACCCAAAAACACCAAAAGGGACACAAAAACACCTAAAGGGATCCAAAAACACCTAAAGGGACCCAAAAACCCCAAAAGGGACCCCAAAAACACCAAAAGGGACCCAAAAATGGGAATGGGAAACGGGGATACCCCAAAAACACCAAAAGGGACCCAAAAATCCCAAAAGGGACCCCAAAAACACTAAAAGGGACCCAAAGACACCAAAAGGGACCCAAAAATGGGAATGGGAAACGGGGACACCCCAAAATGGACCCCAAAAACACCAAAAGGGATCCGAAAACACCTAAAGGGACCCAAAAACCCCAAAAGGGACCCAAAAATGGGAATGGGAAATGGGGACACCCCAAAAACCCCGAAAGGGACCCAAAAACACCAAAAGGGACCCCAAAAACGGGAACTGGGGACACCCCGGACACCCCAAAAGGGACCCCAAAAATGGGAACGGGATTTGAGGGTACCCCCGAAACCCCAACAGGGACCCCAAAAACGGGGACGGGAACTGGGGACGCTCCGGACACCCCAAAAATCCTAAAAGGGATTTGGGGAGTGGCCCCGAGACCCCAAAAGGGACCCCAAAAGTGGGGCCAGGGACAGGACACAGCTGAGAGACCAAAAACCCCAAAAGTGTCCCCAAAGTGTCCCCAAAGGGACCCCAAAAGGGCCCCAAAGCAGCGGCGTGGTCTGGGAACCGTCCCTGACTCCCCGAAACCCCAAAGGGGATTTGGGGCCCCCCGGACACCCCAAAAACCGCACGGGGGGGGCGGGGGGGGGGGCACAGCCCAAAACCCCAAACCAGGGACAGGAACCGGAACCCAAAAACGCGGCTGGGTGTGGGGACACACCCGGGACACCCCAAAAAGTGTTAAGGGGACTTGGGGACACACCCGGGACACCCCAAAAACGCGGCTGGGTGTGGGGACACCCCAAAAACGCGGCTGGGGTGTGGGGACACACCCTGACACCCCAAAAACGCGGCTGGGTGTGGGGACACACCCGAGACACCCCAAAAACCTTCTGGGGTGTGGGGACACAGCCGGGACACCCCAAAAAGTGTTAATGGGGACTTGGGGACACACCCGGGACACCCCAGAAACGCGGCTGGGTGTGGGGACACACCCGAGACACCAAAACCTCAACTTGGGGACACACCCGGGACCCCAAAAAGTGTTAAAGGGGACTTGGGGGCACACCCGGGACACCCCAAAACCTCAGAGGGGACTTGGGGACACACCCGGGACCCCAAAACTGCTAAAGGGGACTTGGGACCTGTCCTGACACCCCAAAAAGTGTCAGCGGGGACTTGGGGACACACTTGGGACCCCAAATTCTCCACGGGGACCCCAAAAGCCCTGACAGGGTCCCCTGGGACCCCCTCGTGTCCCCAGCAGGACCCCCCTGATGGTGCTGCCACCCCCGCGCTGCGGCCTCGGGGTGTCCCCAAGTGTCCCCGAGCTGAGCTGTGTCCTGTGGCCACCCCCCCCTGTGGTGGCACCGAGCTGTCACCTCCCCCGGGTGGTCCCTGGTGTCCCCTGTCCCTGTGGGGTGTCCCCAATGTCCCCTGTCCCTGCAGGGTGTCCCCAATCCCTGTGGAGTGTCCCCTGTCCTTTTGGGGTGTCCCCTGTGTCCCCAATCCCTGTGGAGTGTCCCCAATGTCCCCAATTGTCCCCTGTCCTTTTGGGGTGTCCCCAATGTCCCCTGTCCTTGCAGGGTGTCCCCAATCCCTGTGGCGTGTCCCCTGTCCTTTTGGAGTGTCCCCCATCTTTTTGGGGTGTCCCCAATGTCCCCCGTCCCTTCAGGGTGTCCCCAATCCCTGCAGGGTGTCCCCTGGTGTCCCCTGTCCCTGTGGAGTGTCCCCTGTCCCTGTGGAGTGTCCCCAATGTCCCCAATCCCTGTGGAGTGTCCCCTGTCCTTTTGGGGTGTCCCCAATGTCCCCAATCCCTGTGGAGTGTCCCCAATGTCCCCAGTCCCTGCAGGACGTCCCCTGTCCTTTTGGAGTGTCTCCTGTCCCCGCGGGCTGTCCCCAATCCCTGTGGAGTGTCCCCTGGTGTCCCCTGTCCCTGCAGGGTGCCCCCAATCCCTGCAGGATGTCCCCTGTCCTTTTGGGGTGTCCCCAATGTCCCCACGGGGTGTCCCCAACCCCTGTGGGGTGTCCCCTGTCCTTTTGGAGTGTCCCCAATGTCCCCTGTCCCTGCAGGGTGTCCCCAATCCCTGCAGGGTGTCCCCAGTCCCTGCAGGGTGTCCCCAAATGTCCCTGCTGTCCCCGCTGTCGCTGCTGTCCCTGATGTCCCCACTGTCCCCACTGTCCCTGCTGTCCCTGATGTCCCCGATGTCCCCGTGTCCCCCCAGACAGCAAAGCCATCGTGGACGGGAACCTGAAGCTGATCCTGGGGCTGATCCTGCCCCAGTGTCCCCAGTACCCCACACACCCCAATGTCCCCAATGTCCCCAATGTCCCCAATGTCCCTGCTGTCCCTGCTGTCCCCACTGTCCCTGCTGTCCCTGCTGTCCCTGCTGTCCCCGCTGTCCCCAATGTCCCCAATGTCCCCAATGTCCCTGCTGTCCCCAAGTCCCTGCTGTCCCCAATGTCCCTGCTGTCCCCAATGTCCCCAATGTCCCCAATGTCCCCAATGTCCCCAATGTCCCTGCCGTCTCTGCTGTCCCCAATGTCCCTGATGTCCCCAATGTCCCCGATGTCCCCAATGTCCCCAATGTCCCCCCAGACAGCAAAGCCATCGTGGACGGGAACCTGAAGCTGATCCTGCCCCAGTGTCCCCAATGTCCCTGATGTCACCAGTACCCCAATGTCACTGATAGCCCAGACACCCCCAGTGTGTCCCCAATGTCCCCCTGATGTCCCCGTGTCCCCCCAGACAGCAAAGCCATCGTGGACGGGAACCTGAAGCTGATCCTGGGGTTGATCCTGCCCCAGTGTCCCCAGTTCCCCACACTCCCCAATGTTCCCAATGTCCCCGCTGTCCCCAATGTCCCCGATGTCCCCGTGTCCCTGCTGTCCCCAATGTCCCCAATGTCCCTGCTGTCCCCAATGTCCCTGCTGTCCCTGCCGTCCCTGCCGTCCCCACTGTCCCTGCTGTCCCTGCTGTCCCCAATGTCCCCAAGTCCCTGCTGTCCCCGCTGTCCCCAATGTCCCCAAATGTCCCCGATGTCCCTGCTGTCCCTGATGTCCCAATGTCCCCGTGTCCCCCCAGACAGCAAAGCCATCGTGGACGGGAGCCTGAAGCTGATCCTGCCCCAGTGTCCCCAATGTCCCCAATGTCCCTGATGTCACCAGTACCCCAATGTCACTGATAGCCCAGACACCCCCAGTGTGTCCCCAATGTCCCCCTGATGTCCCCGTGTCCCCTCAGACAGCAAAGCCATCGTGGACGGGAACCTGAAGCTGATCCTGGGTTTGATCTGGGCACTGATCCTGCCCCAGTGTCCCCAGTGCCCCACACACCCCAATGTCCCTGCTGTCCCTGATGTCCCTGCTGTCCCCAATGTCCCCAAGTCCCTGATGTCCCCGCTGTCCCTGATGTCCCCAATGTCCCCAATGTCCCTGCGGTCCCTGCTGTCCCTGATGTCCCCGCTGTCCCTGCTGTCCCCAATGTCCCCAATGTCCCTGATGTCACCAGTACCCCAATGTCACTGATAGCCCAGACACCCCCAGTGTGTCCCCAATGTCCCTGCTGTCCCCAATGTCCCCACTGTCCCTGATGTCCCCGATGTCCCCGTGTCCCCCCAGACAGCAAAGCCATCGTGGACGGGAACCTGAAGCTGATCCTGGGTTTGATCTGGACGCTGATCCTGCACTACTCCATCTCCATGCCCATGTGGGACGAGGAGGATGAGGAGGAGGCCAAGCGCCAGACGCCCAAGCAGCGCCTGCTGGGCTGGATCCAGAACCGGCTGCCGCAGCTGCCCATCACCAACTTCAGCAAGGACTGGCAGAGCGGCCGGGCCCTGGGGGCACTGGTGGACAGCTGTGCCCCGGGTATGGCAGGGCTGGGGACACTGGGATGGGCACTGGGGACACTGGTGGACAGCTGTGCCCCGGGTGAGGGACACTGGGGACACTGGGGACACTGGAGTGGGCACTGGGGACACTGGGGACACCGGGATGGGCACTGGGGACAGTGGGATGGGCACTGGGGGCACTGGTGGACAGCTGTGCCCCGGGTGAGGGACGTGGGGGCACTGGGGTGGACACTGGGGACACCAGGATGGGCACTGGGGGCACTGGGGACACCGGGATGGGCACTGGGGGCACTGGGATGGACACTGGGATGGGCACTGGGGACACTGGGATGGGCACTGGGGGCACTGGGATGGGCACTGGGGGCACTGGGGACACCGGGATGGGCACTGGGGACACTGGGATGGGCACTGGGGACATTGGGGGCACTGGGATGGGCACTGGGGACACTGGGATGGGCACTGGGGACACTGGGATGGGCACTGGGGGCACTGGGGACACTGGGATGGGCACCAGGATGGACACTGGGATGGGTACTGGGGGCACTGGTGGACAGCTGTGCCCCGGGTGACGGACACGGGGACACTGGGGACACCGGGATGGGCACTGGGGACACCGGGATGGGCACTGGGGACACTGGGATGGGCACTGGGGGCACTGGGATGGGCACTGGTGGACAGCTGTGCCCCGGGTATGGCAGGGCTGGGGACACTGGGGACACTGGGATGGGACACTGGGAGCACTGGGATGGGCACTGGGGGCACTGGTGGACAGCTGTGCCCCGGGTGAGGGACACGGGGACACTGGGGACACTGGGATGGGCACTGGGGACACTGGGATGGGCACTGGGGGCACTGGTGGACAGCTGTGCCCCGGGTGAGGGACACCGGGGACACCGGGGACACCGGGGACACTGGGATGGGCACTGGGATGGGCACTGGGGGCACTGGGGACACTGGGATGGGCACTGGGATGGGCACTGGGGGCACTGGGGACACTGGGATGGGCACTGGTGGACAGCTGTGCCCCGGGTATGGCAGGGCTGGGGACACTGGGGACACTGGGGACACTGGGGACACCGGGATGGGCACTGGGGACACTGGGGACACTGGGATGGGCACTGGGGACACCAGGATGGGCACTGGGGACACTGGGATAGGCACTGGGAGCACTGGGATGGGCACCAGGATGGGCCCTGGGGGCACTGGTGGACAGCTGTGCCCCGGGTGAGGGACACGGGGACATTGGGGACACTGGGATGGGCACTGGGGGCACTGGGGACACTGGGGGGGACATTGGGGGCACTGGGATGGGCACTGGGATGGGCACTGGGGGCACTGGTGGACAGCTGTGCCCCGGGTATGGCAGGGCTGGGGACACTGGGGACACCGGGATGGGCACTGGTGGACAGCTGTGCCCCGGGTGAGGGACACTGGGGACACTGGGATGGGCACTGGGGACACTGGGATGGGGGCACTGGGGGCACTGGGGGCACTGGGATGGGCACTGGGGACACCAGGATGGGCACTGGGGGCACTGGGATGGGCACCAGGATGGGCACTGGGGACACTGGTGGACAGCTGTGCCCCGGGTATGGCAGGGCTGGGGACACTGGGGACATTGGGGACACTGGGGACACTGGGATGGGCACTGGGGGCAATGGTGGACAGCTGTGCCCCGGGTGAGGGACATTGGGGGCACTGGGGGTACTGGGATGGGCACTGGTGGACAGCTGTGCCCCGGGTATGGCAGGGCTGGGGACATTGGGGGCACTGGGGACACTGGGGTGGGCACTGGGAGCACTGGTGTCCCCGGTCTGACCCTGTCCCCCCTGTCCCCAGGGCTGTGCCCCGGGTGTGGCAGTGCTGGTGGCACTGGGGATGGGTATTGGTGGCACTGGTGGCACTGGTGTCCCCGGTGTGACCCTGTCCCTGTGTCCCCAGGGCTGTGCCCCGGGTGTGGCAGTGCTGATGGCACTGGTGGCACTGGTGTCCCCGGTCTGACCCTGTCCCCTCTGTCCCCAGGGCTGTGCCCCGACTGGGACTCGTGGAACCCGAACCGGCCCGTGGAGAACGCGCGCGAGGCCATGCAGCAGGCGGAGGAGTGGCTCGGCATCCCCCAGGTGACACCGGGGACATGGGGACACCCCTGACACTGGCCCTGTCACCCCCAGGGACACTGGGGACACCCCTGACACTGGGGACACCCCTGACACTGTCCCTGTCCCCCCAGGGGACACTGGGGACACCCCTGACACTGTCCCTGTCCCCCCCAGGGACACCGGGGACACTGGGGACACCCCTGACAATGGCCCTGTCACCCCCAAGGGACATGGGGACACCCCTGACACTGTCCCCATCCCTGTCCCCCCCAGGTGACACTGGGGACACCCCTGACACTGTCCCTGTCCCTGTCCCTCCCAGGGGACACTGGGGACACCCCTGACACTGTCCCTGTCCCCCCAGGGACACTGGGGACACCCCTGACACTGTCCCTGTCCCTGATCCCCCCAGGGGACACTGGGGACACTGGGGACACCCCTGACAATGGCCCTGTCCCTGATCCCCCCAGGGGACACTGGGGACACTGGGGACACCCCTGACACTGTCCCTGATCCCCCCAAGGGACACTGGGGACACCCCTGACACTGGCCCTGTCCCCCCCAGGTGACACTGGGGACACCCCTGACACTGTCCCCATCCCTGATCCCCCCCAGGGACACTGGGGACACCCCTGACACTGTCCCCGTCCCTGTCCCCCCCAGGGACACTGGGGACACCCCTGACACTGGCCCTGTCCCCCCAGGGGACACTGGGGACACTGGGGACACCCCTGACACTGTCCCTGTCCCTGATCCCCCCAAGGGACACTGGGGACACTGGGGACACCCCTGACACTGTCCCCATCCCTGTCCCCTCAAGGGACACTGGGGACACCCCTGACACTGTCCCTGTCCCTGGTGACACAACCGTGCTGATGTCCCTTGTCCCTGAGCTGACGTTCCCTCCCCTGTCCCCTGTCCCAGGTGATGATGTCCCTGTCCTGTGCTGGTGTCCCCTGTCCCTTGTCCCCTCACCTGTCCCAGGTGCCACACACACCTGTGCTGATGTCCCCTGTCCCCTCCCCTGTCCCCGTGCTGATGTCTCTGTCCCCAGCTGATGATGTCCCCTGCCCAGTGCTGATGTCCCTGTTCTGATGTCCCCGTGCCGATGTCCCTGTCCCTGTCCTGGTGTCCCCTCGCCTGTCCCTGTGCTGATGTCCCTGTTCTGATGTCCCTGAGCTGATGTCCCTGTCCCCATGCTCATGTCCCTGTTCTGATGTCCCTGTCCCCATGCTCATGTCCCTGTCCCTGTCTCCATGCTGATGTCCCCTCACCTGTCCCCATGCTGATGTCCCTGTCCCGGTGTCCCTTCACCTGTCCCTGTCCCGATGTCCCTGTCCCAATGTCCCTGTCCCTGTCCTGGTGTCCCCTCACCTGTCCCTGTCCCCATGCTGATGTCCCTGTTCTGATGTCCCCTGTCCCTGAGCTGATGTCCCCTCACCTGTCCCCATGCTGATGTCCTTGTCCCTGTCCCGATGTCCCTGTCCCTGTCCCCATCCTCATGTCCCTGTCCTGATGTCCCCTCACCTGTCCCTGTCCCTGAGCTGATGTCCCTATCCCCATGCTGATGTCCCTGTCCCCATGCTGATGTCCCCTCACCTGTCCCTGTCCCCATGCTCATGTCCCTGTCCCTGTCCTGGTGTCCCCTCACCTGTCCCTGTCCCTGAGCTGATGTCCCCTCACCTGTCCCTGTCCCTGTACTGGTGTCCCTGTCCCTGTTCTGATGTCCCTGTCCCCATGCTGATGTCCCTGTTCTGATGTCCCCTGTCCCCATGCTCATGTCCCTGTCCCTGTCCCGATGTCCCTGTCCCCGTGCTGATGTCCCTGTCCCAATGTCCCTGTCCCTGTCCCGATGTCCCTGTCCCTGTCCCTGTCCCTGTTCTGATGTCCCCTGTCCCCATCCTCATGTCCCTGTCCCTGTCCTGATGTCCCTGTCCCCGTGCTCATGTCCCTGTCCCTGTCCCCAGGTGATCACCCCCGAGGAGATCGTGGACCCCAACGTGGACGAGCACTCTGTCATGACCTACCTGTCGCAGTTCCCCAAGGCCAAGCTCAAACCGGGGGCCCCCCTGCGCCCCAAACTCAACCCCAAGAAGGCCCGGGCCTATGGGCCAGGTGAGGAGGGGGCTGGGACCCCCAAATTGGGGGGTGAGGGGGGGTCCTGGGACCCCCAAATTGGGGGGTGGGAAATGGGGAGCCCCAAACTCAACCCCAAATAGGTCCAGAGCCTACGGGCCAGGTGAGGGGGGGTCCCGAGACCCCCAAATTGGGGGGTGAGGGGTGGGAAATGGGGAGCCCCAAACTCAACCCCAAGAAGGTTGGAGGGCCTACGGGCCAGGTGAGGGGGAACTGGGACCCCCAAATTGGGGAGTGGGAAATGGGGAGCCCCAAACTGAACCCCAAGAAGGTCCAGGACCTGCAGGGGGTGGTCGTGAGACCCCTGAATTTGGGGGGTGGGAAATGGGGAGCCCCAAATGTGACCCCAAAAAGGTCCAGGGTCTGTGGGCCGGGTAAGGGGCTCTGGGACCCCCGAATTTGGGGAGTGGGAGCCCCAGACATGACCCCAAAAAGGTTGGAGGGCCCACGGGCCAGGTGAGGGGGGGTCCTGAGACCCCTGGGAGATCTCTGGGTTTGGGGTGGGTTAGGACCCCCAGGGTGGGTTTAGGACCCCCAGGGTGGGTTTAGGGTGGGTTTGGGGTGGGTTTAGGACCCCCAGGGTGGGTTTAGGACCCCTGGGATTGCTCTGGGACCCCCAGGCTGGGTTTGGGGTGGGTTTAGGACCCTGAATTGAGTCTGGGGTCCCACAGGGATCGAGCGCACCGGGAATGTGGTGCAGCAGTGGGCTCGGTTTGGGTGGGATTGGTGGATTTGGGGTGGGTTTAGGGTGGGCTTAGGGTGGGTTTGGGACCCCCAGGGTGGGTTTAGGACCCCGATTTGAGTCTGGGGTCCCACAGGGATCGAGCGCACCGGGAACCTGGTGCAGCAGTGCTCCCGGTTTGGGTGGGGTTGGTGGATTTAGGGTGGGCTTAGGGTGGGCTTGGGACCCCCAGGGTGGGTTTAGGACCCTTGGGATTGCTCTGGGACCCCCAGGCTGGGTTTGGGGTGAGTTTAGGACCCTGAATTGAGTCTGGGGTCCCACAGGGATGAATGTGGTGCAGCAGTGGGCTCGGTTTGGGTGGGATTGGTGGATTTGGGGTGGGTTTAGGGTGGGCTTAGGGTGGGTTTAGGACCCCCAGGGTGGGTTTAGGACCTGAATTGAGTCTGGGGTCCCACAGGGATGAATGTGGTGCAGCAGTGCTCCCGGTTTGGGTGGGGTTGGTGGATTTAGGGTGGGCTTAGGGTGGGTTTAGGACCCCCAGGTTGAGTTTAGGACCCCTGGGATGGCTCTGGGACCCCCAGGCTGGGTTTGGGGTGGGTTTAGGACCCTGAATTGAGTCTGGGGTCCCACATACCGGGATGGAGCCCACCGGGAACGCGGCGCAGCAGCGCGCTGAGTTTGGGTGGGTTCCGGGTGGGTTTGGGACCCCCAGGTTGGGTTTAGGACCCCCGGGGTGGCTCTGGGACCCCCGGGGTGGCTCTGGGACCCCCCGGGGTCAGTCCGGGAGCCCGATTTGAGTCTGGGGTCTCTCAGGGATCGAGCCCACCGGGAACGTGGTGCAGCAGCGCTCCCGGTTTGGGTGGGATTCGTGGATTTGGGGTGGGTTTGGGGTGGGTTTAGGGTGGGTTTAGGACCCCCAGGGTGGGTTTAGGACCCCGATTTGAGTCTGGGGTCCCACAGGGATCGAGCGCACTGGGAATGTGGTGCAGCAGTGGGCTCGGTTTGGGTGGGATTGGTGGGTTTGGGGTGGGTTTAGGACCCCCAGGGTGGGTTTAGGACCCCTGGGATTGCTCTGGGACCCCCAGGCTGGGTTTAGGGTGGGCTTAGGACCCCAAATTGAGTCTGGGGTCTCTCAGGGATCGAGCCCACCGGGAATGTGGTGCAGCAGCGCTCCCGGTTTGGGTGGGATTGGTAGATTTGGGGTGGGTTTGGGGTGGGCTTAGGGTGGGTTTAGGACCCCGATTTGAGTCTGGGGTCCCACAGGGATCGAGCCCACCGGGAACGTGGTGCAGCAGCGCGCCGAGTTCACGGTGGAGACGATCAGCGCGGGCCAGGGCGAGGTGCTGGTCTACGTCGAGGACCCCGACGGGCACCGCGAGGAGGTCGGGGGGATTCGGGGGGTCTGGGGGGGATTTGGGGGGTCCTGGGGGCATTTGGGGGGTCCTGGGGGGGATTTGGGGGGTCTTGGGGGGATTTGGGGGGTCCTGGGGGGGATTTGGGGGGTCTTGGGGGGGATTTGGGGGGTCCTGGGGGGGATTTGGGGGGTCCTGGGGGGATTCGGGGGGTCCTGGGGGGACTATGCGGGTCTGGGGGGCTTTTGGGGTGTTTTGGAGGGGGTTTTGGGGTATTTTGGGGCAGGTTTGCAGGGGTTTTTTGAGGGTTTTTGTGTATTTTGGGGCAGTTTTGGGGGTTTTTTTGAGGGTTTTTTTGAGGTTTTTTGGGTATTTTGGGGCAGTTTTGGAGGTTTTTTTTGAGGGTTTTTGGGTATTTTGTGGCAGTTTTGGAGAGTTTTTTTTGAGGGTTTTTGGGTATATTTTGGGGCAGTTTTGGAGGGTTTTTTTGAGGGTTTTTGGGGCAGTTTTGGGGTTTTTTTTGAGGGTTTTTGGGGTATTTTGGGGCAGTTTTGGGGGGTTTTTTTGAGGGTTTTTTTTGAGTATTTTTGGGTATTTTGGGGCAGTTTTGGAGCGTTTTTTGAGGGGTTTTTTTGAGGCTTTTGGGGCAGTTTTGCAGGGGTTTTTTTGAGGTTTTTTGGGTATTTTGGGGCAGTTTTGCGGGTTTTTTTGAGGGTTTTTTTGAGGGTTTTTGGGTATTTTGGGGCAGTTTTGGGGTTTTATTTGAGGGTTTTTGGGGTATTTTGGGGCAGTTTTGCAGGGTTTTTTGAGGGTTCTTGGGGTATTTTGGGGCAGTTTTGGGGGGTTTTTGAGGGTTCTTGGGTATTTTGGGGCAGTTTTGCAGGGTTTTTTTTTGAGGGTTTTTGTGTATTTTGGGGCTCAGGGTTGGGGTCTGGGAGGATTTAGGGGTGGGGGCCTCAGCTTGTCGGATTTTGGGGGGATTTTGGTATTTTGGGGGAGTTTTGGGGTTTTTTTGAACGTTTTGGGCGTATTTTGGGGAAGTTTTTGTGTGTTTTGGAGGAGGTTTGGGGTTTTTTGGGGGGGATTTTAGGCTATTTTGGGTGGGATTTTTTTTGCGTTTTGAGGGAGTTTTTATTTTTTTAATTTTTTTTTGGGGGGGGGAGGGTCCTGAAGGGTTTTGGGGGTTCCCAGCGAGGGTCTGACCCCGGTGCCCCCTCCCCAGGCCAAGGTGGTGGCCAACAACGACAAGAACCGAACGTTCTCCGTGTCCTACGTGCCCAAAGTCACCGGCGTGCACAAGGTCTGGGGGGGCCCTCACTCATTTTGGGGGGTCCTTGATTAATTTCGGTGGTCCTTGAATAATTTTGGGGGTACCCAATTAATTTTGGCAAGTCTGAGATGAATTTTGGGAGGTCTCAGATTAATTTTGGGAGGTCTTGGGATGTTTTTGGGGGTCCTTGATTAATTTTGGGGGTACCCAATTAATTTTGGGAAGTCTCAGATGAATTTTGGGAGGTCTTGGGACGTTTTTGGGGGTCCTTGATTAATTTTGGGGTACCCAATTAATTTTGGGAAGTCTCAGATTAATTTTGGGAGGTCTCAGATTAATTTTGGGAGGTCTCAGATGAATTTTGGGAGGTCTTTGGACATTTTTGGGGCTCCTTGATTAAATTTGGGGGGGTCCTGGTTAATTTTGGGAGGTCTTTGGGACATTTTTTGGGGGTCCTTGATTAATTTTGGGGGTACCCAATTAATTTTGGGAAGTCTCAGATTAATTTTGGGAGATCTTGGGACGTTTTTGGGGGTCCTTGATTAATTTTGGGGGTACCCAATTAATTTTGGGAAGTCGTTTTGGGGTCGTTTCCCACCTGCCCCGTTCCTGCCCCGTTCCCGGGGTGTTTTCGGGGTGCCCCCATTTTTCGGGGTCCCCAAGACACTCTAGGGATATTTTGAGCCATTTTTGGGTGGTTCTGAACCGTTTTTGGGTGGATCCAAACCATTTTTGTGGCACTTTTGGGGCCGTTTCCCACCTGCCCCGTTCCTCCCTCGCTCCTGGTGTTTTTCGGGGTCCTTACTCATTTTTGGGGGTCCCCAAGACGCTCTAGGGATATTTTGAGCCATTTTTGGGTGGTTCTGAGCCGGTTTGGGGACATTTTGAGCCATTTTTGTGGCACTTTTGGGGCCGTTTCCCACCTGCCCTGTTCCTGCCCCGTTCCCGGGGTATTTTCGGGGTCCCCCCATTTTTCGGGGTCCTTATTCATTTTTGTGGGGTCCCCAAGACGCTCTGGGGATATTTTGAGCCATTTTTGGGTGGTTCTGACCCGTTTTGGGGATATTTTGAGCCATTTTTGGGCGGTTCTGAGCCGCTTTGGGGACATTTTGAGCCGTTTCTGTGGCACTTTTGGGGCTGTTTCCCACCTGCCCCATTCCTGCCCCATTCCCGGGGTATTTTCGGGGTCCCCCCATTTTTCGGGGTCCCCAAGACACTCTAGGGATATTTTGAGCCATTTTTGGGTGGTTCTGACCCGTTTTGGGGATATTTTGAGCCATTTTTGGGTGGTTCTGAACCGGTTTTGGGTGGATCCAAACCATTTTTGTGGCACTTTTGGGGGCCGTTTCCCACCTCCCTCGCTCCTGGTGTTTTTCAGGGTCCCCCCATTTTTCGGGGTCCTTATTCATTTTTGGGGGTCCCCAAGACACTCTAGGGATATTTTGAGCCATTTTTGGGTGGATCTGAGCCGGTTTGGGGATATTTTGAGCCGGTTTTGTGGCACTTTTGGGGCCGTTTCCCACCTCCCCCGTTCCTCCCTCGCTCCTGGTGTTTTTCGGGGTCCCCCCATTTTTCGAGGTCCTTTATTCATTTTTGGGGGGTCCCCAAGACACTCTGGGGATATTTTGAGCCATTTTTGGGGGGTCCCCAAGACACTCTGGGGATATTTTGAGCCATTTTTGGGTGGTTCTGACCCATTTTGGGGATACTTTGAGCCGTTTCTGTGGCACTTTTGGGGTCGTTTCCCACCTGCCCCGTTCCTGCCCCGTTCCTGGGGTATTTTCGGGGTCCCCCCATTTTTCGGGGTCCCCAGGACACTCTGGGGATATTTTGAGCCATTTTTGGGTGGTTCTGAACCGGTTTTGGGTGGATCCAAACCATTTTTGTGGCACTTTTGGGGGCCGTTTCCCACCTCCCTCGCTCCTGGTGTTTTTCAGGGTCCCCCCATTTTTTGGGGTCCTTATTCATTTTTGGGGGGTCCCCAAGACACTCTGGGGATATTTTGAGCCATTTTTGGGCGGTTCTGACCCGTTTTGGGGAGATTTTGAGCCGTTTCTGTGGCACTTTTGGGGCCGTTTCCCACCTGCCCCGTTTCTCCCTCGCTCCTGGTGTTTTTCGGGGTCCTTACTCATTTTTGGGGGTCCCCAAGACACTCTGGGGATATTTTGAGCCATTTTTGGGTGGTTCTGAGCTGGTTTGGGGACATTTTGAGCCGTTTCTGTGGCACTTTTGGGGTCGTTTCCCACCTGCCCCGTTCCTGCCCCGTTCCTGGGGTATTTTCGGGGTCCCCCCATTTTTCGGGGTCCCCAGGACACTCTGGGGATATTTTGAGCCATTTTTGGGTGGTTCTGAACCGGTTTTGGGTGGATCCAAACCATTTTTGTGGCACTTTTGGGGGCCGTTTCCCACCTCCCTCGCTCCTGGTGTTTTTCAGGGTCCCCCCATTTTTTGGGGTCCTTATTCATTTTTGGGGGGTCCCCAAGACACTCTGGGGATATTTTGAGCCATTTTTGGGCGGTTCTGACCCGTTTTGGGGAGATTTTGAGCCGTTTCTGTGGCACTTTTGGGGCCGTTTCCCACCTGCCCCGTTTCTCCCTCGCTCCTGGTGTTTTTCGGGGTCCTTACTCATTTTTGGGGGTCCCCAAGACACTCTGGGGATATTTTGAGCCATTTTTGGGTGGTTCTGAGCCGGTTTGGGGACATTTTGAGCCGTTTCTGTGGCACTTTTGGGGCCGTTTCCCACCTGCCCCGTTCCTCCCTCGCTCCTGTTGTTTTTTGGGGTCCTTACTCATTTTTGGGGGTCCCCAAGACACTCTAGGGATGTTTTGAGCCATTTTTGGGTGGTTCTGACCCGTTTTGGGGACATTTTGAGCCATTTTTGGGTGGTTCTGAGCCGCTTTGGGGACATTTTGAGCCGTTTCTGTGGCACTTTTGGGGCCGTCTCCCACCTCCCCCGTTCCTGGGGTATTTTCGGGGTCCCCCCATTTTTCGGGGTCCCCAGGACACTCTAGGGATATTTTGAGCCATTTTTGGGGGTCCCCAAGACACTCTAGGGATATTTTGAGCCATTTTTGGGTGGTTCTGAGTTGTTTTGGGGACATTTTGAGCCATTTTTGGGTGGTTCTGAACCGTTTTTGGGTGAATCCAAACCATTTCTGTGGCACTTTTGGGGCCGTTTCCCACCTGCCCCGTTCCCGGGGTGTTTTCGGGGTGCTCCCCCCGGTTCCCGTGGCCCATTTCGGGGTGCCCCCGCAGGTGACGGTGCTGTTCGCGGGCCAGCACATCGCCAAGAGCCCCTTCGAGGTGCAGGTGGGGCGCGCGGCCGGCGACGCCTCGCGGGTGACGGCGGCGGGGCCGGGGCTGGAGCCCAGCGGGAACGTCGTCAACCGGAGCACGCACTTCGACATCTGCACCGCCGGTGGGCAGATTTGGGGGGTCCTGGGGGGGTCTGGGGGGTCCTGGGGGGGTTTGGAGACATTTTGGGGGGTCCTGGGGGGATTTTGGTGGAGGTTTGGGGGGTGTTTGTGGAGATTTGGGGGGGATTTTTGGGGGGTTCTGGGGGGGTTTGGGGGGTCCTGGGGTGTCCTGGGTGGTCAACAGGAGCACGCACTTCGACATCTGCACTGCTGGTGGGCAAATTTGGGGGGTTTGGGGGGTCCTGGGGGAATTTTGGGGGGGTTTGGGGGGTGTGTGGGGAGATTTGGGGGGGGATTTGGGTGTTCCTGGGAGGATTTGAAGGGGTCCTGGGGGGATTTTGGGGAGGTCTGGGGAGGTTTGGGGGACTTTTGGGGGTGTTTGGGGGAGTTTTGGGGTTGTTTGAAGAGTCCTGGGGAGGTTTGGGGGGTCCTGGGGGGATTTTGGGGAGGTTTGGGGGGATTTTGGGGCATCCTGAGGGAGTTTAGGGGCAATTTTGAGGGGTTCTGGGAGGGTTTGGGGAGCAGTTTGGGGGGAAATTTGAGGGGTCTGGGGGGATTTTGAGGGGTCCTGAGGGGATTTGGGGAGGGGTCTCTAGGGGGATTTTAGGGATTTCCGTGGGAATTTTAGTGGAAATCTTTGGGATTTTAGTGGGATTTTGGGATTTTCATGGGGATTTTGGGATTCCTGCCCCAATTTGAGGAGGGGTCTCTCCCTGTCCGGCAGGCGCAGGCTCGGGTCACGTGGGGGGATTTGGGGAGGGGTCTCTGGGGCCATTTTAGGGATTTCCATGGGAATTTTAGTGGGAATTTTTGGGATTTCTGTGGGAATTTCTGTGGCGATTTTAGTGGGAATTTTTGGGATTTCTGTGGGGGATTTTTGGGGGTTTTTGTGAGGATTTTAGGATTTCTGTGGGAATTTTTGGGATTTCTCTGGGGGTTTTGGGATTCCTGCCCCAATTTGAGGAGGGGTCTCTCCTTCTCTGGCAGGCGCAGGCCCGGGTGAGGTGGGGGCATTTGGGATTTTTGGGATTTTAGTGGAAATTTTGGGATTTTAGTGGAAATTTTTGGGATTTTAGTGGAAATTTTTGGGATTTCTGTGGGATTTTCTGTGGGGATTTTTGGTTTTTTTTGGTGAGGATTTTTGGATTTTCATGGGGATTTTGGGCTTCCTGCCCCAATTTGAGGAGGGGTCTCTCCGTGTCCGGCAGGCGCAGGCCCGGGTGAGGTGGGGGTCTCTGGGATTTTTGGGATTTCCGTGGGGATTTTTGGGATTTTAGTGGAATTTTTTGGGATTTCTGTGGGGATTTTGGGCTTCCTGCCCCAATTTGAGGAGGGGTCTCTGAGGCCATTTTAGGGATTTCTGTGGGAATTCCTGTGGGGATTTTTGGGATTTCTGTGGAAATTTTTGGGATTTCTGTGGGGATTTTGGGCTTCCCGCCCCAATTTGAGGAGGGGTCTCTCCGTGTCCGGCAGGCGCAGGCCCGGGTGAGGTGGGGGATTTGGGGAGGGGTCTCTGGGGGAATTTCTGTGGGGATTTTTGGGGTTTTTTGTGAGGATTTTGGGAATTTCTGTGAGGATTTTTGGGATTTCTGTGGGGATTTTTGGATTTTCACGGGGATTTTGGGCTTCCTGCCCCAATTTGAGGAGGGGTCTCTCCGTGTCCGGCAGGCGCGGGCCCGGGTGAGGTGGGGGGATTTGGGGAGGGGTCTCTGGGGGGATTTCTGTGGGAATTTCTGTGGGGATTTTTGGGATTTCCGTGGCGATTTTTGGGATTTTAGTGGAAATTTTAGGGATTTCTGTGGGGATTCCTGTGGGGATTTTTTGGGATTTTAGTGGAAATTTTTGGGATTTCTGTGGGGATTTTGGGCTTCCCGCCCCAATTTGAGGAGGGGTCTCTCCGTGTCCGGCAGGCGCGGGCCCGGGTGAGGTGGGGGTCTCCATCGTGGACCCCAGCGGGCGCCGCGGGACCCCCGAGGCCGCGCTGGAGGACCGTGGGTCTGGGGGCTTCCGCTGCAGCTACAAACCCCTGAGCGAGGGCCCGCACCTGGTGCACGTCACCTTCGGGGGGGCGCCCATCCCCCGCAGCCCCTTCAGCGTCACCGTGGGCCAGGGTGAGACCCCTCCCCAAATTCCGACCCGCGGGGCCGGGGGGGTTCGCGCCCACCCCTCAAATTTGGGGGTTCGGGGGGTTTGGGGTCTCCAAATTTGGGGGTTTGGGGGTTTTGGGGTCTCCAAATGTGGGGGTTTGGGGTCTCTGGGTTTGGGGGTTTTGCTCTTAAAGGGGTCTGGGTTGGGGTCTTTGTGCTGCCCCCTCCTCAAATTTGGGGTCTCTGTGCTCCGACCCCCCCCCCAGTTTGGGGTCTCTGTGTCCCCCTCCCCAAATTTGGGGTCTCTGTCCTTCCATAACTTGAGGGTCTTTGTGCCACCCCCTCCTCAAATTTGGGGTCTTTGTGCTCTGACTCCCCCAATTTGGGGGGGGGGTCTCTCTGTCCCCCTCCTCAAATTTGGGGTCTCTGTCCTTCCAACCCCCCCACATTCGGGGGTCTCTGTGTCCCCCTCCCCAAATTTAGGGTGTCTGTGCTCTGAATTCCTCAGTTTGGGGGTCTCTGTGTTGCCCCCTCCTCAAATTTGGGGGTCTCTGTCCTTCCATAACTTGAGGGTCTCTGTGCTCTGACTCTCCCCCCAATTTGGGGTCTCTGTCCTCTGATTCCTCCAATTTTGGGGTCTTTGTGCCGCCCCCTCCCCAATTTGGGGGTCTCTGTCCTTCACAGCCCCCCCAATTTGGGGGTCTCTGCCCCCCCCCCATTTCGGGCTCTCCCTCCCCGGCCGTTCCGGGGCTGTCGCTGCTTTTTTGGGGGGGGGTCTCGAGACCCCTCCCCGTGACTTTGCTCTCTCTCTCTCTCTCTCTCTCCCCGTCCGTCTGTCCCTGTCCCTCTGTCTGTCTGTGCCCTCTCTGTCCCCTCCTTGTCCTTGTGTCTGTCTGTCCCTCTATCCTTCTGTCCCTCTGTTCGTCTGTCCCCTCCCCGTCCCTCTGTCCCCTCTGTCTGTCCTTTATGTCCGTCTGTCTCTCACTGTCCCTCTGTCTGTCCCCTCCGTGTCCCTCTGTCCCTCCCTGTCCCTCTGTCCCTGTCTGTCTGTCTGTCCATCTTGTCCCCTCCCTCCTCCCCTATCCCCTCCCTCTGTCTGTCCCCTCCCTGTCCCTCTGTCTGTCCGTCTGTCCCTCCCTGTCCCTCTGTCCCCTCCCCATCCCTCTGTCTCTTCTGTCCTTCTGTCTGTCCCTCTCTGTCCCCTCTGTCTGTCCTTATGTCCGTCTGTCTCTCCCTGTCCCTCTCGGTCCCCTCCCTGTCCCTCTGTCCTTGTCTGTCTGTCTGTCTGTCCGTCTCGTCCCCTCCCTCTTCCTCTATCCCCTCCCTCTGTCCCTCTGTCCTCCCTCTGTCTGTCCCCTCCCTGTCCCTCTGTCCCTCTCCGTCCGTCTGTCTGTCTGTCCCTCCCTGTCTGTCTGTCCCTCCCTGTCCCTATCTCTGTCCCTCTGTCCCTGTCTCTGTCTGTCCCTCTGTCCCTGTCCCTCTCTGTCCCTCTGTCTGTCCCTCCCTGTCCTGTCCCTCTGTCCCTGTCTCTGTCTGTCCGTCCCTCTGTCCGTCTGTCCGTCCCTATCCCTCTTGTCCCCTGTCCCTCCCTGTCCTTCTGTCCATCTGTCTGTCCCTCCCTGTCCTGTCCCTCTGTCCCCTCTCTGTCCCTCTCTGTCCGTCTGTCCCTCCCTGTCCCTCTGTCCCTCTGTCCGTCTGTCTGTCCCTCTCTGTCCGTCCCTCTGTCCCCTCTCTGTCCCTCCCTGTCCCTCTGTCTGTCTGTCTGTCCCTCTGTCCCCTCTCTGTCTCTCCCTCTGTCTGTCCCCTCTCTGTCCCTCTGTCTGTCCCTCTCTGTCCATCTGTCCCTCAAGCTCCGCCCGGGTTCTCGTGGGGACCCCGCTGACGGTGAGGGGGGGCCTGGGGGTGGGGAGGGAGGGAGGGAGGGGGGGAAGGGTCCCCGAACCCCAAATTCGGGATTTCTTTGGGATTTTGGGGATTTTTTGGGGATTTCTGGGATTTTCCTGGGGATTTTTTGGGATTCACGTGGGGTTTTTTTGGGGGGAATTTCCTTGGGTTTTTGGGGCTTTTCCTGGTTTTTTTTTTTTTTGGATTTCCCCAGGTTTTTTTTGGGATTTTCTGTTTTTTTCCCAGAGTTTTCTTTGATCTTTCCCCGAGGTTTTTTTGGGATTTCCCCCGGATTATTTTGGGTTTTTTTCAGGATTTTTTGGGCTTTCCCGGGGGGTTTCTTTGTCTCCCTGTTCCTGGGGCTGATTTTAGGATTTTCCCGGGGGATTTTTTTGGGATTTCCCACGATTTTCTGCCTTTCCCTGGGCTTTCTTTGGGCTCCCGGATCCGGGGGGTGTTTTTGGTGCTTTTCCCTGGGTATTTTTGCCATTTCCCCGGCGTTATTTTGTATTTCCTTGGAATGTTTTGGTCTTTCCCTGAGCTCTCTTTGTTCTCCCTGTTCCGGGGGATATTTTTGGGGCGCTGAACCCCCGTTTTTCCCATTTTTCCCCGTTTTTCCCCATTTTTCCCTGTTTTTGGTGTTCCCAGCGTGCAGCCCGGGGTCGGTGAGGGCTGAGGGTATTTTTGGGGTGCTGAACCCCGTTTTTCCCCGTTTTTCCCCATTTTTCCCCATTTTCCCAGCGTGCAGCCCGGGTTTGGTGCAGGCCGAGGACCGGGGGTATTTTTGGGGTGCTGACCCCGTTTTTCCCCATTTTCCCCCTATTTTTCTCCATTTTTCCCCATTTTTCCCCCATTTTTCCCCCATTTTTCCCCATTTTTCCCCATTTTTCCCCATTTTTCCCCCATTTTTCCCCATTTTTCCCCATTTTCCCCCCGTTTTTCCCCATTTCTCCCCATTTTTCCCCAGCGTGCAGCCCGGGGTTGGTGCAGGCCAAGGGCTTAGGGGTATTTTTGGGGTGCTGAACCCCCATTTTCCCCCCGTTTTTCCCCGTTTTCCCCAGCGTGCAGCCCGGGGTCGGTGCAGGCTGAGGGCTGAGGGTATTTTTGGGGTGCTGAACCCCGGTTTTCCCCGTTTTTTCCCCATTTTTGCTGTTCCCAGCGTGCAGCCCAGGGTCAGTGCAGGCTGGGGGGTATTTTTGGGGTGCTGAACCCCATTTTCCCCCCGTTTTTCCCCATTTTTCCCCATTTTTCCCCGTTTTTCCCCATTTTCCCCAGCGTGCAGCCCGGGGTCGGTGCGGGCCGGGGGTTATTTTTGGGGTGCTGAACCCCATTTTCCCCCCGTTTTTCCCCGTTTTTCCCCGTTTTCCCCAGCGTGCAGCCCAGGGTCGGTGTGGGCCGAGGGCTGAGGGGTATTTTTAGGGTGCTGAACCCCATTTTCCCCCCGTTTTCCCCCCGTTTTCCCTGTTTTTCACCAGCGTGCAGCCCGGGGTCGGTGCGGGCCGAGGGCCGGGGGCTGCAGCCCAAGGGGCTCCGCGTGAACGAGGTCGCCGATTTCAAGGTTCACACCAAGGGCGGCGGCAGCGGCGACCTCAAGGTCACCGTCAAGGGACCCAGTGAGTGCGGGGGGAATTTGGGGAGGGGTCCCTGGATTTGGGGAGGGGTCCCTGAATTTGGGGAGGGGTCTCTGGGTTGTGGGGAGGGGGCCGGAGGGGTTTTGGGGGAGTTTTAGGGGGGGATTTGAGGGGTTTTGGGGGAATTTGAGGGGTTTTGGGGACAGTTCTTGTCCCCTCCCAAGGGACCCAGTGAGGCTGGGGGGGAAACAGAATTTGGGGAGGGGTCTCTGAATTTGGGGAGGGGTCTCTGGGTTTTGGGGAGGGGGCTGGAGGGGGATTTGGGGCAGTTTTGGGGGCATTTGAGGAGTTTTGGAGGGATTTGAGGGGGTTTGGGGACAGTTCTTGTCCCCTCCCAAGGGAACCAGTGAGTCTGGGGGGGAAACAGAATTTGGGGAGGGGTCCCTGAATTTGAGGAGGGGGCTGGAGGGGGTTTGGGGGATTTTGAGACCCTGGAGCAGAAGGATTTGGGGTCTGGGGTGATCCCATTCCTGAGTGCATTTTTTGGGGATTTTTTGGGGGATTTTGGGGTTTTTTGTGGTTTTTTTTGTTTGTTTGTTTTTTTAATTTTTTGGATTTTTTTAAATTCCCGTTTTTTCCCAATTCTGGGTTTTTTTGGGTCTGATCCCGGTGTTTTCTCCCCCCCAGAGGATCCAGAGACCATGGAGCAGAAGGATTTGGGGTTTGGGGTGATCCCATTCCTGAGTGCATTTTTTGGGATTTTTTGGGGGATTTTGGGGTTTTTTGTGGTTTTTTTTCAAAATTTTTTTGGATTTTTTAAAATTCCTGTTTTTTTCCCAATTCTGGGGTTTTTTTTGGGTCTGACCCCGGTGTTTTCTCCCCCCAGAGGGCCTGGAGGCCGTCAAGCAGAAGGATTTGGGGTTTGGGGTGATCCCATTCCTGAGTGCATTTTTTGGGGTTTTTTGTGCTTTTTTTTCAAAAATTTTTTTGGATTTTTTTTAAATTCCCATTTTTTTCCCAATTCTGGGGTTTTTTTGGGGCTGATCCCGGTGTTTTCTCCCCCCAGAGGGCCTGGAGGCCGTCAAGCAGAAGGATCTGGGGGATGGAACCTTTGGCTTCGAGTATTTCCCCACCGTGCCCGGGAATTACACGGTGACCGTGAGCTGGGGCGGGCAGGCCGTGCCCCGCAGGTACCAACTGGGACAAACTGGGACAGACTGGGAGGGGATTGGGAGGGACAGGGAGGGACTGGGAACAAACCGGGAGGGACTGGGAACAAACTGGGAGGAACTGGGATGGGACTGGGAACAAACTGGGAGGGACTGGGACAAACTGGGAGGGACTGGGAGGGATTGGGAACAAACCAGGAGGGACTGGGAACAAACTGGGAGGGACTGGGAGGGACTGGGACAAACTGGGAGGGACTGGGAACAAACTGGGCCAGACTGGGAACAAACTGGGAGGGACTGGGAACAAACCGGGAGGGACTGGGAACAAACTATGAGGGGATTGGAAGGAACTGGGACAAACTGGGGGAACTGGGAACAAACTGGGAGGGACTGGGACAAACTGGGAGGGACTGGGACAAACTGGGACAAACTGGGAGGGACTGGGAACAAACTGGGAGGGACTGGGATGGACTGGGAACAAACTGGGAGGGACTGGGAACAAACTGGGAGGGACTGGGAGCAAACTGGGACAGACTGGGACAGACTGGGAGGGACTGGGACAAACTGGGAGGGACTGGGACAAACTGGGACAAACTGGGAGGGACTGGGAACAAACTGGGACAAACTGGGAGGGACTGGGGGGGACTGGGAACAAACTGGGAGGGACTGGGATGGACTGGGAACAAACTGGGAACAAACTGGGAGGAACTGGGAACAAACTGGGATGGACTGGGAGGGACTGGGACAAACTGGGAACAAACTGGGAAGGACTGGGAACAAACTGGGAGGGACTGGGAACAAACTGGGACAAACTGGGAGGGACTGGGAACAAACTGGGACAAACTGGGATGGGACTGGGAACAAACTGGGAGGGACTGGGAACAAACTGGGAGGGACTGGGGGGACTGGGAACAAATTGGGACAAACTGGGAACAAACTGGGACAGACTGGGAGGGACTGGGAACAAACCAGGAACAAACTGGGAAGGACTGGGACAAACTGGGAGGGACTGGGAACAAACTGGGAGGGACTGGGAACAAACTGGGAACAAACTGGGAGGGACTGGGAACAAACTGAGGGACTGGGAACAAACTGGGAACAAACTGGGAAGGACTGGGACAAACTGGGAGGGACTGGGAACAAACTGGGAGGGATTGGGAGGGACTGGGGGGACTGGGAACAAACTGGGAGAGACTGGGAACAAACTGGGAGGGACTGGGGGGGACTGGGAACAAACTGGGAGGGGATTGGAAGGAACTGGGACAAACTGGGAGGGACTGGGAACAAACTGGGAGGGGATTGGAAGGAACTGGGACAAACTGGGAGGGACTGGGAACAAACTGGGAGGGACTGGGGACAAACTGGGAGGGACTGGGACAAACTGGGAACAAACTGGGAAGGACTGGGAACAAGCTGGGAGGGACTGGGAGGGACTGGGAACAAACTGGGACAAACTGGGAGGGACTGGGAACAAACTGGGAACAAACTGGGAGGGACTGGGGGGGACTGGGAACAAACTGGGACAAACTGGGAGAGACTGGGAACAAACTGGGAGGGACTGGGAACAAACCGGGAGGGAACTGGGAGGGACTGGGACAAACTGGGAGGGACTGGGAACAAATTGGGACAAACTGGGAGGGACTGGGAGGGACTGGGATGGATTTGGAACAAACTGGGAGGGGACTGGGGCGGACTGGGACAGACTGGGAGCAACTGAGAGGGAACTGGGAGAGGGATTGAGGGCGTTGGGAGGGACTGGGAACAAACTGGGCCAGACTGGGAGGGGACTGGGAGGGACTGGGAAGGGGTTGAGGGGGCTGGGAGGGAACTGGGATGGACTGGGATGGACTGGAAGGGAACTGGGATGGACTTGAGGGGACTGGGAGGGGATTGGGAGAGGGAACTGGGGGATACTGGGGGGCACTGGGATGGATTGGGATGGACTGGGACAGACTGGGAGGGGACTGGGAGGGTTTCAGGGCCCTGGTTTGGACTGGGAGACCATCGGTGCCCATTGGGGGTTTTTGGGGCCGTTTTTGGGGTTTTTGAGGTTTTTGGGGTGTCCCTGACCCCTCCCTGTGTCCCCAGCCCGTTTGAGGTGACCGTGGCACTGGGGACACTGGGTGACCATTGGTGACCATGGGTGACCATGGGTGACCATTGGTGACCATTGGTGACCATTGATGACCATTGATGACCACTGGTGACCATGGGTGACCATTGGTGACCATGGGTGACCATGGGTGACCATGGGTGACCATTGGTGACCATGGGTGACCATGGGTGACCATGGGTGACCATTGATGACCATGGGTGACCATTGGTGACCATTGATGACCATGGGTGACCATTGGTGACCATGGGTGACCATTGGTGACCATTGATGGCCATGGGTGGCCATTGGTGACCATGGGTGACCATTGGTGACCATGGGTGACCATTGATGACCATTGGTGACCATTGATGACCATGGGTGACCATTGATGACCATTGGTGACCATTGATGACCATGGGTGACCATTGGTGACCATTGGTGACCATTGGTGACCATTGGTGACCATTGATGACCATTGGTGACCATGGGTGGTTTTTGGGGCCGTTTTTGAGGTTTTTGGGGTGTCCCTGACCCCTCCGTGTTGTCCCCAGCCCGTTTGAGGTGACCGTGGCACTGGGTGACCATTGGTGACCATTGGTGACCATTGATGACCATTGGTGACCATTGATGACCATGGGTGGTTTTTGGGGCCGTTTTTTTGGGGTTTTTGGGGCCGTTTTTGGGGTTTTTGGAGCAGTTTTTGGTTATTTCTGACCGTGTCCCCGTTGTCCCCAGCCCGTTTGAGGTGACCGTGGCCCCGAGGGTGACACTGGGTGACCATGGGTGACCATGGGTGGCTTTTGGGGCCGTTTTTGGGGTTTTTGGGGCCGTTTTTGGGGGTTTTGGGGCCGTTTTTGGGGTTTTTGGAGCAGTTTTTGGTTATTTCTGACCGTGTCCCTCTGTCCCCAGCCCGTTTGAGGTGACCGTGGCCCCCGAGGGCGGCGCCCCCCGGGTCAGGGCCTGGGGGCCCGGCCTGGAGGGGGGGGTGGCCGGCAAAGCCGCGGATTTCATGGTGGAGGCCATCGGGGACGACGTGGGGACGCTCGGTGAGGAATCGCCATTTTGGCATTTTGGGATTTGGGATTTTGGGATTCTGGGATTTTGGGATTCTGGGAGGATTTTGAGGTTCCCATCCCCGGTTTCAGGTTTCTCACCCCAAACCCCTCTTGTGCCAGGGTTCCCATCACCAATTCCGTGGTTCCTGCCCCCGGTCTCTGATTTCTCACCCCAAACCAGGGGTTCCCTGATGGATTTTGGGTTCCATGATGGATTTGGGGGTTCCATGATGGATTTTGGGTTCCCAATTCCAGGTTTCTCAGTGGAAGGTCCCTCCCAGGGTTCCCTGATGGATTTTGGGTTTCTCCCCAGGTTTCTCTGTGGAAGGTCCCTCCCAGGCCTGTCTGGGATGGATTTTGGGGTTCCCTGATGGATTTTGGGTTCCCTGATGGATTTTGGGGTTCCCTAATGGATTTTGGGGTTCCAATCCCGGTTTCTCCCCAGGTTTCTCGGTGGAAGGTCCCTCCCAGGCCTGTCTGGGATGGATTTTGGGGTTCCCTGATGGATTTTGGGTTTCTCCCCAGGTTTCTCGGTGGAGGGTCCCTCCCAGACCCACCTGGGATGAATTTTGGGGTTCCAATCCTGATTTCTCCCCAGGTTTCTCGGTGGAAGGTCCCTCCCAGGGGTTCCATAATGGATTTTGGGTTCCATGATGGATTTTGGGTTCCCCATTCCAGGTTTCTCTGTGGAAGGTCCATCCCAGTCTTACCTGGAGTGTCAGGATGGGTTCCCTGATGGATTTTGGGGTTCCCTGATGGATTTTGGGTTCCCTGATGGATTTTGGGTTCCCTGATGGATTTTGGGGTTCCAATCCCGGTTTCTCCCCAGGTTTCTCGGTGGAAGGTCCCTCCCAGGCCTGTCTGGGATGGATTTTGGGGTTCCCTGATGGATTTTGGGGTTCCCAATTCCAGGTTTCTCGGTGGAAGGTCCCTCCCAGGGTTCCATGATGGATTTTGGGTTCCAATCCCAGTTTCTCCCCAGGTTTCTCAGTGGAAGGTCCCTCCCAGACCCACCTGGGATGAATTTTGGGGTTCCAATCCCGATTTCTCCCCAGGTTTCTCGGTGGAAGGTCCCTCCCAGGCCTGTCTGGGATGGATTTTGGGGTTCCAATCCCGGTTTCTCTCCAGGTTTCTCGGTGGAAGGTCCCTCCCAGACCCACCTGGGATGGATTTTGGGGTTCCCTGATGGATTTTGGGTTTCTCCCCAGGTTTCTCGGTGGAAGGTCCCTCCCAGGCCCGCCTGGAGTGCGAGGACGGCGGCGACGGCTCGGGCCGGGTGCGGTACTGGCCGCAGGAGCCGGGGCTGTACGCGGTGCACGTGCTGTGCGACGGCACCGACATCAGGGGCAGCCCCTTCATGGCCGAGATCCGGCCCCAGACAAACGACAGCTTCCCTGAGAAGGTGGGAGAGACCCCAAAATCCCCTGAAATACCCCAAAATCCTGCCCCAAATCCTGTCCCAAATCCCCCAAAACTCTGCCCCAAATTCCCCAAATCCTGCCCCAAATCCCCCAAAACTCTGCCCCAAATTCCCCAAATCCTGCCCCAAATCCCCCAAATCCTGCCCCAAATCCTGCCCCAAATCCCCTAAAACCCTGCCCCAAATCCTGCCCAAAATCCCCCAAATCCTGCCCCAAATCCTGCCCCAATTCCCCCCTTCATGGCCGAGATCAGACCCCAGAGCAACGACAGCTTCCCTGAGAAGGTGGGAGAGACCCCAAAATCCCCTGAAATACCCCAAAATCCAGCCTGAAATCCACACAAAAATCCTCAAAATCCTGCCCCAAATCCTGCCCCAAATCCCGCAAAACTCTGCCCCAAATCCCCTAATTCCTGCCCCAAAATCCTCAAATTCCTGCCCCAAAATCCCCAAATTCCTGCTCCAAATTCCCCAAATTCCTGCCCCAAAATCCCCAAATTCCTGCCCCAAAATCCCAAAATCCTGTCCCAATTTCCCCCAAATCCCCCCAAATTCCCCTAAATACCCCCAAAATCCCCCAATTTCCCCAAAATCCCCAAATTCCTGCCCCAAAACCCCCAAATTCCTGCCCCAAAATCCCCAAATTCCTGCCTCAAATCCTCCAAAATCCTGCCTGAATTTCCCCCAAAATCCCCCCAAAATCCCCCCAAAATCCCCCAATTTCCCCCAAAATCCCCAAATTCCCCAAATTCCTGCCCCAAAATCCCCAAATTCCTGCCCCCAAATCCAGCCCTAAATCCCCTGAGACACCCGCTAAAATTCCTGCCCCAAAATCCCCAAATTCCTGCCCCAAAATCCCCAAATTCCTGCCTCAAATCCTCCAAAATCCTGCCCCAAAATCCCCAAATTCCTGCCCCAAAATCCCTAAATTCCTGCCCTCAAATCCAGCCCTAAATCCCCTGAGATACCCGCTAAAATCCAGCCCCAAAATCCCCAAATTCCTGCCCCAAATCCTCCAAAATCCTGCCCCAATTTCCCCCAAATCCCCCCAAATCCCCCCAAAATCCCCAAATTCTGCCCCAAAATCCCCAAATTCCTGCCCCCAAATCCTCCAAAATCCTGCCCCAATTTCCCCCAAATCCCCCCAAAATCCCCCAATTTCCCCCAAAATCCCCCCAAATTCCCCGAAATTCCCCAAATCCCCCCAAAATCCCCAAATTCCTGCCCCAAAATCCCCAAATTCCTGCCCCAATTTCCCCCAAATTCCTGCCCCAAAATCCCCAAATTCCTGCCTCAAATCCTCCAAAATCCTGCCTGAATTTCCCCCAAATCCCCCAAATCCCCCCAAAATCCCCCAATTTCCCCCAAATTCCCCAAAATCCCCAAATTTCCCCAAATTCCCGAATTTCCCCGATCCCCAGGTGAAGGCGCAGGGCCCGGGGCTGGAGCCCTCGGGGGTGGTGCTGAACAAGGCGGCCGAGTTCAGCGTGGACGCGCGGCACGGCGGGAAGGGAAACCTCAGGGTCTACATGCAGGTGGGGATTTTTGGGGATTTTTGGGATTTTTGGGAATTTTTTGGGAATTTTGGGGGGTTTGAGAGGGATTTTGGGGTGTTTCAGGGAACTTTTTGGGTTTTTTTTGGTGGAATTTTGGGAGTTTGTGGGGTAGAGAAACCTCAGGGTCTACATGCAGGTGGGGATTTTGGGAATTTTTGGGGATTTTTTGGGAATTATTTGGGAATTAATTGGGAATTTTTGAGGATTTGGGGGATTTTGGGGGGTTTGAGAGGGATTTTGGGGCGTTTCAGGAGGGATTTGGGGGAAGGGGTTTAGGTGAATTTTGGGAGGGGTTTGGATGGGAAGGGAAACCTCAGGGTCTACATGCAGGTGGGGATTGGGGGATTTTGGGGATTTTTGGGGATTTTTGGGGAATTTTGGGGATTTTTTGGGAATTATTTGGGAATTATTTGGGAATTTTTGAGGATTTGGGGATTTTGGGGGGTTTGAGAGGGATTTTGGGGGCATTTCAGCAGTTTCAGGGCAGATTTAGAGGCAATTTTTGAAGGGGTTTGGAGGGAAGGGAAACCTCAGGGTGCACATGCAGGTGGGGATTGGGGGATTTTTGGGGATTTTTTGGGGATTTTTGGGGATTTTTTAGGGGATTTTTGGGAATTTTAGGGAATTTTTGGGAATTTTGGGGAATTTTGGGGGGTTTGAGAGGGATTTTGGGGTGTTTCAGGGGGCTTTTGGGGCTTTTTTTGGTGGAATTTTGGGAGTTTGTGGGGTAGAGAAACCTCAGGGTGCACATGCAGGTGGGGATTTGGGGGATTTTGGGAATTTTTGGGGATTTTTGGGGATTATTTGGGAATTTTGGGAATTTTGAGGATTTGGGGGATTTTGGGGGGTTGGAGAGGGATTTTGGGGGGTTTCAGGAGGGTTTTTGGGGGTTCTTAAGGGGAATTTTGGGAGGGATTGGAGGGAAGGGAAACCTCAGGGTCTACATGCAGGTGGGGATTGGGGGATTTTGGGGATTTTTGGGAATTTTTGGGGAATTTTGGGGGGTTTGAGAGGGATTTTGGGGCGTTTCAGCAGTTTCAGGGCAGATTTAGAAGCAATTTTTGGAGGGTTTGGAGGGAAGGGAAACCTCAGGGTGCACATGCAGGTGGGGATTGGGGGATTTTGGGGGATTTTTGGGGATTTTTTTGGGATTTTTTGGGGATTTTTGGGAATTTTTGGGGGATTTTTTTGCAGATTTTGGGGCAGAATTTGGGGGGATTTTGGGGTGGATTTTGGGGAGGATTTTGGGGTGAATTTGGGGCAGATTTTGGGAGGATTTTGGGGGGATTTTGGGGGGATTTTGGGAGGATTTTGGGGGAACATCGAGGAGGATTTTGGGGCGATTTGGGGAGGATTTTTGGGAGGATTTTGGGGGGATTTTGGGGAGGATTTTGGGTGGATTTTGGAGCAGATTTTGGGGGCATTTTGGGAGGATTTTGGGGGGGATTTTGGGGGGGACTTTGAGGAGGATTTGGGGGAGGATTTTGGGGCAATTTTCGGGCGGATTTTGGGGAGGATTTTGGGGAGGATTTGGCGGATGTGGGGGAGATTTTGTGTGGGAGATTTTGTGTGGGATTTGGGGGGATTTGGGGAGAATTTTGGGAGGATTTTGAGGAGGATTTTGGGGGGATTTTTTTCGGATTTTGGGGGGATTTTGGGGAGGAATTTGGGGCACATTTTGGGGGGATTTGGGTGCAGATTTTGGGGGGATTTTGGGGAGGATTTTGGGGGCATTTTGGGAGGATTTTGGGATTTTGGGAGGATTTTGGGGGGATTTTGGGGCGGATTTTGGGGGGATTTTTTTGCGGATTTTGGGGAGGATTTGGGAGGATTTTGGGGGCATTTTGGGAGGATTTTGGGATTTTGGGGTGGATTTTAGGAGGATTTTGGGGTGATTTTGGTGCAGATTTTGGGGTGATTTTGAGGTGATTTTGGGGTGGATTTTTGCGGGGATTTTGGGCAGGATTTTGAGAGAATTTTGGGAGGATTTTGTGGGCATTTAGGGGCGGATTTTGGGAGGATTTTGGGGGGGATTTTTTTTGCGGATTTTGGGGCAGAATTTGGGGGGATTTTAGGGTGATTTTGGGGCAGATTTTGGGGTGATTTTGGGGCAGGTTTTGGGGGGACTTTGAGGAGGATTTTGGGGGGATTGGGAGGATTTTGGGGAGGATTTTGGGGGATTTTGGGCGGATTGGGGGGATTTTTTTGTGGATTTTGGAGGATTTTGGGGTGATTTTGGGGCAGATTTTGGGGTGGATTTTGGCGGGGATTTGGGGTGATTTTGGGGTGATTTTGGTGTAGATTTTGGGGTGATTTTGGGGGGATTTTGGGGTGATTTCGGGGTGGATTTTGGCAGGGATTTGGGGGGATTTTGGGTCAGATTTTGGTGGATTTTGGGGGGATTTCGGGGTGGATTTTGGGGGGATTTTGGGTGATTTTTTTGCGGATTTTGGGGTTCCTGACCCCATTTTTTCGGCTGCCAGGACGCGGACGGGAGCCCCGTGGACGTGGCGGTGAAGGACAACGGCAACGGCACCTTCAGCTGCTCCTACACGCCCAGGAAGGCGCTGAAGCACACGGCCATGCTGGCCTGGGGGGGCGTCAACATCCCCCAGAGCCCCTTCCGGTGAGGGACCCCGAATTGGGGCTGGGGGGATGGAAGGGGACAAAAAAAACCCAAAAAATTGGGATTTTGGGGGAGCTGGGGGGGAGAAATGGCACAAAAAAACCCAAAAATTGGGATTTTAGGGGGGTGGGGGGGAGAAAGTGGCAAAAAAATTGGGATTTTGGGGGGCCAGAAATGGCCCAAAAATTGGGATTTTGGGGGGCCAGAAATGGCCCAAAAATTGGGATTTTGGGGGGCCAGAAATGGCCCAAAAATTGGGATTTTGGGGGCAGAAATGGCACAAAAATTGGAATTGGGGGGGCAGAAATGTCCCAGAAACCCCAAAAATTGGGATTTGAGGGGCTGGGGGGGAAGAAATGGCACAAAAAAACCCAAAATTTGGGATTTTGGGGGGGCTGGGGGGAAAAAATGGCACAAAAATTGGAATTGGGGGGCAGAAATGTCCCAGAAACCCCAAAAATTGGGATTTTGATGGGGGTGGCTGTGGGGGAAAAATGGCCCAAAAAAACCCAAAAATTGGGATTTGAGTGGGATAAATGCCCCAAAAATTGGGATTTGAGGGGCTGGGGGGGGCAGAAATGTCCCAGAAACCCCAAAAATTGGGATTTTAGTGGGGGTGGCTGGGGGAAGAAATGTCACAAAAAAACCCCAAAAATGAGGATATTAGGGATAAGCGGCTCAAAACCCCAAAATTGGGATTTTAGGGGGATAAATGCCCCAAAAATTGGGATTTTGGGGGTCCTAGCCTGGAGTGTTTGGATTTTGAGGGGGTCCCAACTCCATTTTTGGGGATTTTGGGTTCCTCGGAGAATCCTAAACCTCCATTTTTTGGTGTTTAAAACCCAAATTTTGAGCTTTTTTAGCAGTCCTGAGTTCCTGGGGTTCCCATATTTGACCCTGGGGCTGTCCCCAGTTTTGGGGGCGGGGGTTGGGTGTTTTTTGGGGTGTTTTTGGGGTGTTTTTGGGTGGTTTTTGGGGTGGTTTTGGTGTTTTGGGGTGTTTTGGGGGTTTTTGGGGTGTTTTTGGGGTGTTTTGGGGTGGTTTTTTGGGCTGATTTTGGGGGCCTTTGGGGTGTTTCTGGGTGTTTTTGGGGTGTTTTTGGTGTTTCTGGGTGGTTTTTGGGGTGATTTTGGGGTGTCTTTGGCGTGATTTTGGGGTGGTTTTGGTGTTTTTGGGGTGATTTTGGTGTTTTTGGGGTGCCCTGACCCCGTGTCTCCCCCAGGTCGGGGTGGGGGCCGGCTCCCACCCCCACAAGGTGAAGGTGTGGGGTTTTTTGGGGTGTCTTTGGGGGTTTTTTGGGGGTTTTTGGGGGTGTTTTTGGGTGATTTTGGGGGTCTCTGGGTGTTTCTGGGTGGATTTTGGGGTGTTTTGCTGTTTTTGGGGGTCTCTGGGTGTTTTTGGGGTGCCCTGACCCCGTTTTTCCCCCAGGTGGGGGTGGGGGCCGGCAGCCACCCCCACAAGGTGAAGGTGTGGTTTTTTTTGGGGCTTTTTGGGTGTTTGTGGTGTTTTTGGATGGTTTTTGGGGTGTTTTTGGCGTTTTTTGGGGTGTCTTTGGGGTGATTTTGGGGGTTTTTGGGGTTTTTTGGGGGGTTTTTGGGGTGTTTTGGGGGATTTCTGGGTGTTTTTGGGGTGTTTTTGGTGTTTTTGGGGTGCCCTGACCCCGTGTCTCCCCCAGGTTGGGGTGGGGGCCGGCTCCCACCCCCACAAGGTGAAGGTGTGGGTTTTTGGGTGGTTTTTGGGGTGATTTTGGGTGGTGTTTGGGGTGATTTTGGTGGTTTTGGGTGGTTTTTGGGGTGTTTTGGGGGTGATTTTGGGGTGTTTTTGAGGTGATTTTGGTGTTTTTGGTGTTTTTGGGGTGATTTTGGTGTTTTTGGGGTGCCCTGACCCCGTGTCTCCCCCAGGTCGGGGTGGGGGCCGGCTCCCACCCCCACAAGGTGAAGGTGTTCGGGCCGGGCGTGGCCAAGACGGGGTTAAAGGCTCTGGAGCCCACGTACTTCACTGTGGACTGTGCTGAGGCCGGCCAGGGTGGGTGAGGGGCACTGGGGGGGATTTGGGGGGTCCGGGAGGGATTTGGGGTGGATTTGGGGGGGATTTTGGGGGGTTTGGGGGGGATTTTGGGGGGGTTGGAGGGGGATTTTTGGGGAATCTTGGGGGGATTTCGGGGTTTTGGGGGGGTTGGAGGGGTTTGGAAGGGTCCTGGAGGGATTTAGGGGGGTCCTGGGTGGGCTGGGGGGGATTTGGGGGGCTCTGGGGTGGATTTGAGGTGGATTTGGGGGAATCTTGGGGGGATTTTGGGGGGTTTGGGGGGATTGGAGGGGGATTTTGGGGGGGCTGGAAGGGTCCTGGAGGGATTTGGGGGGGTCCTGGGTGGGCTGGGGGGGATTTGGGGGGTCTAGGAGGGGTTTGGGGTGGATTTGGGGGGATCTTGGGGGGATTTTGGGGGCTCTGGGGGGGTTGGGGGGGATTTTGGGGGGGTTGGAAGGGTCATGGAGGGATTTGGGGGAGTCCTGGGTGGGCTGGGGGGATTTGGGGTGGATTTGGGGGAATCTTGGGGGGATTTCAGGGGGTTTGGGGGGGGTTGGGGGGGTTGGAAGGGTCATGGAGGGATTTTGGGGTGGGCTGGGGGGGATTTGGGGGGTCCGGGAGGAGTTTGGGGGGATTTGGGGGGATCTGGGAGGGATTTGAGATGAATTTGGGGGAATCTTGGGGGGATTTCGGGGGGTTTGGGGGGGATTTTGGGGGGGTTGGAAGGGTCATGGAGGGATCTGGGGGAGTCCTGGGTGGGCTCGGGGGGATTTGGGGGAGTCTGGGAGGGATTTGGGGGGATTTGGGGAGGGGTCTAAGAGAGATTTGGGAGGGATTTGGGGGGCTCTAAAGGGGTCTGGGGGGAACCGAGGAGGAATTTTGGGGGTCTGGGGGGCTCTGAAGGGATCTGGGGGTACCGAGGAGGAATTGAGGAGGAATTTTGGGGGTCTGAGGGGAATTGAGGAGGAATTTTGGGGGTCTGGGGGGCTCTGAAGGGATCTGGGGGGAATCGAGGAGGAATCGAGGAGGAATTTTGGGGGTCTGGGGGGAACCAAGGAGGAATTTTGGGGGTCTGGGGGGCTCTGAAGGGATCTGGGGGGAACCGAGGAGGAATTTTGGGGGTCTGGGGAGAACCGAGGAGGAATTTTGGGGGGCTCTGAAGGGGGCCTGGGGGGTTTTGGGGGATCCCCTCAGGATTTGGGGCGGTTTTTGGGGGGTCCCCGCTCCCCCGATGACATCAGCACCAAGCGTTCCGTTTGTGGGCTCAGTTTGGGGGTCCCGGGGGTCCCCCCAGATTTCGGGGCGGTTTTTGGGGTTCCCTGACCCCCCCCTGCCCCCCCAGGTGACGTCAGCATCGGCATCAAGTGCGCGCCGGGCGTGGTGGGCCCGGCCGAGGCCGACCTGGACTTCGACATCATCCGCAACGACAACGACACCTTCACCGTCAAGTACACGCCCCGGGGCGCGGGGCTGCACACCATCATGGTGCTGTTCGCCGGCCAGGTGGGGCTGGGGGCGTTAAATGGGGCTGGGGGCTTCAGAGGGGTCTGGGGCTGTTAAATGGGTCTGGGGGCTTTGGGCGGGTCGGGGGAGTTTGGGGAGTTTGTGGTCAGTGGGTTCCACCCCATCACGGTGGGGCTGGGGGTGCTGGGGGTGTCTGGAGGGGTTAAATGGGGTCTGGGGGCGTTAAATGGGTCTGGGGGCTTCAGAGGGGTCTGGGGCTGTTAAATGGGGTCTGGGGGCTTCGGGGGGTTTGGGGGGTTTGGGGAGTTTGGGGTCAGTGGGTTCCACCCCATCACGGTGCTGTTTGCGGGACAGGTGGGGCTGGGGGCTTTAAATGGGTCTGGGAGCGTTAAATGGGGTCTGGGGGCTTTAAATGGGGTCTGGGGGCTTCGGGGGGCTTGGGGGAGTTTGGGGTGTCCAGGGGGTCAGGGGGTGTTTGGGGTCGGTGGGCTGCACACCATCACGGTGCTGTTTGTGGGACAGGGGGGATGGGGGCTTTGGGGGGGTTAAATGGGGTCTGGGGGCTTTAAATGGGTCTGGGGGCTTCGGGGGGCTTGGGGGAGTTTGGGGTGTCCAGGGGGTCAGGGGGTGTTTGGGGTCAGTGGGTTCCACACCATCACGGTGCTGTTCACGGGACAGGTGGGGCTGGGGGCTTCAAATGGGTCTGGGGGCTTTAAATGGGTCTGGGGGCTTCGGGGGGCTCGGGGCAGTTTGGGGTGTCCAGGGGGTCTGGGGGAGTTTGGGGTCAGTGGGTTCCACACCATCACGGTGCTGTTCATGGGACAGGTGGGGCTGGGGGCGTTAAATGGGGCTGGGGGCGTTAAATGGGTCTGGGGGCGTTAAATGGGGTCTGGGAGCTTCGGGGGGCCTAAGGGGTTAAATGGGGTCTGGGGGCTTTGAGGGGGTCTGGGGAGTTTGGGGTCAGTGGGTTCCACACCATCACGGTGCTGTTCATGGGCTGGGTGCTGGGGGCGTCTGGAGGGGTTAAATGGGGTCTGGGGGCGTTTAATGGGTCTGGGGGCTCTAAATGGGGTCTGGGGGCTTCGGGGGGCTCGGGGGAGTTTGGGGAGTTTGGGGTCAGTGGGTTCCACCCCATCACGGTGCTGTTCGTGGGACAGGTGCGGCTGGGGGCGTTAAATGGGTCTGGGGGCTTTAAATGGGGTCTGGGGGCTTCGGGGGGCTCGGGGGAGTTTGGGGTGTCCAGGGGGTTTGTGGGGTTTGGGGTCAGTGGGTTCCACCCCATCACGGTGCTGTTCATGGGCCGGGTGCTGGGGGCGTCTGGAGGGGTTAAATGGGGTCTGGGGGCTTTAAATGGGTCTGGGGGCGTTAAATGGGTCTGGGGGCTTCGGGGGGCTCAGGGGGTTCAGGGGAGTTTTTGGGATTTGGGTCATTTGGCTGCACACCATCACGGTGCTGTTCGCCGGCCAGGTGGGGCTGGGGGCGTTAAATGGGTCTGGGGGCTTCGGGGGGCTCGGGGGAGTTTGGGTAGTTTGGGGTCAGTGGGTTCCACACCATCACGGTGCTGTTCATGGGCCGGGTGCTGGGGGCGTCTGGAGGGGTTAAATGGGTCTGGGGGCGTTAAATGGGGTCTGGGGGCTTCGGGGGGCTCGGGGGAGTTTGGGGTGTCCAGGGGGTCTGGGGGAGTTTGGGGAGTTTGGGGTCAGTGGGTTCCACACCATCATGGTGCTGTTCGCGGGACAGGTGGGGCTGGGGGTGCTGGGGGGGTTAAATGGGGTCTGGGGGCTTCAGAGGGGTCTGGGGGCTTTGAGGGGCTCAGGTGAGTTTGGGGTGTTCATGGGGTCTGGGGGGTTTGGGGTCAGTGGGTTCCACACCATCACGGTGCTGATCGTGGGACAGGTGGGGCTGGGGGCTTTAAATGGGTCTGGGGGCTTTAAATGGGTCTGGGGGCTTTAAATGGGTCTGGGGGCTTCAGAGGGGTCTGGGGCTGTTAAATGGGGTCTGGGGGCTTTGGGGGGCTCAGGGGGTTCAGGGGAGTTTGGGGGATTTGGGTCATTGGGTTCCACGCCATCACGGTGCTGATCATGGGACAGGTGGGGCTGGGGGCGTTAAATGGGTCTGGGGGCTTCAGAGGGGTCTGGGGGTGTTAAATGGGGTCTGGGGGCTTCGGGGGACTCGGGGGAGTTTGGGGTGTCCAGGGGGTTTGGGGGTTTGGGGGTTTGGGGTCAGTGGGTTCCACACCATCATGGTGCTGTTCGCGGGACAGGTGGGTCTGGGGGCGTTAAATGGGTCTGGGGGCTTCAGAGGGGTCTGGGGGCTTCAAGGGGCTTCAGGGGTTAAATGGGGTCTGGGGGCTTTCAGGGGGCTCAGGGGAGTTTGGGGTGTCCAGGGGGTTTGGGGGAAATTGGGGGCTTTGGGGTCAGTGGGTTCCACACCATCACGGTGCTGTTCATGGGACAGGTGGGTCTGGGGGCTTTAAATGGGGTCTGGGGGCTTTGAGGGGGTCTGGGGGCTTTGGGGTCACTGGGCTGCACCCCATCATGGTGCTGTTCATGGGCCGGGTGGGGCTGGGGGCGTTAAATGGGGTCTGGGGGCGTTAAATGGGTCTGGGGGCGTTAAATGGGTCTGGGGGCTTCGGGGTGGTCTCTGGGGAATCTTGGTGGTCTCAGGGATCTCTGGGGGTCTCAGGGTGGTCTCGGGGGTCTCTCTGTGTTTTGGGGGGGTCTCGGGGGTCTCTGTTTTGGGGGGGGTCTCGGGGGTCTCTCTATTTTGGGGGGGTCTCGGGGGTCTCTCTCTCTGTTTTGGGGGGCTCTCTGGGGGTCTCTCTCTATTTTGGGGAGCTCTCGGGGGTCTCTCTCTCTATTTTGGGGGGGGTCTCGGGGGTCTCTCTGTGTTTTGGGGGGCTCTCGGGGGTCTCTATTTTGGGGGTCTCTCTCTATTTTGGGGGGGTCTCGGGGGTCTCTCTCTATTTTGGGGGGCTCTCGGGGGTCTCTCTCTATTTTGGGGGGCTCTCGGGGGTCCCTGACCCCGCCGCCCCCCCAGGCCACGCCCAGCAGCCCCATCCGGGTCAAGGTTGACCCCGCCCACGACGCCAGCAAGGTCAGGGCCGAGGGGCCCGGCCTGAGCCGCTCCGGTGGGTCTGGGAAATGGGGCTGGGGGCTGCGGGGAAATGGGGCTGGGGGCTGCGGGGAAATGGGTCTGGGGGCTGCGGGGGGAATGGGTCTGGGGGCTGCGGGGGGAATGGGTCTGGGGGCTCAGAGGGGGAAATGGGTCTGGGGGCTGCGGGGGGAATGGGTCTGGGGGCTGCGGGGAAATGGGTCTGGGGCTGCGGGGGAAATGGGTCTGGGGGCGGAGGGAGGAAATGGGGGTCTGGGGGCTGCGGGGAAGTGGGTCTGGGTGCTGCGGGGAAATGGGTCTGGGGGCTGCGGGGAAATGGGGGGTCTGGGGGCTGCAGGGGGAATGGGGGTCTGGGGGCTGCGGGGGAAATGGGGGGGAAATGGGTCTGGGGGCTGCGGGGGAAATGGGGGTCTGGGGGCTTTGTGGGGGACCCCAGAGAGGGAATTGGGGGGCCTGGGGAGGGAATTTAGGGGAGGATTTGGGGGTCCCAGGCTGAGACTTTCTGGTGGGTCTGGGGGCTTTGGGGGGAATTGGGGGTCTGGGGGGTCTGACCATGATTTTGGGGTTTTTAGGGGTTTCTGAGCCTGATTTTGGGGGTTTTGGGGGTTTCTAACTCTGATTTTGGGGGTTTTGGGGGTGTCTGACCATGTTTTTGGGGCTGTCTGACCATGATTTTGGGGGTTTTTAGGGGTTTCTAACCCTGATTTTTGGGTTTTGGGGGTGTCTCACCCTGATTTTGGGGTGTCTGACCCTAATTTTGGGGGTTTTGGGGGTGTCTGACCATGATTTTAGTGTGTCTGACCATGATTTTGGTGTACCTGACCATGATTTTGGGGGTTTTGGGGGTGTCTCACCATGTTTTTGGGGTGTCTGACAGTGATTTTGGGGGTTTTGGAGGTGTCTGACGGTGATTTTGGGGGTGTCACACCGTGTTTTTGGTGTACCTGACCATGTTTTTGGGGTGTCTGACCATGATTTTGGGGGTTTTTAGGGGTTTCTAACCCTGATTTTGGGGTGTCTGACCATGTTTTTGGGGGTTTTTGGGGTGTCTGACCGTGATTTCGGGGTCCCCGGGCAGGAGTGGAGCTGGGCAAGCCCACGCAGTTCACGGTGAGCACCAAGGGCGCGGGCAGGGCCGCCCTGGACGTGCAGGTGACGGCGCCGGGCAAGGGCGAGGCCGTGAGGGACCTGCAGGTGACCGACAACCACGACGGGACCCACACGGTCACCTACACACCTGTGCAGCAGGTGAGACACCCAAAAACACCCTAAAATACCCCAAAAATACCCTAAAATACCCACATGGTCACATACACATCTGTGCAGCAGGTGAGACACCCAAAATACCCCAAAAATATCCCAAAATACCCCAAAATACCCACACAGTCACACACACACCTGTGCAGCAGGTAGGGACCCCAAAATACCCTAAAATACCCCCAAAATACCCCAAAATACCCCAAAATACCCACACGGTCACCTACACACCTGTGCAGCAAGTGAGACACCCAAAACACCCTAAAATACCCCCAAAATACCCCAAAAACACCCCCAAAATACCCCCAAAATACCCCCTGAAACCCCCAAAATACCCATACCGTCACCTACACACCTGTGCAGCAGGTGAGACACCCAAAAACACCCTAAAATACCCCAAAATACCCTAAAATACCCAAAAAAATCCCCAAATCCCCTAAAATACCCCCTAAAAAACCCCCCCAAAAATCCCCAAATCTCCACAAACCCCCCCAAAAAAACCCCATAAAACCCAAAAAACCCCCTTAAAGATCCCATAAAAACCCCAAAAAAACCCATAAAAACCCCAAAAAACCCCATAAAAACCAAAAAAAATCCCATAAAAACCCCAAAAAAATCCCATAAAGACCCCAAAAAACCCCATAAAAACCCCCAAAAAATCCCATAAAAACCCCAAAAAACCCCATAAAAACCCAAAACCCCCCCTTAAAGATCGCATAAAAACCCCATAAAAACCCCAAAAAACCCCATAAAAACCCAAAACCCCCCCTTAAAGATTGCATAAAAACCCCAAAAAAAGCCCAAAAAATCCCATAAAAACCCCAACAAACCCCATAAAAACGCCCAAAAAATCCCATAAAAACCCCAAAAAACCCCATAAAAACCCCAAAAAACCCCATAAAAACCCAAAACCCCCCTTAAAGATCGCATTAAAACCCCATAAAAACCCCATAAAAACCCCAAAAAATCTCATAAAAACCCCAAAAAATCCCATAAAAACCCCAAACAAACCCCATAAAAACCCCAAAAAACCCCATAAAAACCCCAAAAAACCCCATTAAAACCCCAAAAAATCCCCCAAATCCCCTAAACCGCCCCCCCAAAAAAAAACCCCAAAAAAACCCCCAAAAAAAACCCCATAAAACCCAAAAACCCCCTTAAAGATCGCATAAAAACCCCCAAAAAACTCCATAAAAACCCCAAAAAACCCCATAAAAACCCCAAAAAATCCCATAAAAACCCCAAAAAATCCCCCAAATCCCCCTGGCCGGGCTCGGGGGGTCCCCGAAGCCCCGGCCCCCCCCGAGCCCTCGCTGCCCCTCCCCAGGGCCCCCTGGGGGTGTCGGTGACCTACGGGGGGGACCCCATCCCCAAGAGCCCCTTCAGCGTCGGCGTCAGCCCCGGCCTGGACCTGGCCAAGATCAAAATCTCCGGCCTGGACGACAGTAAGGGGCATTTGGGGAGGGGTCCTGATTTGGGGAGGGGTCCTGGATTTGGGGAGGGGTCCCTGGATTTGGGGAGGGGGCTGGAGGGGTTTTGGGGGGAGTTTGGGGGGCGATTTGAGGAGTTTTGGGGGGGATTTGAGGAGTTTTGGGGGGGATTTGAGGAGTTTTGGGGGGGTTTTGGGGGGGATTTGAGGGGATTTAGGGACAGTTCTTGTCCCCTCCCAAGGGAACCAGTGAGTCTGGGGGGGAAAAGAATTTGGGGAGGGGTCCCTGGATTTGGGGAGGGGTCCGTGAATTTGGGGAGGGGGCTGGAGGGGTTTTGGGGGAGTTTGGGGGGGATTTGAGGGGTTTTGGGGGGGATTTGAGGGGATCTGGGGACAGTTCTTGTCCCCTCCCAAGGGAACCAGTGAGTCTGGGGAGGAAAACAATTTGGGGAGGGGTCCCTGAATTTGGGGAGGGGGCTGGAGGGGTTTTGGGGGAGTTTTAGGGGGGGATTTGAGGGGGTTTGGGGGGGATTTGGGGGAGTTTTGGGGGTGATTTGAGGGGGTTTGGGGGGGATTTGAGGGGTTTGGGGGGATTTGACGGGATTTGGGGACAGTTCTTGTCCCCTCCCAAGGGAACCAGTGAGTCTGGGGGGGAAAGAATTTGGGGAGGGGTCCCTGAATTTGGGGAGGGGGCTGGAGGGGTTTTGGGGGAGTTTTAGGGGGGATTTGACGGGTTTTGGGGGGGATTTGGGGGATTTGAGGGGTTTTGGGGACAGTTCTTGTCCCCTCCCAAGGGAACCAGCGAGTCTGGGGGGGAAACAGAATTTGGGGAGGGGTCCCTGAATTTGGGGAGGGGGCCAGAGGGGTTTTGGGGGAGTTTGGGGGGTGATTTGAGGGGGTTTGGGGGGGATTGAGGGGTTTTGGGGGGGGATTTGGGGGGATTTGAGGGGATCTGGGGACAGTTCTTGTCCCCTCCCAAGGGAACCAGTGAGTCTGGGGGGGAAAGAATTTGGGGAGGGGTCCCTGAATTTGGGGAGGCGGCTGGAGGGGTTTGGGGGAGTTTTAGGGGGGATTTGAGGGGTTTTGGGGGGATTTGAGGGGATTTGGGGACAGTTCTTGTCCCCTCCCAAGGGAACCAGTGAGTCTGGGGGGGAAAAGAATTTGGGGAGGGGTCCCTGGAATTTGGGGAGGGGTCCGTGAATTTGGGGAGGGGGCCCGGAGGGGTTTTGGGGGAGTTTGGGGGGCGATTTGAGGGGTTTTGGGGGGATTTGAGGGGATTTAGGGACAGTTCTTGTCCCCTCCCAAGGGAACCAGTGAGTCTGGGGGGGAATGAATTTGGGGAGGGGTCCCTGGGATTTGGGGAGGGGTCCCTGAATTTGGGGAGGGGTCCCTGAATTTGGGGAGGGGGCCGGAGGGGTTTTGGGGGGAGTTTTAGGGGGGGATTTGAGGGGTTTTGGGGGCATTTGAGGGGTTTTGGGGGGGATTTGAGGGGTTTTGGGGGGGATTTGAGGGGATTTGGGGACAGTTCTTGTCCTCTCCCAAGGGACCCAGTGAGTCTGGGGGGGAAAGAATTTGGGGAGGGGTCCCTGGGTTTTGGGGAGGGGGTCCCTGAATTTGGGGAGGGGGCTGGAGGGCTTTTGGGGGGGATTTGAGGGGTTTTAGGGGGGATTTGAGGAGTTTTGGGGGGATTTGAGGGGATCTGGGGACAGTTCTTGTCCCCTCCCAAGGGAACCAGTGAGGCTGGGGGGGAAACAGAATTTGGGGAGGGGTCCCTGAATTTGGGGAGGGGTCCCTGAATTTGAGGAGGGGTCTCTGAATTTGGAGAGAGGTCTCTGGGTTTTGGGGAGGGGGCTGGAGGGGTTATTGAGGGGTTTGGGGGGGATTTGAGGGGATTTGGGGACAGTTCTTGTCCCCTCCCAAGGGAACCAGTGAGTCTGGGGGGGAAAGAATTTGGGGAGGGGTCCCTGGGTTTTGGGGAGGGGTCCCTGAATTTGGGGAGGGGTCCCTGAATTTGGGGAGGGGGCCGGAGGGGTTTTGGGGGAGTTTGGGGGGGATTTGAGGGGTTTTGGGGGGGATTTGGGGGGGATTTGAGGGGTTTTGGGGACAGTTCTTGTCCCCTCCCAAGGGAACCAGTGAGTCTGGGGGGGAAAACAATTTGGGGAGGGGTCCCTGAATTTGGGGAGGGGTCCCTGAGTTCGGGGAGGGGGCCGGAGGGGTTTTGGGGGAGTTTTAGGGGGGATTTGAGGGGGTTTGGGTCCCTAATGTGTTGCCCCCTCCCCAATTTGGGTTTCACCCCGTTTCAGACTGGTTTTGGGGGGTCCCTAACGCGTTGCCCCCTCCCCAATTTGGGATTCACCCCCATTTTGGGCCTATCTGGGGGTCTCCAACGTGTTGCCCCCTCCCCATTTCCATCGTTCCCCCCCATTTCAGCCCTGTTTGGGGGTCCCTAACCCGTTGCCCCCTCCCCACTTCCATCGTTCCCCCCCAGTTCCAGAGGGATTTGGGGGTCCCTGACGCGTCGCCCCCTCCCCAATTCCCTTATTCCCCCCCATTTCAGACTGGTTTTGGGGGGTCCCTAATGCGTTGCCCCCTCCCCAATTTGGGATTCACTCCCATTTTGAGCCTATCTGGGGGTCTCCAACGTGTTGCCCCCTCCCCATTTCCATTATTCACCCCTATTTTGGTCTGATCTGGGGGTACCTAACCCGTTGCCCCCTCCCCAATTTGGGATTCACCGTCACTTTAGGATGATTTGGGGGTTCCTGTTGCCAGTTTGTGTCCCCCTCCCCATTTCCATCGTTCACCCCCAGTTCCAGAGGGATTTGGGGGTCCCTGACCCGTTGCCCCCTCCCCATTTCCATCGTTCACCCCTATTTTGGTCTGACCTGGGGGTCCCTAACGCGTTGCCCCCTCCCCAATTCCATTATCCCCCCCCATTTCAGCCCTGTTTGGGGGTCCCTAACCCGTTGCCCACTCCCCAATTTGGGATTCATCCCCATTTTGGGCCTATCTGGGGGTCTCCAACGCGTCGCCCCCTCCCCAATTCCCTTATTCCCCCCCATTTCAGACTGGTTTTGGGGGGTCCCTAATGCATTGCCCCCTCCCCAATTTGGGATTCACTCCCATTTTGAGCCTATCTGGGGGTCCCTAACGCGTTGCCCCCTCCCCATTTCCATTATTCACCCCTATTTTGGTCTGATCTGGGGGTCCCTAACCCGTTGCCCCCTCCCCAATTCCATTATCCCTCCCCATTTCAGCCCTGTTTGGGGGTCCCTAACCCATTTCCCTGTCCCCATTTCCATCGTTCCCCCCCAGTTCCAGAGGGATTTGGGGGTCCCTGACGCGCTGCCCCCTCCCCAATTCCCTTATTCCCCCCCATTTCAGCCCTGTTTGGGGGTCCCTAACCCGTTGCCCCCTCCCCAGTTTGTGATCCCCCCCCATTTCAGACTGGTTTTGGGGGTCCCTAACACGTTGCCCCCTACCCAATTTGGGTTTCACCCCATTTCAGACTGGTTTTGGGGGGTCTCTAATGCGTTGCCCCCTCCCCAATTCCATTATCCCCCCCCATTTCAGCCCTGTTTGGGGGTCCCTGACGCGTCGCCCCCTCCCCAATTCATTATTCACCCCCAGTTTCAGAGGGATTTGGGGGTCCCTAACGCGTCGCCCCCTCCCCAGTTTGTGATCCCCCCCCATTTCAGACTGGTTTTGGGGGGTCCCTGACGTGTTGCCCCCTCCCCAATTTGGGATTCACCCCCATTTTGGGCCTATCTGGGGGTCTCCAACGTGTTGCCCCCTCCCCATTTCCATCGTTCACCCCTATTTTGGTCTGATCTGGGGGTCCCAAATGCGTTGCCCCCTCCCCAATTTGCAATTCCCCCCCATTTCAGCCCCGTTTGGGGTCCCTGACGCGTCGCCCCCCTCCCCATTTCCATCGTTCCCCCCCAGTTCCGGAGGGATTTGGGGGTCCCTGATGTGTCGCCCCCTCCCCATTTCCATCGTTCACCCCCATTTCAGACTGGTTTTGGGGGGTCCCCAACACGTTGCCCCCTCCCCAATTTGGGATTCACCATCATTGTAGGATGATTTGGGGGTTCCTGTCCCCAGTTTGTGTCCCCCTCCCCAATTCCATCGTTCCCCCCAGTTCCGGAGGGATTTGGGGGTCCCTAACCCGTTGCCCCCTCCCCATTTCCATCGTTCCCCCCCATTTCAGACTGGTTTTGGGGGGTGCCTAACACGTTGCCCCCTACCCAATTTGGGTTTCACCCTATTTCAGACTGGTTTTGGGGGGTCTCTAATGCGTTGCCCCCTCCCCAATTCCATTATCCCCCCCATTTCAGCCCTGTTTGGGGGTCCCTAACCCGTTGCCCCCTCCCCATTTCCATTGTTCCCCCCCAGTTCCAGAGGGATTTGGGGGTCCCTGACGCGTCGCCCCCTCCCCATTTCCATCGTTCCCCCCCATTTCAGAGGGATTTGGGGGTCCCTGACGCGTCGCCCCCTCCCCCATTTCCATTATTCACCCCTATTTTGGTCTGATCTGGGGGTCCCTAACCCGTTGCCCCCTCCCCAATTCATTATTCCCCCCCATTTCAGACTGGTTTTGGGGGGTCCCTAACACGTTGCCCCCTCCCCAATTTGGGATTCACCCCCATTTTGGGCCTATCTGGGGGTCTCCAACGCGTCGCCCCCTCCCCATTTCCATCGTTCCCCCCCATTTCAGAGGGATTTGGGGGTCCCTAACCCATTTCCCCGTCCCCATTTCCATCGTTCCCCCCAGTTTCAGAGGGATTTGGGGGTCCCTGACGCGTCGCCCCCTCCCCAATTCCATTATCCCCCCCCATTTCAGCCCTGTTTGGGGGTCCCTAACCCATTGCCCCCTCCCCATTTCCATTGTTTACCCCCAGTTCCAGAGGGATTTGGGGGTCCCCAACACGTTGCCCCCTCCCCAATTTGGGATTCACCGTCATTTTAGGATGATTTGGGGGTTCCTGTCACCAGTTTGTGTCCCCCTCCCCATTTCCATCGTTCCCCCCCATTTCAGCCCTGTTTGGGGGTCCCTAACCCATTTCCCCCTCCCCATTACCATTATTCCCCCCCAGTTCCAGAGGGATTTGGGGGTCCCTAACCCATTTCCCCCTCCCCATTTCCATCGTTCCCCCCAGTTCCAGAGGGATTTGGGGGTCCCTGACGCGTCGCCCCCTCCCCGTCCCGCAGAGCTGGAGGTGGGCAAGGCGCACGAGTTCACGGTCAAGGCCAAGGGCGCGGGCGGCCAGGGCCAGGTGTGCGCGCGGGTGCTGGGCCCGGCGCGGAAGGCGCTGCCGTGCTCGGTGGAGCCGGGCGCGGCGCCCGAGAGCAGCGCCGTGCGCTTCGTGCCGCGCGACGAGGGCGCCCACAGCGTCGAGGTCACCTACGACGGCGTCCCCGTGCCCGGCAGCCCCTTCCCCGTCGAGGTGGTGGCGGCCACGGACCCGTCCAAGGTCAGGGGATGGGGTGGGGGGGGTTGGGCGGGGGGATTTGGGGTGGGGGGCTTGGGATTCAACTCAACGCAGCTAATCCAGCTCAACCCAACTCAACGCAACTCAATTCTACCCAACTCAACTCAATCCAACTAATCCACCTCAACCCAACTCAAGGCAACCCAACTAATCCAACTCAACCCAACTCAACGCAACTCAATTCTACCCAACTCAACTCAACGCAACTAATCCACCTCAACCCAACTCAACCCAACCCAACTCAATTCTACCCAACTCAACTCAACCCAACTAATCCAACTCAACCCAACTCAGTTCTACCCAACTCAACCCAACTCAACTCAACCCAACTAATCCACCTCTACCCAACTCAACCCAACTAATCCAACTCAACCCAACTCAACTCAATCCAACTACTCCAACCCAACCCAGTTCTACCCAACTCAACCCAACCCAGTTCTACCCAACTCAACTCAATCCAACTAATCCACCTCAACCCAACTCAATTCTACCCAACTCAACCCAACTAATCCAACTCAACCCAACTCAACTCAATCCAACTAATCCAACTCAACCCAGTTCTACCCAACTCAACCCAACTCAGTTCTACCCAACTCAACCCAGCTCAACCCAACCCATCCCAACTTACCTCAACCCAACTCAGCCCAACCCAACTCAACCCAACCCAACTTAACCTATCCCAAATCAATTCACCTCAACCAATCCAATCCATCCCAACACAACCAATCCAACCCAACGCAATCCATTCCAACCTGACCCATCCCAACTCAACTCAACCAGTCCAACCCAACTTGACCCATCTGAACTCAATCTAACCCAATCTCAATTCAACCCAACCCAACCAATCTGACCCAACCCAACTCAACCCAACCCAAACCATCCCAACTTGACCCATCCCAACTCAACTCAACTCAACTAATCCAACTCAGCCAATCCCGCCCACCCCAACTTGACCTATCCAAACTCAACCCAACCCAACCAATCTGACCCAACCCAACTCAACTCAACCCAACCCTTCCATCTCCCCAGGTCCGCGCCTTCGGCCCCGGTCTCCAGGGGGGCCTGGCGGGGGTTCCGGCCCCGTTCACCATCGACACCAAAGGCGCCGGCACGGGCGGTTTGGGGCTGACCGTGGAGGGGCCCTGCGAGGCCAAAATCGAGTGCCAGGACAACGGCGACGGCACCTGCTCCGTGTCCTACCTGCCCACGGAGCCCGGCGACTACAACATCAACATCCTCTTCGCCGGCGCCCACATCCCCGGCTCGCCCTTCCGCGCGCCCATCCGGCCCAAGTTCGACCCTTCCAAGGTCACCTGCGAAGGGCCGGGCTTGGAGAAGGCCACGGCCGGGCAGCCGGGGCGCTTCCGCGTGGACTGCAGCCGGGCGGGCACGGCCGAGCTCACCATCGGCATCGCCTCCGAGGCCGGGGCGCGCGCCGACGTCAGGGTGGAGGAGAACGGCGACGGCATCTACACCATCGCGTACACGCCGCGCAGCGCCGGCGTGCACACCGTCACCGTGGAGTACGGCGGGCAGCCCGTGCCGCACTTCCCAGCACCGTGCGCGTGGAGCCCGCGCCCGCCGCCGTGGATACGAGCGGCATCAAGGTGTACGGGCCCGGCGTGGAGGGGAAGGGTGAGTTCGGGGTGCGGGGGAAGGGTTGGGGTGGGGGTTGTTGGGTTGGGTTGGGTTGCGTTGGAAAAGGATGGGATGGGTTGGGTTGGGTTGGAAAAGGATGGCATGGGTTGGGTTGGGTTGGGTTGGCTGGGTGGCTAGGATGACTTGGGTTGGGTTGGGATGGGTTGGGTTGTGTTCAGTTCAGTTGGCTTTGGTTGGGTTGAGTTGGGTTTGGACAATTTGAGTTGGGTTGGGTTGTGTTGGAAGAGGATGGGATGAGTTGGGT
>JAVKUW010000074.1:0-69507 GCA_031885435.1 Passerculus sandwichensis | reverse complement strand
ACACATCTCGTGAGAGTGGGAGGGGTTCCCGTTAATTAGGGGGGGGTCCCGTTAATTAAGGGGGGTCCCGTTAATTGGGGGGGGTCCCATTAATTACCGATAACTCATTAATTTCCCCTCACAGACCGTCGTTCCCGCCCTTTCCGCGACCCTCGGGCGCCTCCCGGGCTGTTAATCGCTCATTAATTACCGATAACTCATTAATTCCCCCTCACAGACCGTCGTTCCCGGCCTTTCCGTGACTCTCGGGTGCCTCCCGGGCTGTTAATCACTCATTAATTACCGATAACTCATTAATTACCGATAACTCATTAATTTCCCCTCACAGACCGTCGTTCCCGCCCTTTCCGCGACTCTCGGGCGCCTCCCGGGCTGTTAATCACTCATTAATTACCGATAACTCATTAATTACCCTCACAGGTTGTTATCCCCACTCTTTCCGCGACTCTCGGGCGCCTCCTGGGCTGTTAATCGCTCATTAATTACCGACAACTCATTAATTACCGATAACTCATTAATTTCCCCTCACAGACCGTCGTTCCCGCCCTTTCCGCGACTCTCGGGCGCCTCCTGGGCTGTTAATCGCTCATTAATTACCGATAACTCATTAATTTCCCCTCACAGACCGTCGTTCCCGCCCTTTCCGCGACTCTCGGGCGCCTCCTGGGCTGTTAATCGCTCATTAATTACCGATAACTCGTTAATTTCCCCTCACAGACCGTCGTTCCCGCCCTTTCCGCGACTCTCGGCCGCCTCCCGGGCTGTTAATCACTCATTAATTACCGATAACTCATTAATTACCGATAACTCATTAATTTCCCCTCAGGCCGCTGTCGTTCCCGCCCTTTCCGCGACTCTCGGGCGCCTCCTGGGCTGTTAATCACTCATTAATTACCGATAACTCGTTAATTTCCCCTCACAGGCCGTCGTTCCCGCCCTTTCCGCGACTCTCGGGCGCCTTTTGGGCCGTTAATCACTCATTAATTACCGATAACTCATTAATTACCCCTCACAGACCGTCGTTCCCGCCCTTTCCGCGACTCTCGGGCGCCTCCTGGGCTGTTAATCACTCATTAATTACCGATAACTCATTAATTTCCCCTCACAGACCGTCGTTCCCGCCCTTTCCGCGACTCTCGGGCGCCTCCCGGGCTGTTAATCACTCATTAATTACCGATAACTCATTAATTTCCCCTCACAGACCGTCGTTCCCGCCCTTTCCGCGACTCTCGGGCGCCTCCCGGGCTGTTAATCGCTCATTAATTACCGATAACTCATTAATTTCCCCTCACAGACCGTCGTTCCCGCCCTTTCCGCGACCCTCGGGCGCCTCCTGGGCTGTTAATCGCTCATTAATTACCGATAACTCATTAATTTCCCCACACAGGTCGTCGTTCCCGCCCTTTCCGCGACTCTCGGGCGCCTCCCGGGCTGTTAATCACTCATTAATTACCGATAACTCATTAATTTCCCCTCACAGACCGTCGTTCCCGCCCTTTCCGCGACTCTCGGGCGCCTCCCGGGCTGTTAATCGCTCATTAATTACCGATAACTCATTAATTTCCCCTCACAGACCGTCGTTCCCGCCCTTTCCGCGACCCTCGGGCGCCTCCTGGGCTGTTAATCGCTCATTAATTACCGATAACTCATTAATTTCCCCTCAGGCCGCTGTCATTCCCGCCCTTTCCGCGACTCTCGGGCGCCTCCCGGGCTGTCAATCGCTCATTAATTACCGATAACTCATTAATTTCCCCTCACAGACCGTCGTTCCCGCCCTTTCCGCGACCCTCGGGCGCCTCCTGGCGGCGCTCGAGGCGCTCCTGCCCCCCCCGGAGCGGGCCCGCGCGCGCCGCCTCGTGCGCGAGTTCGGCGCGCCGGGGGGGGCGGGGCCGCGGCTGCAGGAGCGCCTGCGCAGGAGCCGCCCGGCCCCGCCCCGCCTGCCCGTGAGTGACAGCGGACACGCCCACCGGAATTGGGGAGGGGGCGCGGGGGGGGAAGGGGGGAGTTTGGGGGGTTTGGGGGGAATTTGGGGGGGTCCTGAGGGGTTTTGGGGGGGAATTTGGGGGCAATTTGGGGGGTTTGGCGGTTGGAGATGGGTTTTGGGGGGCAATTTTGGGGGTCTTGGGGGGTTTTGAGGGGAATTTGGGGGGCTTTGAGGGGTTTTGGGGGGAATTTGGGGGGTCTTGGAGGGTATTGGGGGGTTTTGGGGGGGAATTTGGGGGGTCTTGGGGGCTTTGGGGTGGGACTGGGGGCGGTTGGAGGTGGGTTTGGGGGCAATTTGGGGGGTCTTGGGGGCAATTTGGGGGGAATTTGGGGGGTTTTGAGGGGTTTTGGGGGGGTCTTGGGGGTTTTGGGGGGCAATTTGGGGGGTTTTGAGGGGTTTTGGGGGACAATTTGGGGGGTCTTGGGGGATTTTGGAGGGGTTTGGGGGGACTTGGGGGGTTTTGAGGGGTTTTGGGGGGCAATTTGGGGGGTTTTGGGGGTTTTGGGGGAATTAGGGGTGTCTTGGGGGTTTTGGGGGGATTTTGGGGGGCAAATTGGGGGGTTTTGGGGGGTCTTGGGGCAATTTGGGGGGTCTTGGGGGGCTTTTGAGGGGTTTTGGGGGAGCATTGGAGGGGTTTGGGGGGTCTTGGGGGCCTTTGAGGGGTTTTGGGGGAAATTTGGGGGGTCTTGGGGGTTTTGGGGGAATTAGGGGTGTCTTGGGGGTTTTGGGGGGATTTTGGGGGCAAATTGGGGGGTTTTGGGGGGTTTGGGGGGCAAATTGGGGGGTTTTGGGGGGTTTGGGGGGCAAATTGGGGGGTCTTGGAGGGTATTGGGGGAATTTGGGTGGTCTTGGGGGGTTTTGAGATGGGTTTTGGGGGGTTTGGGGGGGAATTTGGAGGGAATTTGGAGGGTTTTGGGGAGGATTTTGGGGGTCTTGGGGGCGTTCGGGGTGGGATTTTTGGGGGGTCCGGGGGGAATTTTGGGGGGGTCTCAAGTCCTTGGGGACCCCTCCCCACTTTGGGGTCTCTCTCTCTCCCTCCCGGGGGTCTCAGGAGGAATTTTGGGGGGCAATCTCGGGATTTTGGGGGGCAATCTCGGGATTTTGGGGGGCAATCTCGGGATTTTGGGGGCAATCTCGGGGTTTTGGGGCTGCCGGGATTTCGGGGACCCCTCCCCAATTTCTCGGGATTTTGGGGGCAATCTCGGGGTTTTGGGGCAATCTCGGGGTTTTGGGGCTCCCCCGGATTTCGGGGCCCCCTCCCCACTTTGGGGTCTCTCTCCGGGGGTCTCAGGAGTGGCCCTGGGGCTCCAGCGAGCGCCTCCCCCTGCCCGTGCACACGAGCGCGGGGCTGGCGCTGCCCCCGCGGCACTGGGAGCACTGGAGGGGACAGCTCTGGTGAGACTGGGGATACTGGGTTATACTGGGTTATACTGGGAGGGACTGGGCTATACTGGGTTATACTGGGTTATACTGGGCGCCTCCCCTGCCCGTGCACACCAGCGCGGGGCTGGCGCTGCCCCCGCGGCACTGCGAGCACTGGAGGGGACAGCTCTGGTGAGACTGGGTTATACTGGTTTATACTGGGAGGGACTGGGATGGGATTGGGTTAAACTGGGAGCACTGGAGGGGACAGCTCTGGTGAGAACGGGTTATACTGGTTTATACTGGGTTATACTGGGTTATACTGGGAGGGACTGCGAGCACGGGAGGGGGCAGCTCTGGTGAGACTGGGGATACTGGGGATACTGGGTTATACTGGGAGCACTGGAGGGGACAGCTCTGGTGAGACTGGGGATACTGGGTTATACTGGGTTATACTGGGAGGGACTGGGAGGGACTGGGTTAAACTGGGATGGACTGGGATGGACTGGGAGCACTGGAGGGGACAGCTCTGGTGAGACCGGGGATACTGGGTTATACTGGGTTATACTGGGAGGGACTGGGAGGGACTGGGTTAAACTGGGATGGACTGGGATGGACTGGGAGCACTGGAGGGGACAGCTCTGGTGAGACCGGGGATACTGGGTTATACTGGGTTATACTGGGAGGGACTGGGAGGGACTGGGTTAAACTGGGATGGACTGGGATGGACTGGGAGCACTGGAGGGGACAGCTCTGGTGAGACCGGGGGCACCGGGGGAACTGGGTTATACTGGGAGGGACTGGGATCAAACTGGGAGCAACTGGGAGGGACTGGGTTATACTGGGGGGAAACTGGGATGGACTGGGAGGGACTGGGAGGGACTGGAGGGGGCAGCTCTGGTGAGACTGGGGATACTGGGTTATACTGGGAGGGACTGGGATGGGAATGGGAGCAATTGGGTGAAACTGGGAGGGACTGGGATGGACTGGGATCAAACTGGGATGGACTGGGAGATACTGGGAGGACTGGAGGGGGCGGCTATGGTGAGACTGGGGGCACTGGGATGGACTGGGTTAAACTGGGATCAAACTGGGAGGGACTGGGATGGACTGGGTTAAACTGGGATCAAACTGGGAGGGACTGGGAAGAGACTGGGAGCGATTGGGTTAAACTGGGATGGACTGGGATCAAACTGGGATGGACTGGGATGGATTTTGGGGGCACTGGGAGGTTCGCTGGTGTTACTGGGGTGTTACTGGTTCCTCACCCGCTCCTTACTGGTCGGTACTGGTCTGTACTGGTCTATACCGGTCTATACTGGTTTATACTGGTCCATACTGGTTTATACTGGTCCGTAGTGGTCCGTATTGGTCCATACTGGTCCGTACTGGTGCAGGTTCGCCGCCCGGCTGCTCTCGGGGGTTCTGGACTATCGGGAGCAGCTCCAGAGGTGATTTGGGGTTATTTCATGCCATTTTGGGTTATTTTAGTGGGATTTTTTTCTTTTTTTGACGTTTTTAACGGGGTTTTTTGGGTTTTTTTGGGGTTTTGGGTTTTTTCGGGTTTTTCGGGGTTTTTGGGGTGTCCCTGACCCTTTTGCCCCCTCCCCACAGCCGGGACCCCCCCGAGCCCTGGGTCCGGGCCGCCTTCGGGGGGTGTCGGGTGTGAATTTTGGGTTATTTCATGTGATTTTTGGGTTATTATGGGATTTTTTCATTTTTTGACTTTTTTAATGGGTTTTTTTTGGGGTTTTTTGGGGTTTTTGGGGTTTTTGGGGTGCCCCTGACCCTGCGCCCCCTTCCCACAGCCGGGACCCCCCCGAGCCCTGGGTCCGGGCCGCCTTCGGGGGGTGTCGGGTGTGAATTTTGGGTTATTTAATGCAATTTTTGGGTTATTTTAGTGGGATTTTTTCATTTTTTGGGCTATTTTAACCGGATTTTTTGGGGTTTTTTGGGGTTTTTGGGGTGCCCCTGACCCTTTTCCCCCCTCCCCAGGCAGGACCCCCCCGAGCCCTGGGTCCAGGCCGCCTTCGGGGGCTGTCGGGTGTGAATTTTGGGTTATTTAATGCGAATTTTGGGTATTTTTTGTATTTTTGTCATTTTTTGACCTTTTTTAACCGGGTTTTTTTTTAATTTCGGCATTTTTGGGGTGTCGCCCCCTCCCCAGCCGGGACCCCCCCGAGCCGTGGGTCCGGGCCCCCTCTGGGTGTGAATTTTGGGTTATTTAATGGGATTTTTTGGTATTTTTTCATTTTTTGACCTTTTTTAACGGGGTTTTTTGTGTTTTTCGGGGTTTTTGGGGTGTCCCTGACCCTTTTCCCCCCTCCCCACAGCCGGGACCCCCCCGAGCCGTGGGTCCAGGCCGCCTTCGGGGGCTGCCGCGTCCCGGGCTCCCGGCGGGACGAGGTCCTGAGGGTCCCCCCGGGGGCCCCTCCCCCCCCGTTCGTCACCGTCAGCAGCAACGGCCAGGTGGGGGAGGGGCGGGGGGTGGGGGAGGGGCGGGGGGGGGAGGGGTGGGGGGGGTCCTGGGGGATTTTGGGGGGGATTTAGGGGGGATTTTGGGGAGGATTCGGAGGGTTTGGGGCAGATTTTGGGGGGTCCTGGGGGGGGGTTTGGGGAGCTTTAAGGGATTTTGGGGAGGAATTTGGGGGGATCTGGGGGGGTTTTGGGGGGTCCTGGGGGGGATTTAGGGGATTTTGGGGGATTTGGGGGGCATTTTCGCGTTTTTGGGGGTGTTTTTGGGTCCTAAGGGGATTTTGGGGGGCGGTTTTTTGGGGGGGTTTTTGGGACCTTTTGGGGGAACTTTGGGGAGGTTTGGGGGGTCCTGGTGGGAATTCTGGGGGAGTTTGGGGAGGATTTGGAGGGTTTGGGTGGTCCTGAGGGGATTTTAGGGGGAATTTGGGAAATTTGGGGCAATTTTGGGGGGCTTTTCGGGCCATTTGGGGGGGGATTTAGGGGATTTGGGGGGGATTTTGGGGGGGATTTAGGGAAATTTTGGGGGGATTTTGGGGGGGTCCTGAGGGGATTTTGGGGGGGATTTTTTGGCCTTCTGTGGGGGGGTTTTGAGGGGTCTGGGGTGGGGTGTTTGGGGCTCATTTGGGGAGGGGGATTTGGTGAGAATTTTGTGGTATTTTTGGACGCGACCCCCACCCATTTTCGCTCCGTTTCACCCCAATTCCCATCTCTCTCTTTCCCCACCCCATTTTCCCGTTTCTCTCCCGTTTCGCCCCAAATTTCCGGGGGTCTTTCCCCCCCCCCCCCCCATTTCAGTTTTTCCTGGTGGGGGTCGCGGACCCCTCGGGGCGGCCCCTCCCCCCCCCCGCCCTCCTGGCGGCCCTGGGGGGGCTCCGGGCGCGCGCGGGGGGGGGCGGGGCCCGCGCCCACCCCCCCGTGGGGCTCCTGACGGGGCAGCAGCGCCGCGAGTGGGGGCGGAGCCACGGCGCCATGATGAGGGGTGAGGGGCGGGGCCTGAGGGGGCGGAGCCACGGCGCCATGATGAGGGGTGAGGGGCGGTGCCTGAGGGGGCGGAGCCACGGCGCCATGATGAGGGGTGAGGGGCGGGGCCTAAAGGGGGGGCGGAGCCACAGCGCCATGATGAGGGGTGAGGGGCGGGGCCTAAAGGGGGGGCGGGGCCTGAGGGGGCGGAACCACGGCGCCATGATGAGGGGTAAGGGGCGGGGCCTGAGGGGGGCGGGGCCTGAGGGGGCGGAGCCTGGGGGGGAATTTGGGAAAAAATTCGGGGATTTTTGGGTGATTTTTGGGCGATTATTGGGCGATTTTTGGGTGATATTTGGGTGATTTTTGGGTGATTTTTGGGCGATTTTTGGGTCATTTTTGGGTGTTTTTTGGGTGATTTTTGGGCGGTTATTGGGCGATTTTGGGGCGATTTTTGGGTGATTTTTTGGGTGATTTTTGGGTGATATTTGGGCGATTTTTGGGTGATTTTTGGGTGGGTTTTGGGCGATATTTGGCCGATTATTGGGTGATTTTTGGGTGATTTTTGGGCGATTTTTGGGCGGTGTTTGGGCGGTTATTGGGTGATTTTTTGGCAATTTCTGGGTGATTTTTGGGTGATTTTTGGGTGATTATTGGGCGATTTTTGGGTGATTTTTGGGCGATTTTTGGGTGATTTTTGGGCGGTTATTGGGTGATTTTTGGGCGATTTTTGGGTGATTTTTGGGTGATTTTTGGGCGATTTTTGGGCGGTTATTGGGTGATTTTTGGGTGATTTTTGGGCGATTTTTGGGTGATTTTTGGGCGATTTTTGGTCTTTTGGGGGCGATTTAAAAGCGATTTAAAAGGGTTAAAACGGCGCTTTGGGGGCGGGGTCTCATCTCTTGTGGGCGGGGCTTGACTGGGTGTGGTCGGGCGTGGTCTGGGTGTGGCCGGAGGGATTTTAGGGAAAATTTGGGGGATTTTGGGCGATTTTGGGGTGATTTTTCGGGGCCGTTCGTGGGTGATTTTGGGGGGGGAATGATAATTTGTGGGCGGAGCCAACGGAAGCCCCGCCCCTCGCTGGAGGAAAAGGGGCGTGTCTGACGCTGGCCACGCCCCCCAGACCGGCTGAGCCGCGCCTCCATTGGGCGGATCCAGCGGAGCCTCCTGGTGCTGAGCCTGGACTCGCCCGTGCTGGCCCCGCCCGGTGGGCGTGGCCCCGAGGGCGTGGCCGCCCAGGTGCTGCACGGGGGCGGGGCCAACGCCAACAGCGCCAATCGCTGGTGGACAAGACCCTGCAGGTGGGGCGGGGCTTCCGGCGGGGGCGGGGCTTCGGACGGGGAGGGGCTAAACCCTTGTGGCGGGGGCCTCACCTGCTCAGGTGTGTTCGGGGGTGGGGCGAGACCCTGCAGGTGGGCGTGGCTTCTGCTCAGGGCGGCGGATTTTTCCTTTTTTGGCTTTTTTTGGAGGGGGAATTTTTAAAAAAATTTTTGAGCGCAGTGGGCGTGGCCAGCCCGGCTCACCTGCCCAGGTGCGCCCAGGTGTTTCACTTTGTGATTTCCACCAGAATTTCCCATTTTCCCTGCGGGGTTTTTGCCTTCTTTTTGGGCATTTTTCGGGGTATTTTGGGGGTTTTTTTGGTAAAAGTGGGCGTGGCCATCCCGGCTCACCTGCCAGGTGCGCCAGGTGTTTCAATTTGCGATTTCCACCAGAATTTCCATTTTCCCTGCAGGTTTTGGCCTTCTTTTTGGGGCATTTTCTGGGCCATTTTTTGGGGTATATTTGGGCTTTTTTGGTTGGGATTTTTGTAAAAGTTGGCGTGGCCAGCCCGGCTCACCTGCCCAGGTGTGCCCAGGTGTTTCAGTCTGCGATTCCCACCGGAATTTCCCATTTTCCCTGCAGTTTTGGCCTCTTTTGGGGGCATTTCTTGGGCCATTTTTTGGGCTTTTTTTGGGGTTTTTTTGGCTGGGATTTTTTTTTTTTTTTTGTAAAAGTGGGCGTGGCCAGCCCGGCTCACCTGCCAGGTGCGCCCAGGTGTTTCACTTTGTGATTTCCACCAGAATTTCCCATTTCCCTTGCAGTTTTTGGCTCTTTTTGGGGCATTTTTTGGGCCATTTTTTGGGCTTTTTTTGGGGTTTTTTGGTTGGGATTTTTTTTTGGGTAAAAGTGGGCGTGGCCAGCCCGGCTCACCTGCCAGGTTGCCCCTCCCCCAGCTGGTGATTGGCCAGGACGGCGCCTGCGGCGCGCTCTGGGACCCGGCCGTCATCGACGCCGCCGTCGTCTCCGAGCTGCTCGACCACGCCCTGGAGCACAGGTGGGCGCGGTGGGCGTGGCTCACCAACAAACCACGCCCCCCCCGAGCCCCTCCCCTCCGCTCAGGTGTTCGCGTTCCCTCCCCCCCAGCCGCCGCTTTGGCCCCGCCCCCTCGCCCGAGGCCACGCCCCCCGCGCCGCCCCCGCAGCGGCTGCGCTTCAGCGTCGGCCCCGAGCTGGCGGCGCAGGTGGAGCGCGCCCAGGAGACACCTGGACAGGTGAGCGGGGGTGGGAGGGGCTCGGGGGGGTCGGAGGGAGGGGCCGGCCGTGACCACGCCCCCCTGGCCCCTCCCCCAGCCTGGCGTGGACGTGGACGTGCATTGCTTCAGCCACGAGGGCTTCGGAGAGGGGGCGGGGCCGCGGGCGGAGGCCGTGGTGCAGGTGGGGCTGCAGGTGGCGTTCTACAGGTGAGGGGGCGGGGCTAAACGTGGGGGCGGGGCTGCAGGTGGCGTTCTACAGGTGAGGGGGCGGGGCTAAACCCAGGGGGAGGGGCTACACCTGGGGGCGGGGCTACACCGTGGGGGCGGGGCTACACCTGTGGGTGGGGCTACACCTGAGGGCAGGGCCATAACTGGGGGGCGGGGCTACAGGTGGGGCTGCAGGTGGGGTTCTACAGGTGAGGGGGCGGGGCTATACCTGGGGGGCGGGGCTACAGGTGGGGCTGCAGGTGGGGTTCTACAGGTGAGGGGGCGGGCTACACCCGGGGGGGCGGGGCTATACCGGGGGGGTGGAGCTATACCTGGGGGGAGGGGCGGGGCCACCCGCGCCCCCCAGGTGAGCCCACCTGTGCGCAGGGCGCACGGCTCCCTCTGTGCCACCTGCGAGCCGCTGTCCCTGCGCCGGGTCCTGCCCGGCTGCACCGACCTGCTCCGCCCGCCGGGGCCGCCCTGCCTGGCGCTGGCGCGGGCGCTCGACGAACCCGACGCGCAGGTGAGGGCGCGGGGGGGGCGTGGCACTGCTCGGTGGGCACAGGTGTGCACAGGTACACCTGGGTGGGCACAGGGGAGGGGCACAGGTGGGCACAGGTGTAAAGAGGGAGGGTGTGGCTCCGCCCAGGTGTGCCCAGGTACGCCAAGGTACACCTGGGTGGGCACAGGGGAGGGGCACAGGTGGGCACAGGTGTAAAGAGGGACGGTGTGGCACTGCCCAGGTGTGCCCAGGTGTGCACAGGTACACCAAGGTGGGCACAGGGGAGGAGCACAGGTGGGCACAGGTGTAAAGAGGGTGTGGCACTGCTCAGTGTGGGCGCGGGGAGGGCGTGGCACCGTCCAGGTGTGCCCAGGTGTGCACAGGTGTGTCCAGGTGTGCCCAGGTACACCAAGGTGGGCACAGGGGAGGGCACGGGTGGGCACAGGTGTAAAGAGAGAGGGTGTGGCACTGCCCAGGTGCGCCCAGGTGTGCACAGGTACACCAAGGTGGGCTCAGGGGAGGGGCACAGGCGGGCACAGGTGTAAAGAGGGAGGGCGTGGCACTGCTCGGGTGGGCGCAGGTGAGGGCGTGGCACCGACCAGGTGTGCCAGGTGTGCCCAGGTGTGCCCAGGTACACCTAGGTGGGCACAGGGGAGGGGCACAGGTGTGAAGAGGGAGGGCGTGGCACTGCCCGGCGCGCACAGGTGTGCCCAGGTACGCCAAGGTACACCTAGGTGGGCACAGGGGAGGGGCACAGGTGTAAAGAGGGAGGGTGCGGCACTGCTCGGGTGGGCGCAGGTGAGGGCGTGGCACCGCCCAGGTGTGCCCAGGTACGCCCAGGTACACCTGGGTGGGCACAGGGGAGGGGCACAGGTGGGCACAGGTGTAAAGAGGGAGGGTGTGGCACTGCCCAGGTGTGAGCCAGGTGTGCCCAGGTGTGCCCAGGTACACCTAGGTGGGCACAGGAGAGGGTCACAGGTGTAAAGAGGGGAGGGCGTGGCACCGCCCAGGCGCGCACAGGTGTGCTCAGGTGTGCCCAGGTACACCAAGGTACACCTGGGTGGGCACAGGGGAGGGGCAAAGGGGAGGGGCACAGGTGTAAAGAGGGAGGGCGTGGCACTGCTCAGGTGGGCGCAGGTGAGGGTGTGGTACCACCCAGGTGTGCCCAGGTGTGCCCAGGTACAGCTAGGTGGGCACAGGGGAGGGGCACAGGGGGGCACAGGTGTAAAGAGGGAGGGTGTGGCACTGCCCAGGTGTGCCCAGGTGTGCCCAGGTACACCTGGGTGGGCACAGGGGAGGGGCACAGGTGTAAAGTGGGAGGGTGTGGCACTGCCCAGGTGTGCCCAGGTGTGCCCAGGTGTGCCCAGGTACACCAAAGTGGGCACAGGGGAGGGGCGCAGGTGGGCACAGGTGTAAAGAGGGAGGGCGTGGCACTGCTCAGGTGTGCACAGGTGTGTCCAGGTGGGCACAGGGGAGAGGTGGGGCTTGGGCGGGCACAAGTGTGCAAAAGAGTGGGTGTGGCATCATCCAGGTGTGCCCAGGTGTGTCCAGGTGGGCACAGGGGAGAGGCGGGGCTCAGGCGGGCACAAGTATGCAAAAGAGTGGGTGTGGCATCATCCAGGTGTGCCCAGGCGAGGGCACAGGTGTGCCCAGGTGGGCATAGATGAGGGGTGGGGCTTGGGTGGGCCCAGGGGAGGGGCGCAGGTGTGCCCAGGTGTGCCCAGGGGAGGGGCCCAGGTGTGCCCAGGTGCGCCCAGGTGTGCCCGGGTGTGCCCGGGTGTGCCCAGGTGTGCCCAGGTGTGAGCCAGGTGTGTCCCCAGCCCCAGGAGCTGCTGGCACTGCTGCGCGCGGCCGTGGAAGAGCAGGAGAGCCGCACCCAGGAGGTGAGCGGGCACGGGGGGCACAGGTGGGCACAGGTGAGGCCGGGCGGGGCCCTGGGTGTGCCCAGGTGTGCCCAGGTTGTGCCCAGGTGTGTGTCCGGGTGAGCGGATGTTTCATTGGCTGTGTCCGGGTTTGTGGGTGTGGCTCTCAGTGTGCCCAGGTGTGCCCAGGTGTGCTCAGGTGTGTGCTCAGGTGAGTGGGAGTGGCACTGGGTGTGTCCAGGTGTGCCCAGGTGTGCCCAGGTGTCTCCAGGTGTGCCCAGGTGTGTGCCCATGTGTATGGGTGTGGTTCTGAGTGTGCCCAGGTGTGCCCAGGTGTGCTCTGGGTGTGTCCAGGTGTGCTCTGGGCGTGCCCAGGTGCGCTCAGGTGTGCCCAGGTGCGCTCAGGTGTGCCCAGGTGTGCTCAGGTGTGTCCAGGTGTGTCCAGGTGTTTTCTGGGTGTGCCCAGGTGTGCCCAGGTGTGTTGTGGGTGTGCCCAGGTGTGCTCTGGGTGTGCCCAGGTCTGTGCCCACGTGTATGGGTGTGGCTCTGAGTGTGCCCAGGTGTGCTCAGGTGTGCCCAGGTGTGTTCTGGGTGTGCCCAGGTGTGTGCCCACATGCATGGGCGTGGCTCTGAGTGTGCCCAGGTGTGTGCCCGCGTGCATGGGCGTGGCTCTGAGCGTGCCCAGGTGTGCCCAGGTGTGTTCTGGGTGTGTCCAGGTGTGCTCAGGTGTGCCCAGGTGTGTGTCCAGGTGTATGGGCGTGGCTCTGAGTGTGCCCAGGTGTGTTGTGGGTGTGCCCAGGTGTGCCCAGGTGTGTGCCCACGTGTATGGGCGTGGCTCTGAGTGTGCCCAGGTGTGTCCAGGTGTGCCCAGGTGTGTTGTGGGTGTGCCCAGGTGTGCCCGGGTGTGTGCCCGCGTGCACGGGCGTGCCCACACGGGTTCCCCCCGCCATGCCCAGGTGTGTTCTGGGTGTGCCCAGGTGTGTGCCCGCGTGCATGGGCATGGCTCTGAGTGTGCCCAGGTGTCTCCAGGTGTGCCCAGGTCTGTGTCCAGGTGTATGGGCGTAGCTCTGGGTGTGCCCAGGTGTGCGCCCACGTGCATGGGCGTGCCCACACGGGTTCCCCCTCCCCTGCCCAGCTGTGTTGTGGGTGTGCCCAGGTGTGTGCCCGCGTGCATGGCCGTGCCCACACGGGTTCCCCCCGCCGTGCCCAGGTGCTGTCGGGCCGGGGGGCCGAGCGTCACCTGCAGGGGCTGCGCCAGGCGGCGCTGGCGGCCGGGGAGCCCCTGCCCGAGATCTTCCTGGACCCCGCCTACGCCCAGGCCACGCACTTCCGGCTCTGCACCCTGCAGGTAACCCGGGCACACCTGGGAGACCCCGAAACGCCCCCGGGATCGCCCAAAAACCCCCTCAAAAATCCTCAAAAAACCCCCAAAAAATCCCCCAAAAAAATCTCCCCGAATCACCTTAAAATCGCCAAAAATCCCCCCCCCCCCAAAATCCTCCAAACCCTCTCAAAAACCCAAAAAACGCCCCAAAATTCCCTGAAACTCCCCCGCCCCAAACCCTCCAAAATCCCCTCAAATCCCCCTCAAATCCCCCAAAATCCCACCAGAATCCCCCAAATCCCCCCAAAAATCCCCCCAAAATCCCCCCAAAATCCCCTCAAAAATCCCCCAAATTCCCCCAAATTCCCCCAAATCCCCCAAAATCCCCCCAAAATCCCCCCAAAATCCCCTCAAAAATCCCCCAAATCTCCCCAAATCCCCCCCAAAATACCCCAAATCCCCCCGAAAATTCCCAAAATCCCCCCAAGATCCCCCAAAATGCCCCAAAATGCCCCAAAATCCCCTCAAATCCCCCCCAAAAATCCCCCAAATCCCCCAAAAATCCCCAAATTCCCCCAAATCCCCCCAAATCCTAAAATCCCCCCAAAATCCCCCAAATCCCCCCAAAATCTCCCCAAATCCCCCCCAAATCCCCCCAAAATCCCCAAAAATCCCAAAATCCCCCCAAAATCCCCCCAAAAATCCCAAAATCCCCCAAAAATCCCAAAAAATCCCCCCAAAATCCCCCAAATCCCCCCAAATCCCCCTCACCTGCCGCAGGTGCGCTCCCGCGAGGGCTCGTGGCCGCTCCGGGGCCCCCTGGTGCCGGACGGGTACGGGGTGGGGGTGGGGCACGTGCAGGCCCCGCCCCCCGGGCACCCCCCCCGAGGCCCCTCCCCCTCGGGCGGGGGGGCGGGGCTGCGCGTGGCCGTCACCGCCTTCGCCTGCTGTGGCCACACCCGCGCCGCCCACCTGGGCGGGGCCATCCGGGGCGTGTTCGACCAACTGGGGGCGCTGCTGAGGGGGCGGAGCCTCGGCTGAGACGCGCCCGCTTCGGGGGTGGGAGGGGCCGGGTCGGGGGGATACGCCCATATTGGGGGAACACGCCCACATGGGGACACGCCCGCTTCGGGGGGAGGCGCCCGCGTCGGGGGGGCGTGGCCATATCGGGGGGGGCACGCCCACATCAGGGGGGCACGTCCATATCGGGGGGACACGCCCACATGGGGGACACGCCCACATCGGGGGGACACGCCTGTGTCAGGGGGCACGCCCATATCGGGGGGACACACCCACACACACACCAGGACACGCCCACAACTGGGAGGACACGCCCACATCGGGGGGACACGCCCATATCAGGGGGACACGCCCACATCGGAGGGGGACACGTCCATATCGGGGGGACACGCCCATATCAGGGGGACACGCCCATATCAGGGGGACACGCCCACTTTGGGGGACACGCCCACATCAGGGGGACACGCCCACAGCTGGAGGGAGGGACACGCCCACACACACACACACCCACCAGGACACGCCCACACACACCAGGACACGCCCACATCAGGGGGACACGCCCACACCTGGCAGGGACACACACACACACCCCAGGACACGCCCACACCTGGCAGGGACACGCCCACAGCTGGAGGGAGGGACACGCCCACACACCCACACACCCACCAGGACACGCCCACACACACCAGGACACACCCACATCAGGGGGACACGCCCACAACTGCAGGGAGGGACACGCCCGCACACCTGGAATGGACACGCCCACCCACACACACCAGGACACGCCCACACCTGGCAGGGACACAGCCCCACACACACCAGGACACGCCCACACACACCAGGACACGCCCACAACTGGGGGGACACGCCCACCCCCCCAAATTTGTAACTCCTCCCCCCCCCTTCCCCCGATGTTGGAATTTGGGCCTAAAAGCGTCGGGTTTGGGAACAGAAATAAAAAACTTTGGATTCGTGGCGGCGTTTTGGGGTTTGGGGGGAAATCTGGGGAATTTGGGGCAGATCCGGGAGGGAATTTTGGGTCAGAATTTGGGGGATTCCAGCCAGGATTTGGGGCTGGTTCCGGGTCAGAATTTGAGGGATCCAGGCCGGGATTTTGGGGTTCAAAAAAGCTGAAGCTCCGATCCAGGGAATCCAGGCCGGGTTTTGGGGTTTTAGGAAGTTCCAGTTCGTGGAATCCAGGTCGGGATTTGCAGGATCCAGGCCGGGTTTTGGTGGTGATCCTGATCCAAGCCAGGGAATCCAGGCCGGGTTTTGGTGGTGATCCTGATCCAATCCAGGGAATCCAGGCCGGGTTTTGGGGCTCAATCCTGATCCAATCCAGGCCGGGTTTTGGGGTTTGATTCCAGCTCCAATCCGTAGAATCCAGGCCAGGATTTGCCAGATCCAGGCCGCGTTTCAGGGGTCAATCCCGATCCAATCCAGGCCGGGTTTTGGGCCTGATTCCAGGTCAGAATTTCGGGGATCCAGGCCGGGATTTCGGTGTTCAAAAAAAGCTCCAATCCAGGGAATCCAGGCCGGGTTTTGGGGGTCAATCCTGATCCAATCCAGGCCGGGATCTGAGGTTTGAGGAAGTTCCAATCCAAGAAATCCAGGCCAAGTTTTGAGGGTCGGTTCCAGCTCCAATCCAGGAAATCCAGGCCAGGATTTGGGGACCAATCCTGATCCAATCCAGGGAATCCAGGCCAGGTTTTAGAGGTTGATCCTGATCCAATCCAGAGAATCCAGGCCAGGTTTTGGGATTCAGTCCTGATCCAATCCAGGTTGGGATTTGGGGGGGTCCAGGCCGGGTTTTAGGCTCTATCCTGATCCAACCCAGTGGAATCCAGGCCAGGATTTGGGGATCAATCCTGATCCAATCCAGAGAATCCAGGCCAGGATTTTGAGGACTGATCATGATCCAGTCCAGGTCAGGTTTTGGGGGATCCAGTCCGGGTTTTGTGCTCAATCCTGATCCAATCCAGGCCGGGATTTGGGGGTTGGCTCCAGCCCCGATCCGTGGAATCCAGGCCGGGTTTTGTGCTCGATCCGGCCCTGCTCCAGCGGATCCAGGCCAGGTTTTGGGGCTGATTCCAGCTCCAATCCAGGGGATCCAGGCCAGGATTTCGGGATCGATCCTGATCCAATCCAGGCCAGGTTTTGGGGGGATCCAAGCCGGGTTTTGGGGCTGATTCCAGCTTCAATCCAGGGAATCCAGGCCAGGATTTGGGGATCAATCCTGATCCAATCCAGCGGATCCAGGCCAGGATTTGGGGGTTGATTCCAGCTCCAATCCAGAGAATCCAGGTCAGGATTTCGGGATCGATCCCGATCCAATCCAGGCCGGGTTTTGGGGGGATCCAGGCCGGGATTTGTGCTCGATCCCGATCCAATCCAGGCCGGGTTTTGGGGCGATCCATTCCGGGATTTGTGCTCGATCCAGCCCCGCTCCAGCCCCGCGGATCCAGGCCGGGTTTTGGGGGGTCCCGGTCCCGGTTCGGCCCGGCCATGGCGGCCGAAAAACCCGGTACGGAGCGGGGGGGGGGGGGATGGGAACCGGGATTGGGGGGGGGGGGGGGGGGGTCCCCAAAATTTGGGGATGGAAATTTGGGGGGGGGGAGGGGGGGGATGGGATGGGGGGAGCCCCGCGCGACCCCTCCCCCACCGGTGCTAAAAATAACCCGAAATTGGGGGGGGGGGGGGGGGAGGGAGGGGGCGGGGCGACCCAAAAACGTGGATTGGGGGGGGGGGTGGGGGTGGGGGAGGGGTGGGAAAATTGGGGTGAGAATTTGGGGGGGGGGATTTGGGGACGGGATTTTTGGGGGGGGGGGGGGGGATGAGAATTTTGGGGGGCGAACGGGAAAATTTTTGGGGGGGGGTTGGGGATGGAATTTTTTTTTTTGGGGCGAGGAATGGGAAATTTTGGGGTGGGGGGGTGGATTAAAATTTTGGGGTGGGGGCCGGAAATTCGGAAATTTTTTTGGGGGGTGGGGGATGGGAATTTTGGGGGGAGGGTGGGATTTTTTTGGGGGGATGGGAATTTTTTGGGGGGGTTGGGAATTTTTAGGGGGGTTGGGGATGGAAATTTTGGGGGAAATGGGAATTTATTTTTTGGGGAGGGGGTGAATGAAAATGGGAATTTTTAGGGGGGGTGGGGGATGGAAATTTTGGGGGAAATGGGAATTTTTTTGGGGGGTGGGGTGGAATGAGAATGGGAATTTTTGGAGATGGAAATTTCGGGTGACAAATGAGAATTTTTGGGGGTGAGAATGGGAATTTTTGGGGGGGTGGGGGATGGAAATTTCGGGTGACAAATGAGAATTTTTGGGGGTAAAAAACGGGATTTTTTTGGGGGACGGAATTTTTGGGGGGCTGGGGGTTTTTTGGGGGGGCGGGGATGGGAATTTTGGGGCGGGGGTCTCGCTGCTGACTCCTCCCCCTTTTTTTTTTTTTTTTTTTTTCTCTCCCTCTCCCCTCCCCCTTTCTCCCTCCCCCCCCCCCCAAGGAGGGCCGGACGGGGCGCCCCTCCCCCACGCCTCCCCTCCCCCCTACGGCCCCCCGGCCCCTCCCCTGGGCGTGGCAGGGGGCGGGGCCTCCACGCTGCCCCGGGGTTTCCCGGGGGCCGCCACGTTGCCCCGGGGCTGGGCGGGGGGCGGGGCCTTGGGCGTCGGGGGCGGGGTCGGGGGCGGGGCCCTGGGCGCGGCCACGCTGCCGCGGGGGCTGGCGGGAGCGGGAGGGGGCGGGGCCCTGGCGGCCGGAGGGGGCGTGGCCCTCGGCGGAGGGGGCGGGGCCGCGCACGCCGCCACGCTGCCCAGGCCCCCCCACCACCACCACGCCCCCCACCACGCCCCGCCCCTCCCCCCGCAGCCCTACGGCCCCGCCCCCAGCGCAGGCCCCGCCCCCCCGGCCCCGCCCCCCCCCGTGGGGTTCGCGGCCCCGCCCCCCCCGCCCCCGTTCGCGCTGCAGTGCGGGAGCGGCGGGGGAGGGGCGGCGTTCCTGCCCCTCTACCCCGGGCAGCAGGTGAGGGGCGGGGCCTGAAGGGGCGGGGCCTAAACGGGAGTGGGAGGGGCTTGGGGGGTGGGCAGCGAGGGGGCGGAGCCAATAGGGTTGGGGAGTGAGGGGGCGGAGCCAATGGGGAAGGGGAGTGAGGGGGCGGAGCCAACGAGGGCGGGGCTGGAGGTGGGGAGGGGTGGGGTTAAAGAGGCGTGGTTAAATTTGGGGCGTGGTCAAATAAGGGGTGTGGTTAAATAAGGGGTGTGGATAGATGGGGCGTGGTTAAACGGGGCGTGATTAAATAGGGGCGTGGTTAAATAGGGGTGTAGATAGATGAGGCGTGGCTAAAGGGGGTGTGGTTAAACAGGGGCGTGGTTAAACAGGGGGTGTGGTTAAGTGGGGTGTAGATAGATGGGGCGTGGCTAAGGGGGTGTGATTAAATAGGGGCGTGGTCAAATAAGGGGTGTGGTTAAATAGGGGCGTGGTTAAATAGGGGTGTAGATAGATGGGGCGTGGCTAAAGGGGCGTGGTTAAATAGGGGCGTGGTCAAATAAGGGGTGTGGTTAAATAGGGGTGTGGTTATATGGGGGCGTGGTTAAATGGGGGTGTGGTTAAATAGGGGCGTGGTTAAATGGGGGTGTGGTTAAATAGGGGGCGTGGCTAAGGGGGTGTGGTTAAACAGGGGCGTGGTTAAAGGGGGTGTGGTTAAATTAGGTGTGGTTAAATAGGGGCGTGATTAAACAGGGGGCGTGGTTAAGTAGGGCTGCAGATAGATGGGGCGTGGCTAAAGGGGGTGTGGTTAAATCGGGGCGTGGTTAAATGGGGCGTGGTTTGAAGAAGGTGTGGCGAATGGGCGTGGTTAAAGAGGGTTGTGGTTTAATACAGGTGTGGCTTGGGTGGGTGTGGATCAAAGGGGTGTGGTTTAAGGGGGTGTGGCAAAGTGGGTGTGGTTTAAAAGGGGTGTGGTTAAATAGAAGGTGTGGTCAAAAGGGGTGTGGTCAAAGGGGGTGTGGTTAAAGAAGGTGGGTGGAGTTAAATAGGGGGCGTGGCTTATGCACAGGGTCATTATACAGGTGGGCGTGTCCCCCCTGAAGGGGCGTGGCTTAAAGTCCACCTAAGCCCATTTTAGGGTAAAACCCAGGAAACAAACGTTGAAAAAATTTAAATTTTGGGGTGAGGTGAAAGTGGGCGTGTCCTTAAAAAGGGGGCGTGGCTTAACCTCCGCCTGACCCCATTTTGAGTAATAACGAATTTTTTTTTAAATTTAAATTTTTGGGGCGGGGCAAAAGTGGGCGTGTCCTTAAAAGGGGGCGTGGCTTAACCTCCGCCTGACCCATTTTTGGGTAATAACAAATTTTTTAAAAATTAAATTTTGGGGTGGGGCAAAAGTGGGCGTGCCCCTCCCTAACCCCGCCCCCTTTTCCCCCCCTCCCAGAGCTTTGGCTCCGCCCCCCCCGGGCCCGGCCCCTTGCCCGGCTCGGTGGGCGGGGCCGGGGGGGCTCCCCTGGGCCCCCCCCTGGGCCTGGGGGTCCCCGAGGGGCACCGGGGGTCGCCCCCCCACGATTACCTGCCCATCGCCGTGCTGACCACGCTCTGCTGCTTCTGGCCCACCGGCGTCGTGGCCATCGTCAAGGCCGTGCAGGTGAGCGGCATTTCGGGGAGATTTCAGGGCGTTTTGGGGCGATTTTGGGGGGTTTTGGGCAATTTTGGGGCGATTTTGGGGGGATTTGAGGTGGTTTTGGGGGAGTTTGGGGGTATCTGAGAAGGATTTGGGGAGGTTATGGGGCGTTTGGGGGGATTTTGGGCAATTTTGGGGCGATTTTGGGGTGATTTGGGGGGATTTGGGGGCAATTTTGGGGGATTTGAGGAGGTTTCGGGGGAGTTTGGGGAGGATTTGGGGGCATTTGTGGGGGTTCAGGGGGGCTTGAGGGTATCTGAGCGGGATTTGGGGAGGTTTCAGGGGGGTTTGGGACGTTTTGGGGGAGTTTGGGGCGATTTTGGGGGGATTTGAGGAGGTTTTGGGGGAGTTTGGGGGTATCTGAGAAAGATTTGGGGAGGTTATGGGGCGTTTGGGGGGATTTTGGGCAATTTTGGGGCGATTTTGGGGTGATTTGGGGGGATTTTGGGGCAATTTGGGGGGAGTTTGGGGAGGATTTGGGGGAGTTTGGGGAGTATTTGTGGGGGCTCAGGGGGATTTGAGGGCATCTGAGCAGGATTAGCAGGATTTGGGGAGGTTTCAGAGGGTTTTGGGGGGTTTCAGGCAATTTTGGGGGGATTTGAGGAGGTTTCGGGGGAGTTTGGGGAGGATTTGGGGGCATTTGGGGGGGCTTGAGGGTGTCTGAGCAGGATTTGGGGAGGTTCTGGGGCGTTTGGGGGGATTTTGGGGGGGATTTTTGGGGGATTTGGGACATTTTGAAGGGATTTTGGGGGATTGATGGGAATTTCGCAGGTTTCGGGGTGGTTTGGGGGGGGGATTTTTGGGGATTTTTGGGTATTTTTGGGGAGTTTGGGGGCGACTTGGGGACGTTTTGGGGGAGTTTGGGGAGGGGAGGTTTTGGGGTGGATTTTGGTGAATTTCAGTGAAGTTTTGGGGGAATTTGGGGGGTTTTGGGGGGGATTTGTGGAGGTTTGAGTGGGATTTAGGGAGATTTGGGGAATTATGGGGGGATTTGGTGTTTCTGGGGGGATTTCGGTGGTTTCAGGTGGGATTTTGAGGGGATTCGGACGGGATTTGGGAGGATTTTGGTGGTTTCAGGTGGGGTTTTGAGGGGATTTGGTAGGATTTTGGTGGTTTTAGGTCGGGTTTTCGGTGGGATTTTGAGATTTTTTTAGCGGGGATCCGGGCAGGATTTCATAATTTGTCACGGCGCCCGTGATTAATTAACTAATTAATTAACGAATTGCCCTAACGAGGTGCGCACGGCGGTGGCGCGGGGGGACATCGTGTCGGCCGAGATCGCCTCGAGGGAGGCGCGCAATTTCTCCTTCATCAGCCTGGCCGTGGGCATCGCCGCCATCGTGCTCTGCACCATCCTCACCGTGGTCATCATCATCGCCGCCCAGCACCAGGACAACGACTGGGACCCCTGAGACCCCCTCCCCACAAAAACAACAAAAAACAAAAAAAATTCCTGGCCATAAAAAAAATCCCTCCGAAAAAATTCCCCCCCAAAAAATGACACAAAAAAAACTCCCAAAAAGTAAAAAAAAAATCAAAAAAATCTGAAAAAAATCCTCGCGGAAAAGCCCCCAAAAAACACAAAATAATTTTAAAAAATCCCCCCAAAAAAAGCCCAAAAAATAAAACAAAAATCCCAAAAAAGTTACCCCAAAAAAGCCCCAAAAACCCACAAAAAATACAAAAAAAATCCCCCCAAAAATGCCCAAAAAATTTTAAAAAATCCCAAAAATGTTACCCCAAAAAGCCCCAAAAACCCCACAAAAAATACAAAAAAATCCCCCCAGAAATGCCCAAAGATCCAAAAAAATTGAAAAGAAAATTCCCCTGAAAAGCACGAAAAACTCCCAAAAAAAAAAAAAAATCCCCCCCCAAAATTCTCAAAAATCCTCTGAAAATTCAAAAAAAATCCTATAAAAAAGCTCTGAAAAAAACCAACAAAAAAAAAGAAAAAAAAAAAAAGAAAAAAAAAACCCCACCCCAAACCCCCTAAAAAACCCCAAAATTCCCCAAAATTCCCCCAAAACCCACTGGGGAGGGGCTTCGCCATCCCATAATAAGCCCCGGGGACGCGGTGATGGTTTTGGGGGGGGGGGGGAGCAGGGGAGCGTCGCCGTTGCCATGGCAACAAGGGCCGAAAGACGAAAGGATCCCCCCCAAAATGGCGTTGCCATGGTAACGGGGAACAAACGGCCTTGCCGACATCCCATAATAAGGGAGGTGTGTGGGGGGGGTGACGCCAGCGTCGCCGTTGCCGTGGCAACCGTGGGCGCCCACGCGGAGGCGTTGCCACGGCAACGGGGACAAAAAAAATAAAATTATCGGCGCCCGGCATCCCATAATAAGCGGCGGGGGCGTTGCCATGGAGGCGAAGCGCGTCGTCGTCGCCATGGCAACGGGGAAAGAAAACGCGGTTTTTCGTTGCCATGGCAACGGGGGGGCCGGAATCAGGGAGGCCTGGCATCCCATAATGAGGGCCGGTGACGCCTCGGCGTTGTCATGGCAACGGGGCGGAAACGGCAGTGATGGCGTCCGGAGCGTTTCCATGGCAACTGGGGGGGGGGGGGAATCGCGTGGCTGTGCCATCCCATAATAAGGGGGGAGGTCGTGGTCGCCATGGCAACGGCTCGGGAAAAGCGTTGTCAGGGCGGTTGCCATGGCGACGGGGCGGAAACCCACGCTCTCCATCCCATAAACCCCGCCCACGGTCGCCATGGCGACGGCCGGCAATCCCCGCCCCCCCCCCCCCCCCCCGCTCTCCCAGGATGCTTCGCGGCCGCGCCTCATTTGCATGCCGAGCCCCGCCCCCTCGCGCTGTGCCCCGCCCCCTGGCGGCTCAATAAAGCTCGAGATTGATACTGGGGGAGGGGCGGTGCTTATGCTAATGAGGGGGCGGGGCTAAATACAGTGGGAGGGGGTTGTGGTCTCCATGGTAACAGCCCCTAATTAATGAATTATCATTGATGAGCTCCGTTGGGGATGGAGCTTCTCCCGAAGGAAATATTCGGGGTTAATTACCATAAATTAGCATTAATTAGCTATGCTAATTAGCATAATTGACACACAAGAAAACAGATACAACACATGGCAACCTTCTGATGAACCTGCCCTCATTAACGCCTCATTAACAGACATCATCAATTAACACACCAACACGCCCGTAAGTTTACAAATAACGTAATTAACACAATTAACACACTTTATTATATATTCACACAATTAACAGCTCATTAACGAGCCACCGCCCTAACAACGCCCATCTAAGAACAATGTCAATTAATCCATCTCGCTAATTAACCCTCGTTACCCCCTAAATAAGGCTAATTATCCCTAATGAAGCAAACATTTTCCCCAGCCGTGTGTCCCTGGCACTAATTACCGCCTAATTACCCCGTAATTGCCCCTTATCGCGCTTTAATTACCCCTGAGCACTGCCACAGCGCCAGGGCCTTAATTACCCACTAATTACCCCCAAATTACTCCCTAATTGTTCCCTAATTAGCCCAAATTATCCCAAAAATTATCCCCCAAATTACCCCCAAATTACTCCCTAATTGTTCACTAATTACCCCCAATTATCCCATAAATTATCCCCCAAATTACTCCCTAATTGTTCACTAATTACCCCCAATTATCCCATAAATTATCCCCCAAATTACCACCAAATTGCTCCCTAATTACTCCCGAAATTAACCCCTAATTACCCACTAATTAGCGCTAATTAAGCGAACATTTTCCCCAGGCACACGGCCAGATGCGCGTCCCTCTCCATTGCTGTGTCCCTGACCCGAAATATCCTCAAATTACCCCAAATTTCCTCTACTAATCAGCCCCCAAATTATCCACTAATTACACCTAATTTACACCCAAATTACCACCCAATTACCCCCTAATTAGCGCTAATTAAGTGAACATTTTCCCCAGTCTAGTGGTCAATTGCGCATCCCTCTGCATGGCTGTGCCGGCCCTAAATGGCTCCAAATTACCCCAAATTACTCCCTAATCGTTCCCTAATTACTGCCCAAATTATCCCCAAATTACCACTAAGATATCCCCAAAATTACCTCCTAATTGCCACCTAATTAGCGCTAATTACATGAACATTTTGCCCACATGCGCGTCCCTCTCCTTGGCCGCTCTTTACCCGTTATTACCACATAGTTACTGCCTAACTACCCGCTAATTACTGAAAATTTACCACTAATTAGTGCTAATTAGCACCTAATAACTCCTAACAAGTGCGAATTACGTACTAATTAGCGCTAATTAACCACTAATTCGCACCAAATAGGCCTAATTAGTGCTAATTTCCCACCAATTTCCCCATATTTTCCCCCCCAAAAAATCCTCGGGTTTTCGCTAATTAGCGCTAATTACGCGAACATTAGTGCTAAATAGCACCTAATAACTCCTAATAAGTGCGAATTACATACTAATTAGCGCTAATTAACCACTAATTAGCGCTAAATAGGCCTAATTAGTGCTAATTTCCCCCTATTTCCCCCAAAAACCCTCATATTTTCGCTAATTAGCGCTAATTACGCGAACATTAGTGCTAATTAGCACCTAATAACTGCAAATTACATACTAATTAGCGCTAATTAACCACATATTAGCGCTAAATAGGCCTAATTAGCGCTAAATTTCCCCCAATTTCCCCATATTTTCCCCAAATTTCCCCCCCAAAAAACCTCAGATTTTCTTTAATTATCGCTAATCAGGCGAACATTTTCCCGAGCCTGCTGGCCAGCTGCGTGTCCCTCCGCCGGGCCTTGTCGCGGACCCGCGCCAGCTCCTCGGCGGCTCCGCGGTGCCCGGGCCGGGCCCTGAGCACGGCCTGCAGGTCCTCGCGCGCGGCCTCCAGGTCCATCATGGCGGCGCTGGCCACGCCCCGCGCGTACCTGGCGCCCAGGTGCGCCGGCCGCAGCCGCAGCGCCCGCCCCGCGTTGGCCGCGGCGGCCGCGGGGAGGCCGAGCCGCAGCTGGGCCTCGGCCAGGCCGGCGTGGAGCTCGGCCTTGAGCTCGGTGATGTCCGGCGGCAGCGGCGGAGGCCCCGCCGCCGCTATGGCGGAGCGGAGAGCCCGGCGGAAGGCGCGCCCGGCCGCGCTGACCCTCCCTTCGGCCAGCAGCTCCGCGGCGCGGGGCGTGCCCGGAGCGAACCGAGCGCCAGCGCAGCGAGGGCGGCGCGGCCCAAAATGGCGGCGGCGGCGTGAAGGGGCCGAGCTGGACACCGAGCACCGCCCGTTCCGCGGGGCTAGGCCGCAGCCAGGCCCGCTCGCCCGCCGCCATCGTCTCCAGCGCCGCGTCCAGCAGCGCCGCCCAGCGGCCCTCGGCAGAGCCCAGCCGGACGTCGCGCCAGCGGCCGCAGCCGGAGGCGGCGGGCGGAGCGGGCCAGGGGGAGCGGCCCGAGGGAGGGACGGACACACGGACGCGGCACAGAGAGCCCGGGCCGGGCCGCGCCAGGCCGCGCCCGCGCCGCACCGTCAGCTTGGACCACGCCCCGTCCGGGCTGGGCAGCCAATGGCCGCGCTGGGGAGGGGCTGGGTGCGGCCGCTCGGGGGTAAGCTCCGCCCACTGGGTGGTAGAAGCCACCCCGTAGTGCTCAAGCTCCGCCTCTTGTGGTTTAAGCCCCGCCCCCTTGGCTTTTAGCTCCGCCCTCTGGTTTTTAGAGTGCTCAAGCTCCGCCTCTTGTAATTTAAGCCCCGCCCCCTTAGAGTTAGGCTCCGCCCGCTGGTCCTTAGAGGGCTCAAGCTCCTCCCCCTGCTCTTTAAGCTCCTCCCCTTTCCCTTTAGAATGCTTAAGCACCACCCCCTGGGCATTAGGATCCACCCCACAGCACTCGGGCTCCGCCCCCTGCGATTTAAGCCCCACCCCTCGGCTCATTGAGTGTTCAAGTTCCACCCCCATGGATTTAAGCTCCGCCCCCTGGCCCGTAGGCTCCGCCCCACAGTTTTCAAGCTCCACCTCCCAGTCCTCAAGCTCCGCCTCCTCCTCATCATCATCAGGCTCCGCCTCCCAGCCTTCAAGCTCCGCCCCCCAGGCCGCCAGCCCCTCCTCCTCGGGCGCCCTAAGCCACGCCTCCTCCAGCGACCAATCCCAGGGGTCTCGCGCCTGATTGGCTGCAGCCGCCAGGGGCATGAGGTCATTGGTGGGATCCAGGAGGGGCGGGGCTTGGCGGTCATTTGGTCTGGGAGCTGCGTTCTGATTGGTGGATTGTGTTGCTTTGTCCTGATTGGCTGGAGATTTTTGTCCTGAGCTCTGATCGGTTGAAACTTTGTGTGCTGTGTCCTCATTGGCTGCCGTTACCTCCTTGCTGTGATTGGTCACCTCCCTTGTCTCTGTGTCCTGATTGGCTGAGCTGCTCCTCCCCTTCCTCTCATTGGCCGAGCCCTGAGGTCGATCATCCTCATTGGCCGCAGGTAATCCCCCATCTCGCTGCTGATTGGCCAGTACTTCCTCAGTGTCTTTGCTCCCATTGGCTTCATCAGGAAGCGCCACTCCCTCATTGGCTGACGTCGCTCCTTCCATCTCCTGTCAACCAATCGCGATCCTGCTGGAAAATAAAGGGCGTGTCTTCATAAATAGGCGTGGTCTCACGTACAGGGGCGTGGTCAGCCCTAAGGGGGCGTGGCCATCCCTGTGTGGGCGTGGCCTGACCGCGATTCGCTCTCAGGGAGCTGAAGCCCAACCTCCCGCCCTGCGTTTGCCGTGACGTCACTTCCGCTCTCTCCCCGCTAGGCCCCGCCGCGCCGGTCCGCGGTTGCCATGGAAACCCCGCTCGCCCTTTCCGGCCCCCACCAGGCCCGGGCCCGTCCCCTACCGGCTCTGGGCTCCCGGTTCTCCGCTCCGGTCCCAGAATCGCCGCCGGTGCCGCCGCCCCGGGCCGGTCCCGCCGCCGCTTCCCCTTTAAAACCCTGAGGGAGCCCTGAGGGAACCCGGAAGCGCCGCACCGCGCATGCGCCAAGAGGCGGGCGGGAATTCTCGGCGCTGCTATTGGCCAGAGGGTGAAGCAGAGTGAGCGCTGATTGGCTAGCGGCCAAAAGGGGCGTGGTTAAGCGGCGTGAGGGGCGGGGGGGAAGATGGCGGCGGCGGCGCTGGGGATTTTAGGCAATTTTTGGGAAATTTTGTGATTTTTTAGGATTTTTTTTGTGATTTTTTTTGGTGAATTTTTGTGGGAATTTTGGGGGGAAAATTGGGAAATTTTTTGTTCCCTCTTTAAGGATTTTTTTGGGGTTTTTTTTTGCGATTTTTTGGTGAATTTTGGGTGAGTTTATTGGAATTTTAAAGGAGTTTTTTAGGAACTTTTGGGGCATTTTTTGCAACATATTTCGGGTGTTCCTCACGAATTTTCAGGGGGGAAATTTTTGAGATTTTTTTTGAGGAACTTTTCCAGAACTTTTGAGGGATTTTGGGGGAATTTTGGGGGGAATTTTTGGGGTTTTTCCCTCAATTCCAAACCACAAACCACACTCAGCCTCGTCGGTGGTGGAGCAGCTGCTTTAATTGAAGTTTTGGGGTTATTTGTAGGGGAATTCGTGGGGATTTGGGGGAAATTTTTTGTTTCTGGGGGGTTTTTTTGAGAGGGGGGGCTCTCACCTAATGGGTGAGAGACCCCAAATTCCCTCTCAGGAGGCCCCAACCCCCCAAAAACCCCCCAAATTTCCTCAGTAGTGTTTTCAATCCCTCTTAAGTCTTCTTTTTTGGGCTCCCAGCCCCTCAGAACCTCAAAATCCCCATAAATCGCCGCAAACCACTCACGATTGCTCCTGGCAGGCGCCATCTTCTCCTTCTCCTCACACACCAGCCTCCCTTCCAATTGGCAGCCGCGCCTGCCAATCAAATTCCCGAGCTGCTATTAGTGGAAACCTTCGAGGATCCGCCCACCACGAAGCGCTGTGTATTGGTCCTCGGCGCGCTGCGCGCTGATTGGTTCGCCCGTTTGACAAGCAGCTACTTAACCTAATCATAGCCGCGAACCCGCGTCGCCGTGACGACGCCGCAATTTCCCGCCTGCTCGTTACCACGACAACCACGCAGAGCGAGGAGGCGGGGCCAGCCGCGCTGTTTAAGGCGGCGATTCGCCGAGCGCGCTGTCAATCAGCGACGTGGCTTCCGGCGGCGGGACGGGCCCGCGCCGCCGCCGCAGCCGCCGCCCCTCCCGGTACCGGCGGGGCCTGAGGGGACCTGGGGGGTCCTGAGGGGATTTTGGGGCTCCCGAGGGGTCCCGGGGGCTCCCCGCGGCTCCCGAGGCTCCTGGCGAGGCCTCGAGGCCCTTCCCGGGCCGGGGATGCCCCGCCCGGTCCCGCCCGGTTGGGCCCGGCCGAGCCCTGAGGGGAGGGCGGGGCCGGGGTGGGGCCCGTGAGGGGAATTTGGGGAGCCTGAGGGGATTTGGGGGTGGAAATGGGGGATTCGGGTTGGAAATCGGGAATTCGGGTTGGAAATCGGGAATTCGGGGTGAAAATTGGGGATTTGGGGGGTCCTGAGGGGAATTTGAGATTCCTGAGGGAGATTTGGGGGTCTTGAGGGGAGTTTGGGGAGCCTGAGGGGATTTGGGGGTGGAAATGGGGGATTCGGGGTGAAAATCGGGAATTCGGGGTGGAAATGGGGAATTCGGGGTGAAAACTGGGGATTTGGAGGGTCCTGAGGGGAATTTGAGATTTCTGAGGGAGATTTGGGGGTCTTGAGGGGAATTTGGGGAGCCTGAGGGGATTTGGGGTTGGAAATGGGGAATTCGGGTTGGAAATCGGGAATTCGGGGTGAAAATTGGGGATTTGGAGGGTCCTGAGGGGAATTTGAGGTTTCTGAGGGAGATTTGGGGGTCTTGAGGGGATTTTGGGGAGCCTGAGGGGATTTGGGGAGTTTTGGGGCGTTCTGAGGGGATTTCGGGGTGGAAATGGGGAATTTGAGGTGAAATTTGGGAATTCGGGGGTTTCCTGACGGGATCTTTGTGGTCCTGAGGGGAATTTGGGGGTCTTGAGGGGAATTCGGGGTGAAAACCGGGATTTTGGGGGTGGAATAGGGAAATCTGAGGTGAAAATGGGGGATTTTAGGGGTTCTGAGGGGAATTTGGGGTTTCTGAGAGGATTTGAGGGATTTTGGGGCGTTCTGAGGGGATTTGGGGTTGGAAATGGGGAATTTGGGGAGAAAATTGGAGGTTTTGGGGTTTCTGAGGGGAACTTGGGGTTTCTGAGGGGATTTGAGGGATTTGGGAGAATTCTGAGGGGAATTTGGGGTGAAAAGTGGAGATTTTGGGGTTTCTGAGGGGAACTTGGGGTTTCTGAGGGGATTTGAGGGATTTTGGGGGATTCTGAGGGGAATTTGGGGTGGAAATGGGAAATCTGGGGTGAAAATGAGGGATTTTGGGGGTTCTCAGGGGATTTGGGAAGTCCTGAGGGGATTTTGGGGACATTCTGAGGGATTTTGGGGTGAAAAAGGGGATTTTGGGGTGGAAATGGGGAATTTCAGGTGAAAATGAGGGGATTTTGGGGGATTCTGAGGGTTTTTGAGGGATTTGAGGTGAAAATTTGGGATTTTGGGGATCCTGAGAGGAATTTAGGGATTCCCAAATGTAATTTTGGGGCAGATTTGAATTTTTTAACTTTTTTTTTTTTTTTTTTTTAATTTCTGACCCCAAATCTTTGAGATTTTTTTTGCTCCCTGATCCCAATTCCCACAGAGATGATAATTTAAGATTCCCCCTAAATTAATTTCGATTTTTTTTTAATGATTTTTTTTTTGAGTTTTGCAATGCGGGTTTTTTTTTTTTTTTTCAATTTCTGACCCCAAATCTTTGAGATCTTTTGCTCCGTGACCGCAGACCACACACAGGAGATAATTTTTAAAAATTTAAATAATATAGTACAGTATAATATAATATAATATAATATAATATAATATAATATAATATAATATAATATAATATAATATAATATAATATAATATAATATAATATAATATGATTTGTTATTATATATAATATATAATATATATTATTATTTAATCTATATTATATTATAATATAATGTAATATAATTTGTTTTTGTATATAATATATAATATATATATTATTAATCCTATATTATATTATATTATATTATATTATATTATATTATATTATATTATATTATATTATATTATATTATATTATATTATATTACATTACTATCTGTTATTATGTAGTTAATAATTATAAAACAGATATAATAATATCATATAATAATTTTTTTTAAATTCTAATTTTTTTGCTTTGTTCCACACCATGGAGGTGACGGCGGGGGCCAAATTTGAGGCGTTTTTATGGTTTTTTTTTAATTTTTGCCCCCAAATCTTTGGGAATTTTTCCTCCCTGACCCCATCTCTCTCTGCACACACGTTTTTAATTACAATTAATTAATTTCCCCCCTTTCCAGGCGCCATGGAGGTGACGGTGGGCACGGCGGCGCTGGCGCTGGCGCTGCTGCTGCTGCCGCTGCTCTACGAGCGCTGCGGCTCCTTCCGCTTCTTCTGCAAGATGGGCTTCTACAACGGCTGGATCCTGCTGCTGGCCCTGCTGGCCATCCCCCTGTGTGCCCTGAGGGGCAGGGACGTGGAGAACATGAAGTGAGGGGCGATTTTGGGGTGAATTTGGGGTGATTTGGGTCAGTTACTGGGGTGTTTGTATGAGTTATTTCATTTTTCGGGGTGATTTGGGGCTTCTACAACGGCTGGATCCTGCTGCTGGCCCTGCTGGCCATCCCTCTCTGTGCCCTGAGGGGCCGGGACGTGGAGAACATGAAGTGAGGGAGGATTTTGGGGCGATTTCGGGGGGTTTTGGGTCAGTTTGGGGTGAATTCGGGTCAGTTATGGGGTGTTTATGGGGAATTTGGGGCTTCTACAACGGCTGGATCCTGCTGCTGGCCCTGCTGGCCATCCCCCTGTGCGCCCTCCGGGGCAGGGACGTGGAGAACATGAAGTGAGGGGCGGTTTTGGGGCGATTTCGGGGGGTTTTGGGGCAGTTTGGGGTGATTTCGGGGGGTTTTGGGTCAGTTATTGTGGTATTTGTGTGAGTTATTTCATTATTCGGGGGGATTTGGGGGTTCTGTAATGGCTGGATCCTGCTGCTGGCCCTGCTGGCCATCCCTCTCTGTGCCCTGAGGGGCAGGGACGTGGAGAACATGAAGTGAGGGGCGATTTTGGGGTGAATTTGGGGGGTTTTGGGGCAGTTTGGGGTGATTTCGGGGTGTTTTGGGTCTGTTATTGCGGTGTTTGTATGGGTTATTTCATTATTTGGGGCTTCTACAACGGCTGGATCCTGCTGCTGGCCCTGCTGGCCATCCCTTTGTGTGCCCTGAGGGGCCGGGACGTGGAGAACATGAAGTGAGGGGCGGTTTTGGGGTGAATTCGGGGGGTTTTGGGTCAGTTTGGGGTGATTTTGAGTTAATTTGGGTCAGTTACGGGGTGGTTTTGGGGGTATTTGGGGTGGTTTTGGGGCTGCTGGCCCTGCTGGCCATCCCTCTCTGTGCCCTCAGGGGCAGGGATGTGGAGAACATGAAGTGAGGGGCGGTTTTGGGGTGAATTCGGGGTGTTTTGGGTCTGTTATTGGGGTTTATGGGTGAATTTGGGTCAGTTTTGGGGTGATTTCGGGTGGATTTGGGTCAGTTTTGGGGGATTTTGGGGCGATATTGGGGGGTTTTGGGGCAGTTATTGGGGGTTTTCTGTCATTATTGGGGTTTTGGGGTGATCTCTGGAGGTTTTGAGGTGGTTTTGGGGTGATTTGGGTCAGTTTATGGGGGATTTGGGGTGGTTTCGGGTGTTTTTTCCCGTTTCCCTGTGTTTTTTCCCATTTCCCTGTGTTTTTTCCCATTTCTCTGTGTTTTTCCCATTTCCCTGTGTTTTTTCCCATTTCTCTGTGTTTTTTTCTGTGTTTTTTCCCATTTCCCTGTGTTTTTTCCCATTTCCCTGTGTTTTTTTCCCATTTCTCTGTGTTTTTTCCCATTTCTCTGTGTTTTTTACGGGTTATTTGTGGTTCCTCTGTGTTTTTTCCCATTTTTCTGTGTTTTTTTTCCCATTTCTCTGTGTTTTTATGGGGTATTTGTGATTTCTATGGGTTTTTTGTGATTTCTATGGGGTTTTTTGGGGGGATTTGGGGTTCCTGTGATTTCCCTGAGTTTTTTCCCATTTCCCTGAGTTTTTCCCATTTCCCTGTGTTTTTCCCCATTTCCCTGTGTTTTTCCCCATTTCCCTGTGTTTTTTCCCATTTCCCTGTGTTTTTTCTCATTTCTCTGTGTTTTCTGTGGGTTATTTGTCGTTTCTCTGTGTTTTTTTCTGGGTTATTTGTGGTTCCTCTGTGTTTTTTTCCCATTTCCCTGTGTTTTTTCCCGTTTCCCTGTGTTTTTCTCTGTGTTTTTCCCATTTCCCTGTGTTTTTCCCCATTTCCCTGTGTTTTTTCCCGTTTCCCTGTGTTTTTCTCTGTGTTTTTCCCATTTCCCTGTGTTTTTCCCCATTTCCCTGTGTTTTTCCCCATTTCCCTGTGTTTTTTCCCGTTTCCCTGTGTTTTTTATGGGTTATTTGTGGTTCCTATGGGGTATTTGTGATTTCTATGGGGTTTTTTGGGGGGATTTGTGGTTCCTGTGATTTCTCTGTGTTTTTTTCCCATTTCCCTGTGGTTTTTTTCTGTGTTTTTTCTCATTTCCCTGTGTTTTTTCTGTGTTTTTCCCCATTTCTCTGTGGTTTTTTCTGTGTTTTTTCCCATTTCCCCGTGTTTTTCCCCATTTCCCTGTGTTTCCCCTGTGTTTTTTTCCCATTTCCCCGTGTTTTTCTCCGTGTTTTTTCCCGTTTCCCCGTGTTTTTACCCCGTTTCCCTGTGTTTTCTCCGTGTTTTTTCCCGTTTGCCCGTGTTTTTCCCCATTTCCCTGTGTTTTCTCCGTGTTTTTCCCATTTCCCCATGTTTTTCTCCGTGTTTTTTCCCGTTTCCCCGTGTTTTTACCCCGTTTCCCTGTGTTTTTCTCCATGTTTTTTCCCGTTTCCCCGTGTTTTTACCCCGTTTTCCCCCCAGGATCATCCGGGGGCTGATGCAGCACGTCAAGCGCCTCTACGGGATCCGCATGGAGGTGCGGGGGGGCGCAGCACTTCCCGCCCCGCCAGCCCTACGTGGTGGTCAGCAACCACCAGAGCTCGCTGGACCTGCTGGGTATGGGGCTGCCCCACATGTCTGACCCACAGATCCCTGCCCCATAGAGCCCTGCCCCATAGAAACCCCAAAATCCCCATAAAAACCCCAAAATCGCTGCCCCATGGAGCCCTGAGTGAGCATTGCCAGGGGTCAGCAACCACCAGAGCTCGCTGGACCTGCTGGGTATGGGGCTGCCCCATAGATCCGACCCATAGATCCCCATAGAAACCCATAAAAACCCCATAGATCCCCATAGAAACCCCAAAATCCCCATCCTATACAGCCCTGAGTGACCATTGCCAGGGGTCAGCAACCACCAGAGCTCGCTGGACCTGCTGGGTGTGGGGCTGCCCCGTAGATCTGACCCACAGATCCCCATAAAAACCCCAAAAAACCCCATAAAAACCCCAAAATCCCCATAGAAACCCCAAAATCTCCATAGAAACCCCACAGAGTGAGCATTGCCAGGGGTCAGCAGCCACCAGAGCTCGCTGGACCTGCTGGGTATGGGGCTGCCCCATAGATCTGACCCATAGATCCCCATAGATCCCTGCCCCATGGAGCCCTGACCCCAAAAAAACCCCATAGAAACCCCAAAATCCCCATAGAAACCCCATAGAGTGACCATTGCCAGGGGTCAGCAACCACCAGAGCTCGCTGGACCTGCTGGGTGTGGGGCTGCCCCACACATCCGACCCATAGATCCCTGCCCCATAGAGCCCTGACCCATAGAAACCCCAAAATCCCCATAGAAACCCCAAAATCCCCATAGATCCCCATAGAGTGACCATTGCCAGGGGTCAGCAACCACCAGAGCTCGCTGGACCTGCTGGGTATGGGGCTGCCCCATAGATCTGACCCATAGAAACCCCAAAATCCCTGCCCCATAGAGCCCTGCCCCATAGAAACCCCAAAATCCCTGCCCCATAGAGCTCTGACCCCAAAAAACCCCATAGAAACCCCAAAATCCCCAAAAAATCCCCATAGAAACCCCATAGAGTGACCATTGCCAGGGGTCAGCAACCACCAGAGCTCACTGGACCTGCTGGTATGGGGCTGCCCCATAGATCCCTGCCCCATAGATCCCCATAGATCCCCGCCCCATGGAGCCCTGACCCCATAGAAACCCCATAGATCCCCACCCCATAGAGCCCTGACCCCATAGATCCCCATAGATCCTGATCCTATAGATCCCTGAGCCCATAAATCCCTCTAGATCCTGCCCCATAGATCTGCCCCATAGATCAGCCCTGACCCCATAAATCCCCACCCTATAGATGCTGCCCCATAGATCCCCATAGATCCCAATCCCATAGATCCCCACCCCACAGATCCTTGACCAGCGGCTGCCCCATAGAGCCCCAAACTGCCCCCAGCCCCAGACGTGCCCCACAGACCCCAGTCCTGCCCCATAACCCCAGAGCTGCCCCACAGACCCCAGTCCTGCCCCATAACCCCAGAGCTGCCCCATAACCCCAGAGCTGCCCCACAGACCCCTGTCCTGCCCCATAACCCCAGAGCTGCCCCACAGACCCCAATCCTGCCCCATAACCCCAGAGCTGCCCCGCAGACCCCAATCCTGCCCCATAACCCCAGAGCTGCCCCGCAGACCCCGATCCTGCCCCATAACCCCAGAGCTGCCCCGCAGACCCCGATCCTGCCCCATAACCCCAGAGCTGCCCCACATGTGCCCCACACCTTGCAGGGATGATGGAGGTGCTCCCCGACCGCTGTGTCCCCATCGCCAAGCGCGAGCTGCTCTACATGGGGCAGCTGTGGGGCAGGTGTAGGGCACCCCACACACCCCACACACCCCACACACCCCACACGTGCCCCACATTTACCCCATAACCTGCAGGGATGATGGAGGTGCTGCCGGATCGCTGTGTCCCCATCGCCAAGCGTGAGCTGCTCTACATGGGGCGCTATGGGGCAGCTATGGGGCAGGTGTAGGGTGGCTATAGGGCACCCCACACACCCCACACACCCCACACGTGCCCCACACCTTGCAGGGATGATGGAGGTGCTGCCCGACCGCTGCGTGCCCATCGCCAAGCGCGAGCTGCTCCACATGGGGCAGCCATGGGGCAGCTATGGGGTGTCTATAGGGCACCCCATACACCCCAAACCTGCCCCATATAACCCCACAGGGATGATGGAGGTGCTGCCCGACCGCTGCGTGCCCATCGCCAAGCGCGAGCTGCTCTACATGGGCGCCGTGGGCGTCGTCTGCTGGCTCGGCGGCATCATCTTCATCGACCGCAAGAGGACGCACGACGCCATCAGCGTCATGGCCGAGGCCGCGCACACCATGCTCAGCCAGGACGTCAGTTGTGGGGCAGCCATGGGGTGATATGGGGCGCTATGGGGTGGTTATGGGGTGATATGGGGTGATACAGGGTGGTTATGGGGTGGTTATGGGGCAGTTATGGGGTGCTATGGGGTGGTTAGGTGGTTTTGGGGCACTGTGGGGTGGTTATGGGGTGTTATGGGGCGCTATGGGGTGGTTATGGGGTGATATGGGGTGGTTATGGGGCGCTATGGGGTGATACAGGGTGGTTATGGGGTGCTATGGGGCGGTTATGGGGTAATACAGGGTGGTTATGGGGTGCTATGGGGCAGTTATGGGGTGGCTATGGGGTGCTATAGGATTCTATGGGGCAGCCCCACATCCATCCCATCCTGCCCCACAGGTTGGGGTGTGGGTGTTCCCCGAGGGCACAGCGGGGGCAGTGGGGTGGTTATGGGGTGGCTATGGGGTGCTATAAGATGGTTATAGGATGGCTATGGGGCGCTATGGGGCAGCCCCACACGCAGCTCTGCCCCACAGGTTCGGGTGTGGGTGTTCCCCGAGGGCACGCGCAACCACAGCGGCTCCATGCTGCCCTTCAAGCGCGGGGCGTTCCACCTGGCCGTGCAGGCGCAGGTATGTGGGGCGCTGTGGGGCGCTGTGGGGTGGGTATGGGGCGCTGTGGGGCGCTATGGGGTGGGTATGGGGCGCTATGGGGTGCTATGGGGTGTTTATGGGGTGTTTATGGGGTGTTTATGGGGCGCTATGGGGCGCTGTGGGGCACAGCTCCATGCTGCCCTTCAAGCGCGGGGCGTTCCACCTGGCCGTGCAGGCGCAGGTATGTGGGGCGCTGTGGGGCGCTGTGGGGCACTGTGGGGCGGGTATGGGGTGGGTTTGGGGTGTTTATGGGGTGTTTATGGGGCGCTATGGGGCGCTATGGGGTGGTTATGGGGTGTTTATGGGGCGCTATGGGGCACAGCTCCATGCTGCCCTTCAAACGCGGGGCGTTCCACCTGGCCGTGCAGGCGCAGGTATGTGGGGCGCTATGGGGCGGGTATGGGGTGGGTATGGGGCACTATGGGGTGGGTATGGGGCGCTGTGGGGTGTTTTAGGGTGTTATGGGGCAATTTTGGGGCAGTTATGAGTCAGTTATAGGGCAGTTACGGAGCATTTATGGGGCAGCTGTGGGGCAGCTATGGGGCGGTTATAGGGCAGTTATGAGTCGGTTATGGGGCAGTTATGGGGCAATTATGAGTCGGTTATGGGGCAATTATGAGTCAGCTATGGGGCGGTTATGGGGCGGTTATAGGGTGGTTATGGGGCAGTTATGAGTCAGTTATGGGGCAGTTATGGGGTGGTTATGGGGCAGTTATGAGTCAGTTATGGGGCAGTTACGGGGTGGTTATGGGGCAATTATGAGTCGGTTATAGGGCGGTTTAAGGGTGGTTATGGGGCGGTTATGGGGCAGTCATGGGGCAGTTATGGGGAAGTTATGGGGCAGTTATGAGTTGACTATGGGGTGGTTATAAGGTGGTTATAGGGCAATTATGGGGCGGTTATGGGGTGGTTATGGGGCAGTTATGGGGCCGTTATAGGGTGGTTATGGGGTGGTTAGGGGGCGGCTATGGGGCAATTATGAGTCGGTTATGGGGTGGTTATGGGGTGGTTATGAGTCAGTTATGTGTCAGTTATGGGGCAGCTATGGGGCGGTTATAGCGCAGTTATAGGGCAGTTATGGGGTGGTTATGGGGCGGTTATGGAGCAGTTATAGGGCAGTTATGGGGTGGTTATAGGGCAGTTATGGGGCAGCCATGGGGCAGCCATGGGGCAGCAGCAGCAGCCCCCCAAGTCCCTCCGTGCCCCACAGGTGCCCGTGGTGCCCATCGTCATCTCGTCCTACCAGCACTTCTACAGCAAGCGGGAGCGGCGCTTCACGCCCGGTGAGGGGCACTTATGGGGCACTCGGGGGGCACTTGGGGGGCTGGGGGCTCCAGGTGGGGCTGGGGGCTCACTGTGGGGCTGGGGGCTCCAGGTGGGGCTGGGGTCTCTCTGTCATTGGGGTTTATTTGGGTCTGGGGTCTCCAGGTGAGTGTGTGATCCAGGTGCTGCCCCCCCTGCCCACGCTGGGCCTGGCTCCGGGTCTGGCTGTGGGTCTGGGGGTCTCTATGGGGTATCTATGGGGTGTATTTGGGTCAGGGGTCTCTCTATGGGGTCTCTATGGGGTGTATTTGGGTCTGGGGTCTCTCATTGGGGTTTATTTGGGTCTGGGGTCTCCACAGGTGAGTGTGTGATCCAGGTGCTGCCCCCGCTGCCCACCCTGGGCCTGGCTCTGGCCGATGTTCCCGGGGCTGTCTATGGGTCTGGGGTCTCTATGGGGTGTATTTGGGTCTGGGGTCTCAGTGTGGGGTGTATTTGGGTCTGGGGGTTTATTTGGGTCTGGGGTCTCCAGGTGAGTGCGTGATCCAGGTGCTGCCCCCGCTGCCCACGCTGGGCCTGGCTCCGGCCGATGTTCCCAAGGCTCTCTATGGGTCTGGCTGTGGGTCAGGGTCTCTCTATGGGTCTGGGGTCTCTCATTGGGGTGTATTTGGGTCTGGGGGTTCATTTGGGTCTGGGGTCTCCAGGTGAGTGTGTGATCCAGGTGCTGCCCCCGCTGCCCACGCTGGGCCTGGCTCCGGCCGATGTTCCCGGGGCTCTCTGTGGGTCGGGGGTTTATTTGGGTCTGGGGTCTGTCTATGGGGTCTCTATGGGTCTGGGGTCCCTCATTGGGGTTTATTTGGGTCTGGGGTCTCCCATAGGTGAGTGTGTGATCCAGGTGCTGCCCCCCCTGCCCACGCTGGGCCTGGCTCCGGCCGATGTTCCCGGGGCTCTCTGTGGGTCTGGGGTCTCTCTGTGGGTCTGGCTGTGGGTCAGGGGGTGTATTTGGGTCTGGGGTCTCTCTGTGGGGTCTCTGTGGGGTTTATTTGGGTCTGGGGTCTCTCATTGGGGTGTATTTGGGTCTGGGGTCTCTCCAGGTGAGTGCGTGATCCAGGTGCTGCCCCCGCTGCCCACGCTGGGCCTGGCTCCGGCCGATGTTCCCGGGTCTGGCTGTGGGTCTGGGGTCTCTCTATGGGTCTGGCTGTGGGTCAGGGGGTTTATTTGGGTCTGGGGTCTCTCATTGGGGTATCTATGGGGTATTTATGGGTCTGGGGTCTCCCCCAGGTGAGTGTGTGATCCAGGTGCTGCCCCCCCTGCCCACGCTGGGCCTGGCTCCGGCCGATGTTCCCGGGGCTCTCTGTGGGTCTGGGGTCTCACTGTGGGTCTGGCCGTGGGTCAGGGGCTCTCTGTGGGTCTGGGGTCCCTCATTGGGGTTTATTTGGGTCTGGGGTCTCACCGTGGGTCTGGGGTCTGTCATTGGGGTTTATTTGGGTCTGGGGTCTCCCCCCACAGGTGAGTGCGTGATCCAGGTGCTGCCCCCGCTGCCCACGCTGGGCCTGGTTCCGGGTCTGGCTGTGGGTCTGGGGCTCTCTGTGGGTCTGGGGTCTCTCATTGGGGTATCTATGGGGTTTATTTGGGTCTGGGGTCTCACTGTGGGTCTGGGGTCCCCCATAGGTGAGTGCGTGATCCAGGTGCTGCCCCCGCTGCCCACGCTGGGCCTGGCTCCGGCCGATGTTCCCGGGGCTCTCTGTGGGTCTGGGGGTATCTGTGGGTCTGGGGTCTCACTGTGGGGTGTATTTGGGTCTGGGGTCCCTCATTGGGGTTTATTTGGGTCTGGGGTCTCCCCAGGTGAGTGTGTGATCCAGGTGCTGCCCCCGCTGCCCACGCTGGGCCTGGCTCCGGGTCTGGCTGTGGGTCAGGGGTCTCACCGTGGGTCTGGGGTCTCTCTATGGGGTCTCTATGGGGTATTTATGGGTCTGGGGGTTTATTTGGGTCTGGGGTCTCTCTATGGGGTATTTATGGGTCTGGGGTCTCCCCCAGGTGAGTGTGTGATCCAGGTGCTGCCCCCCCTGCCCACGCTGGGCCTGGCTCCGGCCGATGTTCCCGGGGCTCTCTGTGGGTCTGGCTGTGGGTCAGGGGGTCTCTGTGGGTCTGGGGTCTCTCTATGGGGTATTTATGGGTCTGGGGGTTTATTTGGGTCTGGGGTCTCCAGGTGAGTGTGTGATCCAGGTGCTGCCCCCGCTGCCCACGCTGGGCCTGGCTCCGGCCGATGTTCCCGCGCTGACCGAGCGCGTCCGTGCCGCCATGCTGCGCGCCTTCGAGGCGCTGTCGGCCGAGCTGCGAGTGACCGCACGGACACCGGGTGACCACACGGAGAGTGACCACACGAGTGACCACCAGAGTGACCACCAGAGTGACCACCAAGGGAGTGACCACGGGAGTGACCATGCAAGGAGTGACTACCCCAGTGACCACCGGAGTGACCACGGGAGTGACCACCCCGGGAGTGACCACACGGGGAGTGACCACCCGAGTGACCGCCCAAAGGGTGACCACGGGAGTGACCACCCAAAGGGTGACCACCAGAGTGACCACACGGGGAGTGACCACCAAGGGAGTGACCAAGGGAGTGACCACCCTAAGGGTGACCATAGGAGTGACCACCAGAGTGACCACGGGAGTGACCACCACCACAGTGACCACCACGGGAGTGACCACAGGAGTGACCGCCAGAGTGACCACCCAAAGGGTGACCACGGGAGTGACCACCAGAGTGACCACCAGAGTGACCACAGCAGTGACCACCCAAAGGGTGACCACGGGAGTGACCACCAGAGTGACCACCAGAGTGACCACAGCAGTGACCACCCAAAGGGTGACCACCAGAGTGACCACCCCGGGAGTGAATACCCCAGTGACCACCCAAAGGGTGACCACAGCAGTGACCAGCTGAGTGACCGCCCGAGTGACCACCACGGGAGTGACCACAGGAGTGACCACCCTAAGGGTGACCATGGGAGTGACCACCAGAGTGACCGCCCAAAGGGTGACCACACCAGTGACCACCACGAGAGTGACCACAGGAGTGACCACCACGAGAGTGACCCACACAGCCCCACGGCCACCCTGAGTGATCCAAGGAGTGACCACCAGAGTGACCACTGGAGTGACCACGGGAGTGACCCCCGGCCCTGCACGGTGGGGGCCCCACAGTGACCCCTGGCCTGGCAGTGGGGACAAACTGACCCCCAAGTGGGGCCCAAAGTGACCCACAAGTGTGGGCTGGACTGACCCACAGGTGGGGACAAACTGACCCCTAAGGGGGGACAAACTGACCCCCAAGTGGAGCACAGAGTGAGCCACAAGTGGGGCCTGGACTGACCCCCGAGTGAGGACAAACTGACCCCCAAGTGCGGCCACAACTGACCCACAAGTGTGGCCCAAACTGACCCCGAAGTGGGGCTCCAAGTGACCCACAAGTGTGGCCTGGACTGACCCCCAAGTGGGGCACAGAGTGACCCCTAAGTGGGGAAAAACTGACCCCCAAGTGTGGCCCAAACTGACCCAGAAGTGTGGCCTGGACTGACCCACAAGTGGGGCCCAAAGTGACCCCTAAGTGGGGAAAAACTGACCCCCAAGTGTGGCCTGGACTGACCCATGGCAGGATGTGGGGCTGACCCCCAAGTGCGGCCACAACTGACCCCTAAGTGGGGACAAACTGACCCCCAAGTGTGGCCTGGACTGACCCCTAAGTGGGGACAAACTGACCCACAAGTGGGGCCTGGACTGACCCATGGCAGGATGTGGGGCTGACCCCTAAGTGTGGCCTGGACTGACCCCTAAGTGTGGCTCCAAGTGACCCCTAAGGGGGGCCCAGAGTGACCCCCAAGTGCGGCCACAACTGACCCACAAGTGGAGCACAGAGTGACCCACAAGTGTGGCCTGGACTGACCCCTAAGTGCGGCCACAACTGACCCCTAAGTGGGGACAAACTGACCCCTAAGTGGGGCCCAAAGTGACTCACAACTGAGGCCACAACTGACCCACAAGTGGAGCACAGAGTGACCCACAAGTGTGGGCTGGACTGACCCATGGCAGGATGTGGGGCTGACCCCCAAGTGGGGCCTGGACTGACCCTCGAGTGGGGACAAACTGACCCACAAGTGTGGCCTGGACTGACCCCTAAGTGCGGCCACAGCTGACCCACAACTGGGGACAGACTGACCCACAAGTGTGGCCTGGACTGACCTCTAAGTGCGGCCACAACTGACCCTCAACTGAGGCCACAACTGACCCCTAAGTGTGGCTTGGACTGACCCACAAGTGTAGCCACAACTGACCCACAAGTGGGGCCTGGACTGACCCATAAGTGTGGCCACAACTGACCCCTAAGTGTGGCCTGGACTGACCCCCAAGTGGGGACAAACTGACCCCCAAGTGGGGACAAACTGACCCCCAAGTGGCTCCAGGTGCCCCCCAAGTGGCTCCAGGTGACCCCGGGGCTGCCCCACACCAGGCCGAGCCCGTGCCCCATGGCCAGGGCGTGGCCGGGGCGTGGCCGGTGCTGATTGGCCGCCGATCAGCCAAGCCCCGCCCCCTCGCTGTATTTATTTGGGGTGGGGGGGGGGGGGGGGGGCGCGGATTTTGCCAAATTTTCCCTCCCCGGCTTTTAATAAACCCCCCCGAAATCCCCCCAAAACCACGGGGCGCCGTGACATCATCATCACCGCCGTGACGTCATCGGGGCGGGGGTGATGTCATCGAATGGGGCGGGATCATTGGGGGAGGGGCTTTGGGGATTGTGGGGAGGGGCGCCGTGACGTCATCGGGGCGGGGATGATGTCATCGAATGGGGCGGGGTCATTGGGGGGAGGGGCGCCGTGACGTCATCATCATCGCCGTGACGTCATCGGGGCGGGGGGGTGATGTCATCGAATGGGGCGGGGTCGTTGGGGGAGGGTCTTTGGGGATTGGGGGGAGGGGCCCAGGAATTGGGGGGGCTCCGGTTGGGGGCACTGGGGGAAAACTGGGATGGACTGGGATGGGATTGGGACTGGGATTGGAACTGGGATGGGACTGGGATGGGATGGACTGGGATGGGACTGGGATTGGGATGGGGTTGGGATCTGAACTGGGATTGGAACTGGGATGGACTGGGATGGGATTGGGATGGCACTGGGATGGACTGGGGTTGGGATGGGATTGGAACTGGGATCAGGTTTGGGACTGAGATGGACTGGGGTTGGAACTGGGATTGAACTGGGATGGGATTGGGATGGGGATGGGATTGGAACTGGGATTGGAACTGGGATCAGGATTGGGACTGGGATTGGGATGGGACTGGGACTGGGATGGGATTGGAATGGACTGGGATGAGGATGGGATTGGACTGGGATTGGGATCTGAACTGGGATGGGATTGGGATCGGATTGGGATTGGGACTGGGATGGACTGGGATGGACTGGGATGGGATTGGGATGGGATTGGGATCTGAACTGGGATTGGGATGGGATTGGGATTGGGACTGGGATGGACTGGGGTTGGGACTGGGATTGAACTGGGATTGGGATTGGGACTGGGATTGGACTGGGATTGGGATGGGATTGGGATTGGGACTGGGATCAGAACTGGGATTGGGATGGGATTGGGATGGGACTGGGATGGACTGGGATTGAACTGGGATGGACTGGGATGGGATTGGGATTTGAACTGGGATTGGGATTGGGATGGACTGGGATTGAACTGGGATTGGGATTGGGACTGGGATCAGGATTGGGACTGGGATTGGACTGGGATTGGGATCTGAACTGGGATTAGGATGGGATTGGGATTGGGACTGGGATCAGAACTGGGATTGGGATGGGATCGGGATTGGGACTGGGATGGACTGGGGTTGGAACTGGGATTGGACTGGGATGGGACTGGGACTGGGATTGGGATTTGAACTGGGATTGGGATTGGGATGGACTGGGATTGGGATGGGATTGGGATGGGATTGGGACTGGGATGGGATTGGGACTGAGATTGGACTGGGATTGGGATCTGAACTGGGATTGGGACTGGGATCAGGATTGGGACTGGGATGGACTGGGATTGAACTGGGATTGGGACCGAGATTGGGTCTGGGACCAAGACCGGCACTGGGATTGGGATTTGGACTGGGATCAGAACTGGGACTGGGATCAAGGTGGGTTTGGGACCAAGACTGGAACTGGGGTCAGAACTGGGAATGGACCAGGACTGGCACTGGGGCTGGGACCGGGACTGGGACCGAGATTGGGATTGGGGCTGGGACCAAGACACTGGGACGGAGACCAAGACGGGGACTGAGACTGGGACTGGGACTGGGACTGGGACTGGGACCAGGACTGGGACTGGGATTGAGATTCGGGCTGGGATCAAGACAATGGGACTGGGACCGAGACTGGAACTGGGACTTGGACTGGGACTGGGATCAGGATCAGGACTGGGACCAAGACTGGGACTGGGATTCGGACCAAGACCGGGATTGGGACCAGGACTGGGACTGGGGTTGGGATGAGGATTTGGACTGGGATTGAGACTCGAGCTGGGATCAAGACAATGGGACTGGGACCAAGAGTAGGATTGGGACCAGGACTGGGACTGGGATTGAGATTCGGGCTGGGATCAAGAAAATGGGACTGGGACCAAGACTGGAACTGGGATTTGGATCAAGACTGGGACTGGACTCAAGACTGGGACCGAGACCAGGACTGGGACTGGGACTGGGACCAAGACTGGGACTGGGATCAGGATTTGAGCCGGCCTCAAGATGACGGCGCTGCGACCAACACTGCGATTTGGGCTGGGACCAAACCACCGGAACATCAACCAAAACCCAAACCAACCCCCCAAAACACCACAAAAACCACCAAAAAACACCCCGAATTACTCCAAATTTTCTTTAATTAATTTCCTTCACCCAAACCCCCCTCACTCAAGAAGCCTGGCCGGGGTAGCCCCAAACCTTCGCCGTCCCCGCGGCGTCGCGGCCGTGCGTGCGCTGGTGCCGCCGGCGGTGCGAGCTGCGGCTGAAGCTCGGGGCTGGGATCAGAACCGGGACCAGGACCGAGATCGGGACCGAGATTGGGATTGGGGCTGGGACCAAGACAATGGGACGGAGACCAAGACTGGAACTGGGACAAGGACCAGGACTGGGATTGGGACTGGGACTGGGACCGGGACTGGGATTGGGACCGGGACTGGGATTGAGATTCGGGCTGGGATCAAGACAATGGGACTGGGACCAAGACTGGAACTGGGATTTGGACCAAGACCAGGACTGGGACCAAGACTGGGACCGGGACTGGGACTGGGATGGGGACTGGGATCAGGATCTGAGCCGGCCTCAAGATGACGGCGCTGCGACCAACACTGCGATTTGTGCTGGGACCAAAACACCGGAACATCAACCAAAACCCAAACCAACCACCCCAAAACCCCAAGCCACCAACACAATAACCACCAACAAACACCCCAAATTACCCCAAATCTTCTTTAATTAATTTCCTTCACCCAAACCCCCCTCACTCAAGAAGCCTGGCCGGGGTAGCCCCAAACCTTCGCCGTGCCCGCGGCGTCGCGGCCGTGCGTGCGCTGGTGCCGCCGGCGGTGCGAGCTGCGGCTGAAGCTCTTGCCGCACAGCCCGCAGCCGTAGGGCCGCTCGCCGGTGTGGCTGCGCCGGTGCTGGCTCAGCGTGGAGCGGTCGGTGAAGCTCTTGCCGCAGTCGGCGCAGCCGTAGGGCCGCTCGCCGGTGTGGATGCGCCGGTGGCGGCTCAGGTTGGAGCTGACGTTGAAGCGCTTGCCGCAGTGGCCGCAGGCGTACGGCCGCTCGCCCGTGTGCACGCGCCGGTGCTTGGCCAGGTCCGAGCTCTGGCCGAAGCTCTGCCGGCACTCGCCGCACGTGTTGGGCGCGCCCGGCGAGGCCCCGGGGGTGCGGGAGCTGCCGCGGCGACCCCGGGGGCGAGGGGCGGCCGGAGAGTGACCGCGGGGAGCGGTCAGTGCAGTGTGAGAGTGACCGCGGGAAGCGGTCAGTGCGGTGGGAGAGTGACCGCGGGGAGCGGTCAGTGCGGTGGGAGAGTGACCGCGGGGAGCGGTCAGTGCGGTGGGAGAGTGACCACTGGAGTCGGTCAGTGCGGTGTTGGAGTGACCGCTGGAGTCGGTCAGTGCGGTGTGAGAGCGACTGCTGGTTGTGGTCAGTGTGGTGTGAGAGTGACCGCGGGGAGCGGTCAGTGCGGTGTGGGAGTGACCGCTGGAGTTGGTCAGTGCGGTGTGAGAGTGACCACAGGTGCCGGTCAGTGCGGTACCACAGGGAGTGGTCACCGTGGTGTGAGAGCGACTGCTGGTTGTGGTCAGTGCGGTGTGAGAGTGACCACTGGTGCCGGTCAGTGCAGTACTGGTCAGCGTGGTGTGAGAGCGACTGCTGGTTGTGGTCAGTGCGGTGCCACAGGTACTGGTCACTGTGGTGTGGGAGTGACCACAGGTAGCGGTCAGTGCGGTGTGAGAGTGACCACGAGGAGCGGTCAGTGCGGTGCCACAGGTAGCGGTCACTGTGGTGTGAGAGTGACCACAGGTAGCGGTCAGTGCAGTAGCACAGGTTGTGGTCACCGTGGTGTGAGAGTGACCACTGGAGTTGGTCAGTGTGGTACCGCAGGTTGTGGTCAGCGTGGTGTGAGAGTGACCACTGGTGCCGGTCAGTGCGGTGTGAGAGTGACCGCGGGGAGCGGTCAGTGTGGTGTGAGAGTGACCACAGGATTTGGTCAGTGCGGTGCCGCAGGTAGCGGTCAGTGCGGTGTGAGAGTGACCACTGGAGTTAGAGTGACCACTGGAGTTGGTCAGTGCAGTACCGGTCACTGTGGTGTGAGAGCGACCACCAGTTGTGGTCAGTGTGGTACCACAGGTAGTGGTCACTGTGGTGTGGGAGTGACCGCTGGTGCTGGTTAGTGCGGTGCGAGAGTGACCGCAGGTAGCGGTCAGTGCAGTGCCACAGGTAGCGGTCACTGTGGTGTGAGAATGACTGCTGGTTGTGGTCAGCGCGGTGTGAGAGTGACCACAGGTGTTGGTCAGTGCGGTGCCACAGGTATCGGTCACTGTGGTGTGGGAGTGACCGCTGGTACCGGTCAGTTTGGCGTGAGAGTGACCACAGGTGTTGGTCAGTGTGGCGTGAGAGTGACCGCTGGTACCGGTCAGTTTGGCGTGAGAGTGACCACAGCTTGCGGTCAGCGTGGCGTGGGCACGGCGGTGACGCTGCAGGCGGGAGCTTCGGCCGCAGTCCGGACAGGTCAGTGGGCAGCGGTCAGCGGAGGGGGGGTGGGAGTTGGGGTGGTCATCTGGGTGGTCATCTGGGTGGTCATCTGTGTGGTCATCTGTGTGGTCATCTGTGTGGTCATCTGGATGGTCATCTGGGTGGTCATCTGGGCGGTCATCTGGGCGGTCATCTGGGTGGTCATCTGGGCGGTCATCTGTGTGGTCATCTGTGTGGTCATCTGTGTGGTCATCTGTGTGGTCAGCTGGGTGGTCATCTGGGTGGTCATTTGGTTGGTCATCTGTGTGGTCATCGCTGCCACACTGCTGGCCGCTGCTGGCCGTGGGCTGTTGGTCATCGCTGTCGATGTCCATCTGTCCGGAGCCGCCCCGCTGACCGCTGCTGTGGTCACTTCTCTGTCCAGCCCTGCCCCGCTGACCGCTGCCACGGTCCTGGCCCCGCTGACCGATACCACGGCTGACCCTCTGGCCATTCCCATTGATGTCCAGCTGTCCAGCCCTGCCCCGCTGACCGCTGCCGTGGTCACTGCTCTGTCCGGGGCCACCCCGCTGACCGCTGCCGTGGTCACTGCTCTGTCCGGGGCCACCCCGCTGACCGCTGCTGTGGTCACTGCTCTGTCCAGCCCTGCCCCGCTGACCGCTGCCGTGGCCTGGCTGTCCGGAGCCGCCCTGCTGACCGCTGCAAAGCACCCGCTGACCGCTGCTCTGGTCACTGCTCTGTCCGGAGCCGTGCTGCTGACCACTGCTGTGGTCACTGCTCTGTCCGGCCCTGCCCCGCTGACCGCTGCTGTGGTCACTGCTCTGTCCGGAGCTGCCTCGCTGACCGCTGCTGTGGTCACTGCTCTGTCCGGAGCCGCCCCGCTGACCGCTGTCCTGGTCCCGCTGACCGTGGCCGCTGTCCGTCTGTCCCGAGCGGCGCCGCTGACCGCGGCTGCGTCCGGAGCTGTGGTCAGTGCTGTGGTCAGAGCTGTGGTCAGTGCTGTGGTCAGAGCTGTGGTCAGTGCTGTGGTCAGTGCTGTGGTCACTCCGGTGGTCACTGTGGTCAGTGTGGTCACTCCGATGGTCACTCCAGTGGTCACTGTGGTCACTCCGGTGGTCACTCCGGTGGTCACTCCGATGGTCAGTGCTGTGGTCAGTGTGGTCACTCAGATGGTCACTCCTGTGGTCACTCCGATGGTCAGTGTTGTGGTCACTCCGATGGTCAGTGCTGTGGTCAGTGTGGTCACTCAGATGGTCACTCCGATGGTCACTCCGATGGTCAGTGTGGTCACTCCTGTGGTCACTCCGATGGTCAGTGTGGTCACTCCAGTGGTCACTGTGGTCACTCCATTGGTCACTCCTGTGGTCACTCCGGTGGTCACTCCGGTGGTCACTGTGGTCACTCCGATGGTCAGTGCTGTGGTCACTGTGGTCACTCCTGCGGTCACTCCGGTGGTCAGTGCTGTGGTCACTCAGATGGTCAGTGTGGTCACTCCAGTGGTCACTCCGGTGGTCACTGTGGTCACTCCGATGGTCAGTGCTGTGGTCAGTGTGGTCACTCCGATGGTCACTGTGGTCACTCCGATGGTCAGTGCTGTGGTCAGTGTGGTCACTCCGATGGTCACTGTGGTCACTCCGATGGTCAGTGCTGTGGTCAGTGTGGTCACTCCGGTGGTCAGTGTGGTCACTCCAATGGTCACTGCGGTCACTCCTGTGGTCACTCCGGTGGTCAGTGTGGTCACTCCTGTGGTCACTGTGGTCACTCCTGTGGTCACTCCGATGGTCACTCTGATGGTCACTCCGGTGGTCACTCCTGTGGTCACTCCGGTGGTCACTCCGATGGTCAGTGCGGTCACTCAGATGGTCACTCAGGTGGTCAGTGCTGTGGTCACTCCAATGGTCACTGTGGTCACTCCGGTGGTCACTCCAATGGTCAGTGTTGTGGTCACTCCGGTGGTCACTGTGGTCACTCCATTGGTCACTCCGGTGGTCACTCCAGTGGTCACTGTGGTCACTCCAATGGTCAGTGCTGTGGTCACTCCTGCGGTCACTCCTGTGGTCACTCCGGTGCCTCTCCAGCCCCTCCCCCCTCCCCAGGCCCCGCCCCCTCCCCCTCCCCCCCCCGCGTTTCTTCGGGGGCTCCGCGCCCCCCCCCGCCCCCCCCCGCCCCCCCCCCTTCCTCTTCCTCCCCCCCCGCCCCTCCCCCACCCCCGCCCCTCCCCCTACCCCTCCCCCCCGCCCGGACATCGCCGCCCCTCCCCCACCCCCCCCCAGCCCCAAATCCGGGAGAAATCGCCCCAAAACCGAGGCCGGGGCCGGAAGCGCCGCGGCCGCTGCGGACAAAGGAGGAGGAGGAGGAGGAGGAGGAGGGGGAGGGGGAGGGGGAGGAAGGAGGGGAGGGGGAGGGGGAGGGGCCGACCCAGGAAGTTCAACCCCCGCGGGGGCTGCGGGGGGAAAAAATAAAAAAAAAAAAATTAAAAAAAAATATTAAAAAAATAAAAAATAATTAAAAAAAAAAATTAAAAAAAATTTTAAAAATGTAAAGAAAAAAAAAATTTAAAAAATTTAAAAAAATGTAAAGAAAAAAAACCTAAAAAATTTTAAAAGAATGTAAAGAAAAAAATAAAAAAAAAAATTTAAAAATGTAAAAAAAAAAAAAAAGGGGGGGTGGGAGACCCCCCCGTGCCCCTCCCCCACCCTGCTGACCCCTCCCCCACCCCCTCCCCCCGGTTCCGTTTTTTTTTTTTTTTTTTTTTTTGGGGGGGGGGGGTGTGTGTGTGAAATTTTTTGGAGCCGCTCCCATCCCCCCCCACCCGCGACCCCTCCCCAAAAATTCCCGAATTTTGGTGTTTTTTTGTTTTTTTTTTTTTTTTTTAGAAGGGAGTGGGAAAGGGGGGGGAGGGGCTTTAATGAAGGGGGGGGAGGGGCGGGGGGAAGCCCCCTCCCCCCCCAGAGACATTTTGGGGTCATTTCCCGCATTTTCGGCGCCCCGGAGTCATTTCGGGGTCACTTTTCCCCTTTTTTTGTCCCCCCCGGGGACATTTTGGGGTAATTTGGGGTAATCCGGGATGGATTTTGGGAGGGTCTGGAATGGATTCCCAAAAGTCCGGGATGGATTCAGGGGGTCCGGAATGGATTCCCAGAGTCAGGAATGGATTCCCAAAGGTCTGGAATGGATTTGGGGTTCAGGAATGGATTCCCAAAGGTCCGGAATGGATCCTTGGCATCAGGAATGGATTTTGGGGTTCAGGAATGGATTCCCGGAGTCTGGAATGGATTCCCGGAGTCTGGAATGGATTTGGGGGTCAGGAATGGATTCCCAAAGGCCCGGAATGGATTCCCAGAGTCTGGAATGGATTCCCAGAGTCTGGAATGGATTCCCAAGGTCCAGAATGGATTCTGGGGGTCAGGAATGGATTCCCAAAGGTCCAGAATGGATTTTGGGGGGTCTGGAATGGATTCCCAAAAGTCTGGAATGGATTCCCAGAGTCAGGAATGGGTTCCCAAAGGTCAGGAATGGATTCCCAAAGGTCCGGAATGGATTCTGGGGTTCAGGAATGGATTTGGAGGTCAGGAATGGGTTCCCAAAGGTCCGGAATGGATTTTGGGGTTCAGGAATGGATTCCCAAAGGTCCGGAATGGATCCTTGGCATCAGGAATGGATTTTGGGGTTCAGGAATGGATTCCCGGAGTCTGGAATGGATTTGGGGGTCAGGAATGGATTCCCAAAGGTCCGGAATGGATCTGAGGGGGTTCAGGAATGGATTCCCAGAGTCAGAAATGGATTCCCAAGGTCCGGAATGGATTCTGGGGGTCCGGAATGGATTCCCAGAGTCTGGAATGGATTTGGGGTTCAGGAATGGATTCCCGAAGGTCAGGAATGGATTCCCAAAGGTCCGGAATGGATTCAGGGGGTCCGGAATGGATTTGAGGGTCAGGAATGGATTCCCAAAGGTCCGGAATGGATTCAGGGGGTCAGGAATGGATTCCCAAAGTCCGGAATGGATTCTGGGGGTCAGGAATGGATTTGGGGGTCTGGAATGGATTCCCGAAGGTCCGGAGTGGATTTTGGGGGTCAGGAATGGATCCTTGGCGTCAGGAATGGATTCTGGGGGTCAGGAATGGATTCCCAGGGCCCCCAGGGCTCCGTGGCCACGGCGACGTCCCCTCGTCCCCTCGAGTCCTTTCCCCTCCTGTCCAGCGGCTCCGGGGGGGCTCAGTTCCGGTTCCGGTTCCGGTTCCGGGTTCCGGTTCCGGAAGGTTCCCGGCTCTGAAGGGCTCCAGTTCAGAAGGGTCCAACCCAGCAGGGTCCCGGTTCCGGAAGGTTCCGGGTTCTGGAAGGGTCCCGTTTGCGGAATGGTCCCTGTTCCGGAAAGGTCCCGGTTCCGGAGGGTTCCGGAAGGTTCCTGGTCCCAGTTCTGGCTCTGGGATGGTCCCGGTTCCGGCGGTTTCCTGGTTCCAGTCCTGGTTTCGGTGGTTTCCGGTCCCGGTTCTGATCCTGGCTCCGTTTCCAGAGTTTTTCTGGTCCCAGATCTGGTCCCGGTTCCGGTTCCGGTTACTGTCCTGGTTCCAGTCCTGGTTTTGGCTGTTTCCCAGTCCCAGTTCCGGTTCCAGTCCCGTTCCAGTCCCGGTTCTGGTTTCAGAGCTTACCTGGTTCCAGTTCCAGTTCCAGTTCCGGTTCCAGTTCCAGTTCCGGTTCCGGTTCCGGTTCCAGTTCCAGTTCCGGTTTCAGAGCTTACCTGCTCCCAGTCCCAGTTCCGGTCCCGGTTCTGGTTCCAGTTCCAGTTCCGGTCCCGGTTCTGGGAGTTTCCCAGTCCCGGTCCCGATTCCGGTTCCGGTCTTTCCTAGCCCAGGTGCAGCCGCTGGTGCCGGATGAGGGCGGAGCTTCCCCCGAATCCCTTCCCACAATCCCCGCAGGTGTAGGGCGTGGCACAGCTGACGGGCGTGGCACAGGTGATGGGCGTGGCACGGCTGACGGGCGTGGCACGGCTGATGGGCGTGGCACAGGTGACGGGCGTGGCACAGCTCAGGGGCGTGTCCTCAGCGTGCCCGTGCAGGTGTGCCAGGAGGGCGTGGCCATCTGTGTGCCCAGGACAGGTGTGCCCAGGACAGGTGTGCCCACCACAGGTGTGCCCTGTACAGGTGTGCCCAGGACAGGTGTGCCCAGCACAGGTGTGCCCTGTACAGGTGTGCTCACCACAGGTGTGCCCTGTACAGGTGTGCCCAGGTGCACAGGTGTGCTCACCACAGGTGTGCCCAGCACAGGTGTGCCCAGCCATACAGGTGTGCCCTGCACAGGTGTTCTCAGCACAGATGTGCCCAGCACAGGTGTGCTCACCACAGGTGTGCCCAGGTGCACAGGTGTGCCCAGGACAGGTGTGCTCAGCCGTGCAGGTGTGCCCAGCACAGGTGTGCCCAGCACAGGTGTTCCCAGGTGCACAGGTGAGCCCAGCACAGGTGTGCCCACCCACACAGGTGTGCCCACCCACACAGGTGTGCCCAGCCGCGCCCTTCCTCCTCCTCCTCCTCCCGCCCCGCCCCTCCTGCGGCTCCGGCAGGCCGTGGGCGCGGCGGTGCTTGAGGAAGGCGGAGCTGTAGCTGAAGCCCCGCCCGCACTCGCCGCAGGTGTACGGCCGCTCGCCCGGGCGCGCCCTCAGGCGGGCGCCGCGCCCGAAGCCCCGCCCGCGCTGGCCGCGCCCGAAGCTCCGCTGCCCCGCCTGGTGCGGCCGCAGGTGCCGCGCCGGCTGCGGGGCGTGGCCCAGGTGCGCCGCCAGCTGCGGGGCGTGGCCCAGGTGCGCCGCCAGGTGCGCGTTGCGGTTGGAGCTGCGCGTGAAGCCCTTCCCGCACGCCAGGCACGTGAACGGCTTCGCGGGGGGCGGGGCCCGCGCCTGGCTCCGCCCACCGCGGCCGCCGCCGCGACGGCCACGCCCACCGCGGCGGGAGCCACGCCCACCCTGGGCGGGGAGGGGGAGGGGGAAGGGAGGGGGAGGGGAGGGGGGGGAGGGGAGGAGGAGGAGGGAGTCCAGCGTGGGGGGAGGGGCGGGCTCCGCCTCCAAGGGGGCGGGGTCGGCGTCGGTGTTGTCGTCATCGCTCGGGGGGGCGGAGTCGTCTGCGGGGGGGGGGAGAGAGAGAGAGTGGGCGAGGGTCAGGGGGGAGTGGGGGAAATAATGGGGGGAATGATGGGGAGATTGGGAAAAATAATGGGGGAAAAAATTGTGAAAATTGGGGGAAAATGATGGGGAGATTGGGAAAATAATGGGGAAATTATGGGGAGATTGGGAAAATAATGGGGGAAATAATGGTGAAAATTGGGGGAAATGATGGGGAGATTAGGAAAATAACGGGGGAAATGGAGAAAATAATGGGGAAATAATGGGGGAAATAATGGTGAAAATTGGGGGAATTATGGGGAGATTGGGAAAATAATGGGGAATTAATGGTGGGAAATAGGGAAAATAATGGTGGGAAATAGAGAAAATAATGGGGGAAATAGGAAAAATAATGGGGGAAATAATGGTGGGAAATAGGGAAAATAATGGGGGGAATGATGGGGAGATTGGGAAAATAATGGGGAAATAGAGAAAATAATGGGGAAATAATGGTGAAAATTGGGGGAAATTATGGGGAGATTGGGAAAATAATGGGGAAATGGTGAAAATTGGGAAATAGGGAAAATTGGGGGAAATAATGGTGGGAGATTGGGAAAATAATGGGGAAATAATGGTGGGAAATAGAGAAAATAATGGGGAAATAATGGCGGGAAATGGGGAAAATAATGGGGAATTAATGGCAGGAAATGGGGAAAATAATGGGGAATTAATGGTGAGAAATAGGGAAAATAATGGGGGAAATGGTGAAAATTGGGAAATAGGGAAAATAACGGGGGAAATTGTGAAAATTGTGAAATAGAGAAAATAATAGGGGAAATAACAGCGAAAATAATGGAGGAAATAATGGGGAGAAATGGGGAAAATGGGGGAAATAATGGGGGAAAATTAGGAAAAATGGGGAAAATTGGAAAAATTGGGGGAATAGGGGAAATGACGGGAAAAATGAGGAAATAATGGGGGAAAATTGGGAAAAAATGGGGGAAATGATGGGAAAAATAATGGGGAAAATAATGAGGGAAATTTAGGGAAAATAACGGGGAATAATGGGGAAAATAATGAGGGAATGGTGGAAATAATGGGGAGAAATTGGGGGAAATTGGGAAAAATGGGGGAATAGGGGAAATGATGGGAAAAATGAGGAAATAATTGGGGAAAATGGGAAAAATGGTGGAAATAATGGGGAGAAATTGGGGAAAATTGGGAAAAATGGGGGAAATTATGGGGAGGAATTGGGGAAAATTGGGGAAATAATGGGGGAAATAATGGGGGAAAATTGGGGTGGGGGGAACGGGGACCCCCGAATTGGGGAGGGGTCCCAGCTGACCTGCGGGGGCCACCCTGAGGATCTCCCACTCCTTGGAGTCGTTGGGGTCGGGCACCCCCAGCTCCTCCTCGGGCTCCAGCCGGGACACGATGTTGGGCTTGGGGATGGGGAAAATCTGGGCCGAAAACAGCGAAAAACGGGAAAAAAAATGGGAAAAAAATGGGAAAAAAATGGGGAAAAATGGGAAAAAAATAGGGAAAAAATGGGAAAAAGGGGAAATGGGGAAAAAAATGGGAAAAAAGGGGAAATCGGGGTCACGGGGGCTCCGATCCAGCGGGGTGGACACTGGGAATTCAGGGGGGTTTGTCTCTGGTTTTGGGGTTTTGGGGTTATTGCGAGGAGGGGGATTCTGGGGGGGGTTTTAGGGGGAGGATTTTGGGGAGGGGGATTTTGGGGGAGGATTTTAGGGGGTCATTTTGGGATGGTTATTTTGGGGAAGGGGATTTTGGGGGTTTTTTTGGGGGGATAATTTTGGGGTTGTTATTTTGAGGAGGGGGATTTTGGGGGAGGATTTTGGGGGATTTCATTTGGGGGAGGATTATGGGGTGGTAATTTTGGGGGGCGTTTTGGGGGAGGATTTTGAGGAGGGGGATTTTGGGGGATAATTTGGGGTGGTTATTTTGGGGAAGGGGATTTTGGGGGATTTACTTTGGGGGAGGATGATGGGGTGGTTATTTTGGGGAGGGGGATTTTGGGGAGGATTTTAGGGGAGGATTTTGAGGAAGGGGATTTTGGGGAGGGGATTTTGAGGGAGGATTTTGGGGGATAATTTGGGGTGGTTATTTTGGGGAGGGGGATTTTGGGGGGGTTTATTTTGGGGGATAATTTGGGGGGTTTATTTTGGGGAGGGGGATTTTGGGGGATTGATTTTGGGGGAGGATTATGGAGTGGTTATTTTGAGGAGGGGGATTTTGGGGAGGATTTTGGGGAGGGGGATTTTGGGGGGAGGATTTTGGGGAGGGGGATTTTGGGTTTATTTTGGGGAGGGGGATTTTGAGGAGGGGGATTTTGGGGGATAATTTGGGGTGGTTATTTTGGGGAGGACTTTAGGGGGAGGATTTTGGGGGATTTATTTTGGGGGAGGATAATTTGGGGTGGTTATTTTGGGGAGGGGGATTTTGGGTGATTTTTTTGGGATGATAATTTTGGGGTGATTATTTTGGAGAGGGGGATTTTGGAGAGTTATTTTGAGGTGGTTATTTTGGGGAGGGGGATTTTGGGGGATTTATTTTGGGGGAGGATTATGGGGTGGTTATTTAGGGGAGGGGGATTTTGGAGGGTTTATTTTGGGGGATAATTTGGGGGGTTTATTTTGGGGAGGGGGATTTTGGGGGATTTATTTTGGGGGATAATTTGGGGTGATTATTTAGGGGAGGGGGATTTTGAGGGAGGATTTTAGGGGGATAATTTGGGGTGGTTATTTTGGGGAGGGGGATTTGGGGAGGATTTTGGGGGATTTATTTTGGGGGAGGATAATTTGGGGTGGTTATTTTGGGGAGGGGGATTTTGGGGGATTGATTTTGGGGGAGGATTATGGGGTGGTTATTTAGGGGAGGGGGATTTTGGGGAGGATTTTAGGGGGAGGATTTTGGGGAGGGGGATTTTGGAGAGTTATTTTGAGGAGGTTATTTTGGGGAGGGGGATTTTGGGGGAGGATTTTGGGGGTTTTATTTTGGGGGATAATTTGGGGTGCTTATTTTGGGGGAGGATTATAGCGTGGTAATTTTGAGGAGGGGGATTTGGGGTGATTTTTTTGGGATGATAATTTTGGGGTGGTTATTTTGGGGAGGGGGATTTGGGGGAGGATTTTGGGTGATTTTTTGGGGGGCTATATTGAGGAGGGGGATTTTGGGAGATAATTTTGGGATAATTTTGGGGATAATTTTGGGGATAATTTGGGGATAATTTTGGGGATAATTTGGGGATAATTTTGGGATGATTTGGGGATAATTTGGGGATAATTTTGGGATAATTTGGGGATAATTTGGGGATAATTTTGGGGATAATTTGGGGATAATTTTGGGGATAATTTTGGGGATAATTTGGGGATAATTTTGGGATGATTTGGGGATAATTTTGGGATAATTTTGGGGACAATTTGCGGATAATTTTGGGGATAATTTTGGGGATAATTTGGGGATTATTTGGGGATAATTTGGGGATAATTTGGGGATCATTTGGGGATCATTTTGGGGATAATTTGGGGATAATTTTGGGATAATTTGGGGATCATTTTTGGGATAATTTTGGGATAATTTTTGGGATAATTTTGGGGATAATTTTGGGGATGATTTTGGGGATAATTTGGGGATAATTTTGCGATAATTTTGGGGATAATTTGGGGATAAATTTTGGGATAATTTTGGGGATAATTTGGGGGATAATTTGGGGATAATTTTGGGATAATTTTGGGATAATTTGGGGATAATTTTGCGATAATTTGGGGATAATTTGGGGATAATTTTGGGGATAATTTAGGGATAATTTTGGGGTAATTTTGGGGATAATTTGGGGATAATTTTGGAAATAATTTGGGGATAATTTGGGGATAATTTGGGGATAATTTTGGGGACAATTTTGCGACAATTTGGGGATAATTTGGGGATAATTTTGGGGACAATTTTGCGACAATTTGGGGATAATTTGGGGATAATTTTGGGATATTTTTGCGATAATTTAGGGATAATTTGGGGATATTTTGGGGATAATTTTGGGGATAATTTTGGGGTGATTTAGGGATAATTTAGGGATAATTTAGGGATAATTTGGGATAATTCGGGGCTCACCCAGCAGGATCAGCGACTCGTAGCTCTCCTGCATGGTGGCGGCGCCGCCTCCGCTGGGGCCGGGGCGGGCACGGGGGGGTCTCGGCACCCCCAGGGACCCCCAGGGACCCCCCGGGACCCCCCGGGACCCCCGGGCCGGGCGATGCTCGGGGGGCGCCCGGGGCTGCCCCGGCCCGGCCGCTCCGGAGGCTCCGCCCGGGGCCGGGACCGGCGGCGGCAGCGGGAGCGGAGCGGAGCGGAGCGGAGCGGATGGAGGCGCCGCCGTGACCCAGGAAGTGCCGCCCCTCGGGGTGGGGCCTCCTCCTCCTCCTCATCCTCATCCTGCTCTTCATCCCAGTGCCGTTATCGTCCTCCTGCTCTTCATCCCAGTGCCGTTATCCTCCTCCTCCTCTTCATCCCAGCGCCATTATCGTCCTCCTCTTCTTCATCCCAGTGCCGTTATCCTCCTCCTCTTCCTCATCCCAATGCCGTTATCCTCCTCTTCTTCATCCCAGAGCCGTTATCGTCCTCCTGCTCTTCATCCCAGTGCCGTTATCCTCATCCTCCTCCTCTTCATCCCAGTGCCGTTATCCTCATCCTCCTCTTCTTCATCCCAATGCCGTTATCCTCCTGCTCCTTCTCTTCTTCATCCCAGTGCCGTTATCCTCCTCCTCTTCTTCATCCCAGTGCCGTTATCCTCATCCTCATCCTCCTCTTCATCCCAGTGCCGTTATCCTCCTCCTCCTCTTCATCCCTGTTCTGTTCTTCTCCTCCTCCTCCTCCTCTTCATCCTCAGCCCGTTCTTCTCTTCCTCCTCCTCTTCATCCTTATACCATTATCCTCCTCCTCCTCTTCATCCCAGTGCCGTCATCCTCCTCCTCCTCTTCATCCTCAGCCCGTTCTCCTCTTCCTCCTCCTCCTCCTCTTCTTCCTCCTCATGCCGTTCTTCTCCTCCTCTTCCTCATCCCTATTCCCTTCTCCTCTTCCTCATCCCTGTTCTGTTCTCCTCCTCCTCTTCCTCTTCATCCTCAGCCCGTTCTCCTCCTCCTCATCCCCATTCCTTTCTCCTCTTCCTCCTCTTCTTCCTCCCTGTTCCACTCCTCTTCCTCCTCTTTCTCATCCCGATTCCGTTCTTCTTCCTCTTCTTCATCCCTATTCTGTTCTCCTCCTCCTCCTCTTCATCCCCATCCCACCCTCTCCTCCTCCTCCTGTTCTTCATCCCCACCCCGTTCTCATCCTCCTCCTCCGTCTCCATCCTAATCCCGCTCTCCCCTCTCCTTCATCTCCATCCCACTCTCTCTTCTTCATCCTCATGCTGCTCTCCTCTTCCTCTTCTTCATCCCCATCCCGCCCTCTCCTCCTCCTCCTCCTGTTCTTCATCCCTGTCCTGCTCTCATCCTCCTCCTCCTCCTCATCCCCACCCCTTTTTTTTCCTCCTCCTCCATCTCCATCCTCACCTCATTCTCCTCCTCTTCCTCCTCCTCTTCTTCATCCCCACCCCCTCTTCCTCCTCCTCTTCTTCATCCCCATCCCACTCTTCCTCCTCATCTTCTTCATCCCTACCCTCTCTTCCTCCTCATCTTCTTCATCCCCACCCCCTCTTCCTCCTCCTCTTCTTCATCCCCACCCCCTCTTCCTCCTCCTGTTTTTCATCCCCACCCCCTCTTCCTCCTCTTCTTCATCCCCCTCCCACTCTTCGCCTCTTCCTCCTCTTCCTCCTCCTCCATGTCCGAACTGGGAGCGGCCCCAGCTCTGAATTTCCGAGGGGCAGCCGGGGCAGGGCCGGCGCTGAGGGAACCCCAAGGGGACACCGGGGAGAATTTAACACCAAATAAATTAAAAAAAATTAAAAAAAAAAAATTAAAAAAAACCTTCAAAATCCGCGCTGAAATCGGGGCCTGGCCACGCCCGGAGCCGCGAGGGGACCGCCCCTCAGCGCCGCCCTGGCCAATCAGCGCGCGAGAAACGACGAGCGACGGGGCGCGCGGCCAACCAGAATGAGCGGTGGGGGTTTGGGCGGGAAAGCCAGCCAATGGCGGCGAGGGGCGGGCTCAGCGCGGGAGATTCGAAGGGGTCTGTGAGGGAGGGGGAGTGACGGCCCAAAATGGCGGCGGGGAGGGGGGGAAACGGGCCTGGAACGTCCGGGAATGTCCCAGAACGTCCCAAAATGTCCCAAAATGTTCCAAAATGTCCCAAAATGTCCCCAAAAGGCCAAGAAATCGCTGAGGGTGAGTCGGGGATGGAGCAGGGGGTGCCCGGGAGAGGCACCGAGCTGTGCTGGGACTCCCGGCCTGGTCCCGAGGGGTTTCAGTGCTCGAGATTTACAAAATTTCGTCATTTTCTGGTAAAATTCCTCCCCCTGGAGAGGGCACTGGGCGTTCCCGCCTGGATTTGGGGTGAATTTAATCAGGTTTGGGCACTTGGGGATGTCAGCAAATCCCAGAATCGCTTCCTTTGGGGCTGTTCTGCCTTCACCGTACCCCCCCACCAAAAAAACCCACAAATTTAATTTTAAGAGAGATTTTTAAACTGCTGGATTTTGGGACGGAATTCAGACGGAGCCGGCAGCGAAACAAACCCGGGGTCGTGGGTTTTACCTTTGTTTTACCTTTTATTCTGGAAAATCCTCGCCCCCGCGTCCGGCAGCACCAAACCCACCCCGGAAAAGAACAAATTTACCCTCGAAAGCGACTTTTAAACCACTTAAAAGATGGTTCAAAACACTTCAGGGACGGTTTAAACCAGTTCAAGGATGGTTTAAACCAGTTCAAAGGTGATTTAAACCAGTTCAAGGATGGTTTAAACCAGTTCGAGGATGGTTTAAACCAGTTCGAGGATGGTTTAAACCAGTTCAAGGATGGTTTAAACCAGTTCAAGCATGGTTTAAACCATTTAAAAGGTGATTTAAACCAGTTCGAGGATGGTTTAAACCAGTTCAAAGGTGATTTAAACCAGTTCGAGGATGGTTTAATCTCAATGCTGATTAAATTGAACGATGCAAATGGCAGTGATGCAAATGAAGGGGGGGGGGGGGACGGCGGGACCCCCACAGTTCTCAGCTTTTAAATGGGGCAAATCCAACCCAAAATGGGCAAATCCAACCCAAAATGGGCAAATCCAACCCAGAATGGGCAAATCCAACCCAGAATGGGGCAAATTCGTCCCTAAATGGGTCAAATTCATCCCAGAATGGGGCAAATTCAACCCAGAATGGGGCAAATTCATCCCTAAATGGGCAAATTCAACCCAGAATGGGGCAAATTCAACCCAAAATGGGAGAATGGGCCAAATCCAACCCAGAATGGGGCAAATCCATCCCTAAAAGGAGCAAATTCAACCAAAAAAAGGGGCAAATCCAACCCAAAGAGGGGCAAATTCCCCCCAAAAAGGGACAAATTCCCCCCAAAAAGGGTCAAATTTAACCCAAAGAGGGGCAAGTTCATCCCGAAAAGGGTCAAATTCCCCCCAAAAAAGGCCAAATTCACCCCAAAAAGGGACAAATTTAACCCAGAATGGGGCAAATTCAACCCAAAATGGGAGAATGGGCCAAATCCAACCCAGAATGGGGCAAATTTAACCAAAAAAGGGGCAAATTCAACCCAAAGAGGGGCAAATCCGACCCAGAATGGGGCAAATCCAACCCAGAATGGGGCAAATTCAACCCAAAGAGGAGCAAGTTCATCCCAAAAAGGGTCAAATTCACCCCAAAAAGGGACAAATTTCACCCATAATGGGGCAGATCCAACCCAGAATGGGGCAAATTCGACCCAGAATGGGAGAATGGGCCAAATCCAACCCAGAATGGGGCAAATTCATCCCAGAAAGGAGCAAATCCATCCCTAAAAGGAGCAAATTTAACCCAAAAAGGGACAAATTTAACCCATAATGGGGCAGATTTCACCCAGAAAGGGTCAAATTGGACTCAGAATGGAAGAATGGGGCAAATCCAACCCAGAATGGGACAAATTTAACCCAAAGAGGGGCAAATTCGACCCAGAATGGGGAAATCCAACCCAGAATGGGGCAAATTCAACCCAGAATGGGAGAATGGGGCAAGTCCAACCCAGAATGGGGGAAATTCCCCCCAGAAAGGGTCAAATTTAACCCAAAGGGGGGCAAGTTCATCCCGAAAAGGGTCAAATTTAACCCAAAAAGGATCAAATTCCCCCCAAAAAGGGCCAAATTCCCCCCAAAAACGCCTCGTCCCGCCCCCGCCCCGCCGCGCCGGCGCCTCAGCTCCACGAGGGGTCGTAGCCGTCCCAGTCCGCCGGCGGCGCCAGGAAGACGCGGCGGCCGCGGCACACGACGCTGACGACGCCGCGGTAGCCGCCGCGCGGGACGCCCGACTTGAGGTCGTCCATGAGCCCCAGCGCCTTGGCCAAGGCCTTGAAGGAGTCGCGGCCGCGGTACTGGAGCCGCACGGGGCCGGAATCGCCGCCGCCCGCGTCCCGCTGCAGCTCCTCCAGGCGCACCTCGGGCGCGGCGTAAACCTGGGACAGGAAAATTTGTTCATAATTATCCTTCTTGAGGTAGGAGAGGTCCAGGCGGGTGAAAGGCACGAAGCGCTCGTTGAGCTTGATGAACCGCAGGTACTGGTCGTAGAACTGCCCGTGGCTGACGCCCTTGCGGCCGAACGTCATCGTCCGCGACACCTCGGGCCGCACGCAGGCCCGCCCGCGCCGCTGCTCCGGCCGCCGCATCCAATCGTCCCAGAAGGCCGGCGGCCACTTGGGCTCCAGCTCCTCCCACAGCTCGGCCAGCAGCAACCAACCCAAGCCGGGGAAGAAATCGGTCCTGTAGAGCAGCTCGGCGCGCCCGGCGTCCACCAGCCCCTCGCGGCCGTTGTCGTTCCAGGCCGAGGCGCACCACAGGCTGCGGTCCTCGCGCAGCAGCGGCAGCACCGCCTGGAAGTACTCGAAGAAATCCGGCGCCACCTCCAGGTCGTCCTCCACCACGATGGCGGCGCGGTGCCGCAGCGCGCCGAACACCTGGCCCAGCGCCCAGCGGTAGTGCCGGGCGATGCGGTAATAACCCTGGAACTTGCGGTGCTCCGGCGGCGCCGCCACCTCGCCCAGCTCGGGCGGGCGGATGTGCGCCACGGCCGCGCCGTAGGACGCGATCACCGCCGCCGTCTCGGCGTGGCCGCAGTCCTGCGAGACGATCACCGGGAAGCGCCGCGCGCTGGGGCGGTAGCGCAGGAGCTTGTCCAGGCAGCGCCGCACCGAGCTGCGGTCGCAGGCCAGCACCAGCACCGGGATCACCACCTCGTCATCCTCCTCTTCCTCTTTTTGAGGCGGTTTTGGCGTCGTTTTTGGTATTTTTGGTGTTTTTGGTGGTGTTCTCTGGCGCTGCAGGCGCTGGATCTGCAGCAGGAGCTCGCGCTGCAGCCGCAGCTCGGCCTCGGCGTCGTGCGCCAGCTGCAGCAGCTGCGCCGGCAGCACGCGGGCGCCGGGCGGCGCCGGGGCCGCGCCCGGGGCGGGGCCGGGGCGGCCCCAGAGGAAGAGGAGCAGGAGCCCGTTCCAGGCGAGGAAGAGCGCGGCACCCAGCAGGGCCAGGCTGCGCTTCTTCAGCATCCTTCACATGGGGCTGCGGGGGAAAAAAGAGAATTTTGGGGTTAGAAATGGGGGAAACGGGCGATTCCCACGATTGGGAGGTGAAAATGTCAAAATTCCCAATTTTGGGCACAAAAAAACCCCAAAATTGCCAATTTTTGTGTCAGCAGGGCCAGGCTGCGCTTCTTCAGCATCCTTCACAGGGGGCTAGAGGGGAAAAAAGAGAATTTTGGGGTTAAAAACAGGGTTGGAAATGGAGGAAAAAGAGAATTTTGGGGTTAGAAATGGGGGAAACGGGCAATTCCCACAATAAGAGGTGAAAAAGTCAAAATTCCCAATTTTGGGCACAAAAAACCCCTCAAAATTTCCAATTTTGGGCACAAAAAAACCCCCAAAATTCCCAATTTTTGGGTCAGCAGGGCCAGGCTGCGCTTCTTCAGCATCCTTCACATGGGGCTGCAGGGGAAAAATGGAGAAAAAAGAGAATTTTGGGGTTAAAAACAGGGTTGGAAATGGAGGAAAAAGAGAAATTTGGCGTTAGAAATGGAGGAAAAAGAGAAATTCAGGTCAGAAATGGAGGAAAAGTCGCAATTCCTGGGATTAGGAGGAGAAAAATTCCAAATTCCCAATTTTCAGGGCTGGAAGAGTCAGAATTCCTAAATCAGAAGGAAGAAAGAAATTCCAAAGTCCCAAATTTTAGACACAAAAAAGCCCAAAAAATTCTGAAATTTAAGGTGAGGAAAAGTCCAAAATACCGAAATTAGGGCCGTGAAAAACGTGAGAAAATTCCAATTTTCAGGCAGGGAAAACTCCAAAATCCCCAAATTTTGAGCACAAAAAAACCTCCCAAAATTCCCAAATTTTGAGCACAAAAAAACCTCCCAAAAATCCCAAATTTTGAGCACAAAAAAACCTCCCAAAATCCCCAAATTTGGCCATGAAAAGGTCTCAACATTCCTAAAATTTGGGCACGGAAAAAAACTTCAAAATTCCCAAATTTGGACAGAAAAAACCCCCAAAAATTCCTAAATTTGGGCACCAAAGAAACCCCAAAATTCCCAAATTTGGGCACAAAAAAAAACCCCAAAAATTTGGGCACAAAAAACCCTCAAAATTCCCAAAACTGGGCACAAAAATACCCCCAAAATTTCCAAATTTCAGGCCCCAAAATTCCCTTTTTATGCCCCCCAAAGAATTGAAACCTTGTGATTAAAAATCAACAAAAATTAATAAAAACACAAAAAAAAATCCCCCAAAAATATCCCCAAAATTCCCCCCAAAATAAATTAAAAACCAGACGAAAAAAAAGCAAATTAAACCCTGCTAAAAAACCCTGAAATTAAAACCAAAACTCCTTAAAATGCCCCAAAATTGCTTTAAAAATGAGAAAAAAAATTGAATTTTGATGTTCCCACCCCAAATTTCACCGAGGGTGAAAAAATTCCTGAAAATTCCTGAAAATTCTGTTTAAAAAAGAGGAAAATTTAATTAAAAAATGAGGAAAAAACAAATTCTGCCCTCACCAAGGCGGAGTCCGAGGGCAGAGTCCAACCCTGTTAAAAATTAATTTTTTATTCTGTTAATAATTAATTTTTTATCCCGTTAATAATTAATTTTAATGTTAAATTTTAATTTTAAACCCTGCCAAAGATTAACTGAACTTTATTTCAATGCAAAAAAATTCATTTAAATTGAATTTTAGTGATAAAACACAATTTCAAACCCTGCTAAACATTAATCCCAAATTATTCTGAATATTAAAATTCAATTTTCCATTCTGTAAATTCCATTTTCTTTCCTTTGTTTTCCCCAAAAATTCTGATTTTTTTTCCTCATTTTTCCAATTTTTCCCCTTTTTTTTGCCAAAATTCCAATTTTTTTCATAATTTCCCCCCTTTTTTGGGTCAAAATTCCAATTTTTAATCTTTTTTCCACAGTTTTCCCCCTAAAGTTCGAAATTTTTCCCCCTAAAACTCCAAATTTTTCCCCATTTTTTTCCCTTTTTTTGCTGTTTCTTCCCATTTTTTCCCAAAATTCCACATTTTTCCCCAAAAGTCCCAAGTTTTTCCCATTTTACCCCAAAAAAATCCAGGTTTTTCCCGTTTTTCCCATTTCCCTGGTTTTCTCCCTGTTTCTTCCCATTTTTTTCCAAAATTCCAAAATTTTTTCCATTTTTTCCCCAAAATTCCAATTTTTTCCCATTTTTCCCCCATATCCCAATTTTTTCCCCATTTTTCCCCATTTTTCCCCATTTTTCCCCCAAAATTCCAATTTTTTCCCCATTTTTTCCCAATTTTCCCCCATTTTTTTTCCATTTTTTCTCCAAAATTCCAATTTTTCCCCCATTTTTCCCCCATTTTTTTCCGAAAATTCCAATTTTCCCCATTTCTTCCCCATTTTTCCCCTTTTTTCCCCAAAATTCCAATTTCTTCCCCATTTTTTCCCCCAAAATTCCATTTTTTCCCCATTTTTTTCCATTTTTTCCCCCAAATTCCAATTTTTTTCCCCATTTTTTCCCCATTTTTTCCATTTTTTTTCCATTTCCCCCCAAAATTCCAATTTTTCCTCATTTTTTCCCCATTTTTTCCCCATTTTTCCCCCTTTTTTCCATTTTTTCCCTGAAAATCCAATTTTTTTCCATTTTTTCCCATTTTTTCCCCAAAATTCCAATTTTTTCCTCATTTTTCCCCATTTTTTCCCCAAAATTCCAATTTTTTCCCCATTTTTCCCCATTTTCCCCCCTTTTTTCCATTTTTTCCCCAAAATTCCAAATTTTTTTCCCATTTTTTCCCTGAAAATCCAATTTTTTTCCATTTTTCCCCATTTTTTCCCCAAAATTCCATTTTTTTCCATTTTTTCCCCATTTTTCCCCCGAAATTCCAATTTTTTCCCCATTTTTCCCCAAAATTCCAATTTTTTCCCCAATTTTTTTCCATTTTTTCCCAATTTTTTCCCCATTTTTCCCCATTTTTTCCCCAATTTTTCCCCATTTTTTCCCCAAAATTCCAAATTTTTCCCCATTTTTCCCCAAAATTCCAATTTTTTCCCCTTTTTTCCCCATTTTTTTCCCATTTTTTCCCCAAAATTCCAATTTCTCCCCATTTTTCCCATTTATTCCCATTTTTTCCCCAAAAATCCGATTTTTCCCCATTTTTTTCCATTTCTTTCGCAAAATTCCATTTTTTTTCCCCATTTTTTCCCTGAAAATCCAATTTTTTCCCCATTTTTTCCCCAAAATTCCAATTTTTTCCCCATTTTTTCCCCAATTTTCCCCATTTTTCCCCATTTTTCCCCATTTTCCCCGTTCCGGTGCCGACTCACCTGTGCAGAGTGGGGGAGGGGGCGCTGGGGTTCCCCCTCCCCCCCCGGGGGATTTTGGGGCGAATTTGGGGAATTTGGAGCTCCTGGAGGGGGGAGGGGGGGAAGGAAAAAAAAATTGAAAATTCCCCAAAAAAAAAAATTCCAAAAAAAGCAAAAAAACCCCAAAAAACCCCCAAAAATCCTAAAAAATAATAAAAAAAAAGCCTCAAAAATAAAATTAAAAAATCCCTAAAAAATCCCAAAATTCCCCCCAAAAATCCCAAAATAATCCTAAAAAAAAAACCCCAAAAAAATCCCAAAATTCCCAAAAAAATTTCCCCAAAAAAATTCCCAAAATCTTCCCTCCAAAAAACCTCGGAAAATCCAAATGAATTTCTCAAAACCCCCCTAAAAAAATCCCCAAAAAATCAAAATAAATCCCAAAAACCTGCCCAAAAAAAAACCCCAAAAAAATCCAAAATTCCCCCTAAAAATCCAAATCAACCCCTCAGAACAACCCCAAAAATTCCAAATAATCCCCCTCAAAAATAACAAAAAAATTCCCAAATTCTCCCCCAAAAATTCCTAAAAAAATCCAAATTAATTCTAAAAAAATCTAAATTAATTCCTAAAAAAACCCAAATTAATTCCTAAAAAAATCCAAATTAATTCCTAAAAAAAATCCAAATTAATTCCTAAAAAACCCCAAATTAATTCCTAAAAAAACCCCAAATTAATTCCTAAAAAAATCCCAAATTAATTTCTAAAAAAACCAAATTAATTCCTAAAACCCCCCAAATTAATTCCTAAAAAAATCCAAATTAATTCCTAAAAAAATCCAAATTAATTCCTAAAAAATCCAAATTAATTCCTTAAATCCCCCCCCACAAAAACCCCTAAAAATCCCAAAATTCCCCCTTAAAAAAAAAACCAAAAAACCTTGGAAAATCCAAATCAATTTCTCAAAACCTCCCTTTAAAAAAAACCAAAAATCCAAATAAATCCCCCCCAAAAAATCCCAAATTTCCCCCTAAAAAAAATTTTAAAATTTCCTGAAATAAAACCAAAAGAAACGCCCAAAAAAACCCCAAAAATCCAAATCAACTCCTCAAAAACTCCCAAAATTTATCCCCAAAACCCCTAAAAAATCCAAATAATTCCCTCCAACTCCTCCCCCCTTAAAACCCCCAAAAATCCCAAAATTTCCCCAAAATTTCCGCAAAATTTCCCCAAATTTTCCCCAAAATTTCCCCCCAAAATTCCCAAATTTTTCCCCTCACGCCACTCCCGCGCCCCTCCCCCACCCCAAACAAGGCCCCAAATTTCCCCTCCCCCCCTCCCCCAGCCCCGGGACCCCCCAGAGGCCCCAAAAAAGCCCCAAAATTTCCCGAATTTTTCGAAATTTGCCCCAAATTTTACCCAAATTTCTCCGAATTTCCCCCAAATTCGCCGCCCTGCCCCCCCCGCACCGGCGGCGCCTTCCCGGGAGCGCCGCCACTTCCGGTTGGCCGCAGCGGAAGTGTCGCCATGGCAACGGCAAAGCCACGCCCACTAAACCTTTGTTGAGACCAATCAGAGCGCGCCAAGACGGCTAAGATATGCAAATAAGGCGGCGTGGCCACGCCCCCAGGAAGGAAACCGCGCCTCCTGCGCAGGCCACGCCCACTCCCGGCGGCTTTAAAGCCACGTCCGCATTTTCAACACTTAAACCACGCCCATTTCGCTAAGCCACGCCCCCTTCTTTAAAGCCACGCCTTTCTCAATCAGCCACGCCCTCAATTCGTAATTAATGAATTAATTATTTAATTAAGGGCTAATTAAGCGCTCCCCGGAGGACGCTGAGGGAGCTTCCGGTTTGGGGACTGAGCGGAAGTGACGTCAAGGGAAGGGCGGGGCTTGCGGAGTTTCCCGCGCGCGCTGAGGCGGCGCCGGGAGGAGGTGGGGGAGGGGCGGGGTTGGGAATTTTGGGGATTTTTGGGAATTTTGGGGAAAATTTGGGAATTTTGGGGGGTGGGGAATGAAGGGGGGGCGGGAGGGGGAGTTTGGGGGAGTTTTGGGGCCTTTGGGGCGAAATTTGGAACTTTTGGGGAATTTTGGGGAAAATTTTGGGAGATTTTTGGGGGAAATTTTGGGGAATTTTGGGGATTTTTTGGGGGAAATTTTGGGATTTTTGGGAGAATTTCCGGGGGAATTTGTGCGGAAATTTGGGATTTTCGGGGGTGGTTTTGGGGTAAATGTTGTGATTTTGAGGGGGATTTTGGGGAATTTTATGGGGCTTTTTTTGGGGTAAATTGGGGAATTTTTGGCGTTTGCTGGGTGAAGTTTTGTGGTTATTTTTGTGATTATTTTCTGTTATTTTTGCGGTTGTTTTCTGTTATTTTTGTGGTTATTTTTTGTGTATTTTTAGGTTATTTTTGGGGTTAATTTTATGTGGGTTTGGGGTTATTTTGTGGTTATTTTCTGTTATTTTTGAGGTTATTTTCTGTTATTTTTGTGGGGTTTTTTGTGTATTTTTAGGTTATTTTGGGGTTATTTTTGGGAGTATTTTGTGGTGATTTTTGTGGTTATTTTTGTGATTATTTTGTTATTTTTGAGGTTATTTTTTGTGTATTTTTAGGTTATTTTGGGGCTATTTTTGGGGGTTAATTTTATGTGGTTTTGGGGTTATTTTGGGGGGTATTTTGTGGTTATTTTTGTGGTTATTTCCTGTTATTTTTGCTGTTATTTTCTGTTGTTTTTGCAGTTATTTTTTGTTATTTTTGCAGTTATTTTCTGTTATTTTTGAGGTTATTTTCTGTTATTTTTGCGCTTATTTTCTGTTATTTTTGAGGTTATTTTCTGTTATTTTTGCAGTTATTTTCTGTTGTTTTTTCTGTTATTTTTGTGGTTATTTTCTGTTATTTCTGTGGTTATTTTTGCTGTTATTTTCTGTTATTTTTGAGGTTATTTTTTGTGTATTTTTAGGTTATTTTGGGGTTATTTTTGGGGTTATTTTCTGTTACTTTTGAGGTGATTTTCTGTTATTTTTGCGGTTATTTTCTGTTATTTTTGCAGTTATTTTCTGTTATTTTTGAGGTTATTTTCTGTTGTTTTTGCAGTTATTTTCTGTTATTTTTGTGGTTATTTTTTGTGTATTTTTAGGTTATTTTGGGGTTATTTTTGGGGTTATTTTCTATTATTTTTGAGGTTATTTTCTGTTATTTTTGTTGTTATTTTCTGTCGTTTCTGCCCAGCTCTGCCCCCGTTCCCCGATGGAGCCGCCGGCCCCGTCCCGGTTCCGCTCCCGCCCGGAATTCTGCCCTGACTGCGGCTCCGTCCTGCCCCGACCCGGCCCCGCCCGCGCCCTGCCCTGCCCCCGCTGCGCCTTCAGCCTGCCCTGCTCAGGTCTGGGCACAAAAAACCCAAAAATATCCAGAAAATCAAAAAAAACCCCGAGAAAATCCATAAATCCTGTCCAAATCTGTGAAATCCTATAGAAATCCCATTAAACCCCATTAAATCCCATTAAATCCCATTAAACCCTGCCCTGCCCCCGCTGCGCCTTCAGCCTCCAGTGCTCAGGTCTGGGCACAAAAATCCCCAAAAAATAGAAATAAACAAAAAAAACCCCGAGAAAATCCATAAATCCTGTCCAAATCTGTGAAAATCCCATTAAAATCCCATTAAACCCCATTAAAATCCATTAAACCCCATTAAATCCCATTAAACCCTGCCCTGCCCCCGCTGCGCCTTCAGCCTGCCCTGCTCAGGTCTGGGCACAAAAAATAGAAATAAACAAAAAAAACCCCGAGAAAATCCATAAATCCTGTCCAAATCTGCAAAAAACCCCATTAAATCCCATTAAACCCCATTAAACCCCATTAAATCCCATTAAATCCCATTAAATCCCATTAAATCCCATTAAATCCCATTAAACCCATTAAACCCCAATAAACATCATTAAATCCCATTAAAATCCCATTA